>JAVGWX010000023.1:40534133-40759133 GCA_036924085.1 Ariolimax columbianus | reverse complement strand
TGTCTGCGTGTTAAAGTAAATCTAGATCACAACATTTTACTACATGTGTACACACTGTCTACTGATATAGAAGACACACAGGTGAATTAGCAAAGTCAACATTGAATATTCTTCAATGTTATTTGAAATGTTTGCTTAACTAAGCCGGCTGTCATTTTGTGTTCCGGTGTCTGACAAGATGCGTGTCTCTGCTTGTCAGTTCAAACATCTCGCTCCACCTCCTTCCCCCCATTTCTCCCGTTCTACAATATGAGATTATTTTTATTTATCTACGCTTCAACCCCCTTGCACAACCGAGTTATATTGTTCAAGTAGGAAGTATTTATGTGCGTCAGTTGATCCCAGACTTGGGAAATGTTGGACCAGAAATGTGGTGCAGTCCACGATCAGCTGCTTGAACTAGCTCACGGAATGACACCTCAGGGACTGGCCTAACGTGTAGATGGAGACATTATCTGGGGATTAGTTGAAGGATTTAATCTTGTCATGGGGGATTAGAAGTCTTCAAACGAAACTAGAAACCAGAAATGTATGGCAGAATTATAATCCCATTATCTTCTTATCCAGGGTCGATTTTGTAGGAATGTATTTAATATGGTTGTATGTATTTGTTTGTATGTGTGTCTGCGCATGGCTGCATGACATATGTCTGTATATGAGGAGTCCATGTTTGTCTATATGTATCTTCTTCCGGAATCTTTTTTTAATATAACTGCGCACAAAATTCCACCACTGTCTGCACGTATATGTGTGTCTGTGTATCTTGACTTGCCTTCGTTCGTTCTAAGTCTCCCGCTACCAATTCCTCAAAAGAGCTCAGTGGCAGAATGTAGTCCAGAGAATGGAATGCGTTGTGTCGTAGTTTACAGATTGACTGCGATATTTGCACCCATCGGTCCAACACATCCGACTTCAACATTTTTTTAGTGCGGGTTAGCATTCCATCTTTGATCCCTTCTCCTTAGCCAGTCTGCTCTGCTGCAGCCTGTTATCCAGGATCATCGCGTGGAGGTGTAGAAGGGTCTTAACAGCTCTGGTTCTTAGGCCCTGACGCTAGCAGTCAGCTGTGGTTCTTAGGCCCTGCCACTAGCAGTCACCTATGGTTCTTAGGCCCTGACGCTAGCAGTCAGCTGTGGTTTGCAGGCCCTGGCGCTAGCAGTCAGCTCTTGTTTGCAGGCCCTAACGCTAGCAGTCAGCTCTGGTTCACCTTGTCTCCTTGACTTCTGTCACCCGCTCCACCTTGTCTCCCTGACTTCTGTCATCCCCTCCACATTGTCTCTCTTTCATCCCCTCCACCTTGTCTCCCTCTCATTCCCTCCACCTTGTCTCCCTGACTTCTGTCATCCCCTCCACCTTGTCTCTCTTTCATCCCCTCCACCTTGTCTCCCGGTCACCCCCTCCACCTTGTCTCCCTGACTTCTGTCATCCCCTCCACCTTGTCTCCCTGTCATTCTCCCATCTTGTCTCCCAGACTTCTGTCACCCCCTCAACTTTGTCTCCCAGACTTCTGTCACCCCCTACACCTTGTCTCGCAGACTTCTGTCACCCCTCTCCACCTTGTCTCGCAGACTTCTGTCATCCCTCCACCTTGTCTCCCTCACTTCTGTCACCCCTCCACATTGTCTCCCTGACTTCTGTCACCCCTCCACCTTGTATATTTTAGGAATAGCAAAGAACAGACAAGGAACATACCCAACCGGGACAGAAAAGGGACGTACAGGCACATCACATTCAAGCACGGAACATACAAGTCCCGCACACACACGGAACATACACGTCTCGCACACACACGGAACATACAAGTCACGCACACACACGGAACATACACGTCTCGCACACACACGGAACATAAAAGTCCCGCACACACACGGAACATAAAAGCCACGCACACACACACGAGATCGCACATTCAAACTAAGTTTGGTAGACGCAGGACTTGGGAATGGCAGAAGACAACACAGAACGACCACCAAGAATAGTAGACCAGAAGCACTCAAAAAACAGCAGGCTGAACCGGCACCATCAAAAACACACATACTCTAGACATTTGAATCCATTCTTTCAGTTGACACCGTCGCCTCGCTGCAAGAATGGAGCATAGCGTGGGATTTAAATTGCCTTATGTTCCGTTGTTATTGACGTCACAAGTACTGACTGTTGCGTTCACCATTATCCTCCCATCTGGTGAGAGCAAAAGCAAATCAGTTGGGCATGATTAGTTATCATCAAGTCTCTATCCTTACTCCAGTAGTAGCATGGGAGAACCATTAGAGGTGACCTCCTTCCGGGAAGTCTGTCAATATATGTTTTGCTCTTGTATAAGTGGTTTCTGCAGCACTTCGTTTAATGTGGTGATGTTGCTAAACCCGTGCACATACCAACTTAGTCGCATTTTACGACGTGCTTCGTAGGGTGTCATGGATTACATTCTGTCCTCACCGTTATGGAACACTACGGGAGTCACAAGGAGAGAGCATTGCCAGGGGAATAAATTATCGGTTTTTCCCCTGTGCAAGCATTCACTCGGAAAACAGAACAACAAGAAATGAATACTTGACGTGTCCATTGTTGTCCATGAATGATGCACAAGCACGGTGCGGCAAACGGAGCCTGGAACAATCAAATTAACGTTACTGTCCGCCACATATGGATAAACTGCTGAGGGAACAGTACTGGCGTGACAGCTTGGTCTCTGCACGGGCAGTCTTTCAGACACGAGATCCGGGTCCTGTTAGCCTCGTCCTCATAGTGATTGGAGAGAGACTACATAATTTCAACAATCTGTGGAATCTAGTGACATAGATGAGTTTAATGATATCTTAAAGATAAAGTTGTCAGAGGTAACGAGTCAATTCTCAGGTCATTTCAGAACAGAGACAGTACAGAGGCATTTGAAGGCTGCTGTAGAGGTGTTGCTGACGGGATGAAAGAGGCGGTGGCGTTGAAGGCTGCTGTAGAAGTGTTGCTGACGGGATGAAAGAGGCGGTGGGGTTGAAGGCTGCTGTAGAGGTGTTGCTGGCGGGATGAAAGAGGCGGTGGGGTTGAAGGCTGCTGTAGAGGTGTTGCTGGCGGGATGAAAGAGGCGGTGGCGTTGAAGGCTGCTGTAGAAGTGTTGCTGACGGGATGAAAGAGGCGAAGGCGTTGAAGTCTGCTTTAAAAGTGTTTCTGACGGGATGAAAGAGGCGAAGGCGTTGAAGTCTGCTTTAAAAGTGTTTCTGACGGGATGAAAGAGGCGAAGGCGTTGAAGGCTGCAGTAGAAGAGTTGCTTACAGTCGAGAGAAATGAGTTCCGTAGTTTGTTTTAACAAATATAATGTCCGTGCCTAAAGAGCCAGAGAAATATGAACCTCTGTGACCTAAGATCAGTACTCTACCAACTATGATAGCGGTCCAAACCAATAAAAGTGATAATACAGTGGCTTCCATCCTACTGTAACATAGAATGTAGTGAGAAGTCAGATAGACTAACGAAAGTAGGTGGAAGGCTGTTCCCAACCAGACTCAAGTGTTATTTACGAAGAGACTAGACAAGCTATATGTCAGTACCGACACTAGACAAACTATATGACAGTACCGACACTAGACAAGCTATATGTCAGTACCGACACTAGACAAACTAAATGACAGTACCGACACTAGACAAGCTATATGGCAGTACCGACACTAGACACGCAATATGTCAGTACCGACACTAACCAAGCGTTATGGCAGTACCGACACTAGACAAACTTTATGTCAGTACCGACACTAGACAAACTGTATGTCAGTAGCGACAGCCTCAGGATGGTCGCTGATTTATTTGACAGCAGACGAAGAAGAGGACGGAGTTTAATATGATCACTGATTGGATACCGGCTGTTCAGCACGTATCGTCACCACCAATATCATTCCTGGATACAATCTATACAGATGTCAATCATCTCAAACAGATGTTAATCATCTCAGACAGATGTCAGTCATCTCAAACAGATGTCAATCATCTCAGACAGATGTTAATCATCTCAGACAGATGTCAATCATCTCAAACAGATGTCAGTCATCTCAAACAGATGTCAATCATCTCAGACAGATGTCAGTCATCTCAAACAGATGTCAATCATCTCAGACAGATGTCAATCATCTCAGACAGATGTCAATCATCTCAGACATGATATAATCTCAGACAGATGTCAATCATCTCAGACAGATGTCAATCATCTCAGACAGATGTCAATCATCGCAGACATATGTCAATCATCTCAGACAGATGTTAATCATCTCAGACAGATGATATAATCTCAGACAGATGTCAATCATCTCAGACAAATGTCAATCATCTTAAACAGATGCCAATCAGTTCAGGCTGACATTTACTTTGTTTAGACATATTATGCTGGTGCCCGAAAGCGCATTGAGACATCCAACCATTCGCTGAACAGAAAAAAAAGCAGATACGACCATCATCAAATAGCAATTTCTTGACAAGCTCTACAAAGTTACCAACAACCTCACACTGGCCGCAACTGGCTTTAGGTCAAATGAAATTAACATTCAGAAAGCGCAGGATAGATGCACAAAATCTACACAGATGTCGATAATCTGAGATTGATGACTACTTTCGCTAGATCCATTTATGTTGACACTTAGGATCACACGTAGAAGAACGGGGAAAATGCATCTCGGGAAAAAAACTCTACACAGAGACAAGTGGCTTTGAAGAAAAGAAAAGGCATTCTATGAAGCACATCTTTGTCAGCGAAAGTGCAGGAATTCTTAGGCGGGGCACTTTGAACTCCGCGACGAATATCCGTCATTAATTCGGCATTTTTATAACAGTGTCAGATAAGATTGATGACTGAAAGCTGGGCGTTGACGAGTTGTCAATCTTGTAACCACACTGAATTTAACTGTAGCACAGCAGACATGGATTAACGAGTCGACTTAGATTTGAGTAGTAAACGCGTGTACCTGGGTACGGAGCATCCTGGTAGTAGGAAATGTCTCATCATCTTATTGGTCGCTGCGAGCTGTTGAGACTCGGCCTGGATTTTGAGATTTATTTGCACGACAGAAGATAACAAAATCTTCGTCGTCCGTCCGTGCTGCTGATCGTACCTCAAAGAGATCGTCTCCACATCAGTGTCCTTCCGTGGTTCAATATAAAATAAGTCCAGTATTTCCTTTCCCGACGTTGTGGCATCAGGTGGCATAGGAATAGTGTACATGCGGCTAGCAACCTCACACTATAAAAACTATTTCTACGGAAACCGTATTGGAAGCAAGTGGTCTCTTGATTCACTGACAGTTTGGTAGGGCAAACAAAATGCATTGTTTGGTCTATACCGGAAATGTCGGGATGGTTCATTGCGTTTCACAAGCGAGGATGGCGATATCCCCAGTCGGGGTTGTTTGGATGATGTAGCTTGTAATGTATTTGGATTACAGTGAGAAATGAAAGAGGCTGCGCTGGTCATCAACCTCACTCTCTGGTCCCAAGCTTCCTTGCTCCGGGTGGCAAGAAAAAAGTCAACACGATTGGAGATAACTCAGGAAGCAGGCGCACTGGTCATGAGATGAGGGCTCACTAGAAAACTTGCGGGATGCGGTCGTCCACCATTTCTGTTAATCATCTTATTCTACGTTCGTTCTTAATCTCCTGCTACTAAGCTACAGGGATATGCAAGTAGCAAGATGTAGTCCGGAGAACGGAATGCGTTGTGTCGCTAGTTTACAGCCTGACTGCCATATTTGCACGTTTTGGTCCGGCACATCCCTCTTAAATTTCTCATTTCAGAAGTTTCGTCAGAAAGTGACCAGCGGTCGATGGGGATGTACAAAGTTCCCCCCCCCCCCCCCCCCCCCACGCCAGAAAAGCTTGGGCTGATGGATGAGGGTCGTCATCGCTCATCTCTGCGCTGATCAGTGGGCCAGTACTGATCAGTGTAATTGGTTTCGCTAGTTCTGTCCGTCTGCAGCACCACACCCTCTGCCTCTACTTCCGGCTGTGTACTTGTAAATCGGCTGGCCATTGAGAAGTGCACGAATGAGGATGCTGGAACATGGTTGCCCTAAATGTCCTGCATCCCATCAGCAGGAGAACGGGATGTGTATAGAAAATGATGCCAGGCCAGGGGAGTAGAGATCGTAGAGAGAGAGAGAGGGCACAGTCCCCAACAATGACGTGCTGAAACCAATGTGGTGAGCCATGGGGCGCGGAAATTGCAGAGTCGTTGTAAACTGCTTCACGTCACAGTCTTTTTCAGAACCAGCGGCGAAGAAGACGACGGTGTGGACCTCGACTGAGTCATGAGACGGAAAGGTCGCGAGTCACAAGACGGAAAGGTCTCGAGTCACAAGACCGAAAGGCCGCGAGTCACAAGACAGAAAGGTCGCGAGTCAGAAGACGGAAAGGTCGCGAGACATAAGACAGAAAGGTCGCGAGACATACAACAGAAAGGTCGCGAGTCACAAAACAGAAAGGTCGCGAGTCACAAGACAGAAAGGTCGCGAGTCACAAGACAGAAAGGTCGCGAGTCACAAGATGGAAAGGTCGCGAGTCACAAGACGAAAAGGTCGCGAGTCACAAGACAGAATGGTCACGAGTCACAAGACGGAAAGGCCGCGAGTCACAAGACAGAAAGGTCCAGAGTCACAAGACAGAAAGGTCGCGAGTCACAAGACAGAAAGGTCGCGAGTCACAAGACAGAAAGGTCCAGAGTCACAAGAAAGGTCGCGAGTCACAAGACAGAAAGGTCGAGAGTCACAAGACGGAAAGGTGACGAGTCACAAGTCGGAAAGGTCGCGAGTCACAAGACAGAAAAGTCGAGAGTCACAAGACGGAAAGGTCGCAACATGTGAAGTGAGATGCTTATGTTCCCCATTCACTGCTATGAGAAAGATTGATTGGTGGTATTAATGAAACAATAGAAAGGCATGGAATGACAATAATATCGGCCACACAGACGGCCCGTGTAAGAATATTACCTGTCCCCCACGTGGTCCAACCGAGGTAAGTTTCTCAGGGAAATGGAGTTGGACTTCACGCATAAAAACGTCGCAATTATTTGTTTGTTGGGCAGTTGGAAGGATATGCTATGAAAAAAGTTGACATGGACCAAACTGTAATAAAGGACACAGTTGGTATAGAAATTGACACCGAAGAAAACTGGATGGTTGAACATCACGGAGAACGGTCAAAATTAGAAGCGTAACATTTTGGACAGGAATGTTCTGGATATCAATGATCGTTTAAGGCGACATGGTACATGGGGTAGGAAGACTAATGTCTGGTCAGGCACAACATACTGATCAGACATGTTAGTCATGGTCAGGTACAACATACTGATCAGACATGTTAGTCATGGTCAGGTACAACATACTGATCAGACATGTTAGTCATGGTCAGGTACAACATACTGATCAGACATGTTAGTCAGGGTCAGGCACAACATACTGATCAGACATGTTAGTCAGGGTCAGGCACAACATACTGGTCAGACATGTTAGTCAGGGTCAGGCACAACATACTGATCAGACATATTAGTCAGGGTCAGGCACAACATACTGATCAGACATATTAGTCAGGGTCAGGCACAACATACTGACCAGACATGTTAGTCAGGGTCAGGCACAACATACTGATCAGACATGTTAGTCAGGGTCAGGCACAACATACTGGTCAGACATGTTAGTCAGGGTCAGGCACAACATACTGATCAGACATATTAGTCAGGGTCAGGCACAACATACTGATCAGACATGTTAGTCAGGGTCAGGCACAACATACTGATCAGACATGTTAGTCAGGGTCAGGCACAACATACTGATCAGACATGTTAGTCAGGGTCAGGCACAACATACTGATCAGACATGTTAGTCAGGGTCAGGCAATATTTACTGGTCAAGACCCTCACTTCGGATTCCTCGTATTTCGTTTTCATGGCAACCTGACTAACAAGGTAAAGAATCGATATGATCCCTGTAGTAGTGAACGACACGTAAATGAAGCTAAGCATATTACAACAACCAGCAGCACTCCGGTCCACCTTCATCAGCACGCTCGGGATGTGAGGAAAGCTACGACAACCCACCACTTAACGTCCTTTTCAGGGCGCACAAAACAGTAATCCGACTCTTTGTGGGCAACAACAACAACATGTTACATGATGATGATGATAACGAAGACAATGTTTACCTCATGCTGTCTGCTTACTGCCCCATGGACGAAAATAGACGAAAGGTGATAATCTCGAATTGTCAGACCTGACAAGGCATAATGGCCGCCAGGAGAACATATTTTGGTGTCTGTTCTGTCTTTGCTCTCCTCTCAAAAGAGACTGCTGCTGCTCTTCCCTTTCTTCTTGTTTTGCTTCTTCTTCTTCTTCTTCTTTCTCTTCTTCCTGTGCAACATTTTTCTTCATCTGTTTCTTGATGATGTTGCTGTTGTTGTTGTTGTAGTTGTTGTTGTTAGTGTTGCTGTTGTTATTGTTGTAGTAGTTGTTGATGTTGTTGTTGTTCGTGTTGGGGTTATTGTTATTGTAGTAGTAGAAGTAGTTGTTGTTGTTTTTGTTGTTGTTGTTCTTCTTCTTCTTTGTCTTCTTCTTGTGTCACTCTCATATGATCACATCTATTTCTCCAATAAACCTGACTGTCTTGCTCAGCCTTCTTTTGTCACCATACACTATGCTCCTCTCATGGAGTCAACATGAGGGAGTGTCCTTTTCTAATACACAAGAATACTGGTTGTTCGCTATTTTATTAAGGTGTCAAATATATGGGCTTTGTTTATATACTTTCTTTCATTGCTGTTTCATATATGGGCTATTGTTTCTAGAGCTTTCTTTCATTACTGTATTATATATGGGTTATTGTTTCTAGAGCTTTCTTTTTTTCTGTTTCATATATGAGCTATTGTTTCTAGTATAGCATCTCTAGCTTGCTGACATACCGTAGTAGATGGTGAAAGGGGTCTGCACTAACTATATTCACAATCAAATAAAGAAAACACAATAGAACAGATTCTTTATTTCTACTAACCTTTATTTTTTTAAGAAAACAAATTCTCTCACACGCTTGCTAAAACATTCATATAACTTGATTAACGAAATTACAACTTGATTGACAAACTAAAACGTGATTGATGAACCGAATGTGGACTGCCACAGAATGGATGATTCGTGTTTGTTCTTAAACCCAGGTAGATTCGTCCGTGGTCCTGTTATGCTCGTCGATGGTGGCTAGAATGGACCGTTGAAGAGCTTGATCGCTGTGATAGTCAAATATATCTCTATCTAGTGTTGATTTCTTGAGAGAACTTCTGCTAGACGCTTGACGTCAAATATATCTCTAGTAGTGACTAGATTTCTTGAGAGAACTTCTTTGATTATAAGCTCTTTCCGATTTGACGCCATTTTGTATCTCTGCTGCGCACGTGCAGGCGAAACGTAGCGTCTGCTGCCTATAATAATAGCAAAACTGGATGTTACTGCCACCCGACACCTTTAGAAACTGGTAAGTAGTGACTCCTTTTTCAATTCTTATGTTACATTTAGGTTAATAGTTCTCAATCTTACATGTCAACCCAGAATACCCCTCGACAGTTATCAGACTTGTTGGGTCAACGAATGACGGGGTGTGTACCGTAATTCTGTCCATCGTGTCGTGATCGTGCTCAGAATGTGGTCGATAATTCCGCTGGAGATTTGGGTCTAGACACGTGGACTAATTCACTTGTGTCGTTTACCCGGATCTTCTTAAGTTGATCTGGGTCTTTCGTTACTTTCCGCCAGATAGGCAGGACCAGGGAGGTCGCTTCCTGTGACTACTTAATGTAATTTCCTGTCGCCAGCATAGAATCAACGCCAGGTTGGAAGAAGGGGCAATAACTTAATGTTATGACATGATTCAAATTGTGTTGACTATAAGTATGTTTTGTTATTTGTTGTGGTGTTTACATGTTGTGATGAGACGATGTTTTTGTGTTTACATGTTGTGATAAGACGATGTTTTTGTGTTTGCTTGTTGTGATGAGACGATGGTTTTGTGTTTACTTGTTGTGACCAGACGATGTTTTTGTGTTTACTTGCTGTGAACAGACTTGATATGTTGTTATGCAAAATTTGTTAAACAATTTTCGAAAAATTGACATGATTTTTTCCAAGGCAGCTGAAGTTGTTAGTTAAGGCTCGCGTAGGAGGCACTGTCGTCATCGAAAAAGTGTTAGAGGTTTTAGTATACCTGGTCCAAATGTGTTTGTGATGAGATGATACGTACCATTTCTCGCTATCGTGTCGTTCCCACCTGTGAGTCGTGTACCCGTTTAAGGCTGAGTAGTCTGTATCATGCCACAACCATTATGTGAGCTTGGTCAGGCAACCATCTAACTTTTTAGTTCGACCCGTTCTTCACCAAGGGGTGGTCACCGTCGAGCGTGTCCCAACTCAGAATCTAGTCGTTTCTGTCGCAGGTGCGTGTCGTCTAGTGATATTGTTGTCTCTCTGTTGTGAGATCGTCTGTGTTGTGTTTGTCTAGTGAATCTCACCAGCGAGTTCGGGACGTCCCCGATGTCTCTTTTCGTCGTAGGCTCCATCTGGTGGTTATGGTACTATATTTGTCGTCCTGTCTTCTGGATATATGACCTGCCCAGCAGTGTCTCGAATGGTTGACGTGCTGTAGAACATCCTTGATGTGTGACATTCTCCGGATGTCGCTGTTGTGTAGTTCGTTTTGCCCCTGTTGTCTGAGAGTTATGCTCACTAGGCGTCTTTCTCAAGATGCGTGTGTTGTTCTCAAGATGCGTGTGTTGTTCTCAAGATGCGTGTGTTGTTCTCAAGATGCGTATGTTGTTCTCAAGATGCGTTTGTTGTTCTCAAGATGCGTATGTTGTTCTCAAGATGCGTGTGTTGTTCTCAAGATGCGTGTTTTGTTCTCAAGATGCGTGTGTTTGTTCTCAAGATGCGTATGTTGTTCTCAAGATGCGTGTGTTGTTTTCAAGATGCTTGTGTTGTTCTCAAGATGCGTGTGTTGTTCTCAAGATGCGTATGTTGTTCTCAAGATGCGTTTGTTGTTCTCAAGATGCGTATGTTGTTCTCAAGATGCGTGTGTTGTTCTCAAGATGCGTGTTTTGTTCTCAAGATGCGTGTGTTTGTTCTCAAGATGCGTATGTTGTTCTCAAGATGCGTGTGTTGTTTTCAAGATGCTTGTGTTGTTCTCAAGATGCGTGTGTTGTTCTCAAGATGCGTATGTTGTTCTCAAGATGCGTGTGTTCTTCTCAAATGGTTCTCTGTTGCTTTTGGTCAGATAATCAGACGACAGTGAGGTAACTAGCCAAGACTGACAACCTACATTCCATTAACCACATATCCAGACATCACTAACTCTGCGACTGCCTGGCTTATGATGGCAACACTTACGGACGTAAAGGGAAAGAATAAAGCATCAGTAACCCTCCCCCTCACCCATGGCCAAAGATGAGAATAGTCCCTTCATGTTTATTCATGTATTTCCAAATCCTGAAAGTGATTGTAATGAATGCCCATCCGTCCATCGCTGAATTAGTAAGTGAACTCCCAGGGCATGCTCGTGAATGCCCTCGTTACGTGCAAGTCCGCACCAGTAAACGCATTGTTTCATTCACAGCCATAACACGTGAACAACTTCATCGCGTAGCTTAGTCTGTAAAACTTTCAGAGACATACATTAAACTGAATGCCGATTCTAAGTGCTACAGAAACGATTATAGTCAATTTTACATGGGCTTGTGTGCAAACAGTGAAGACCCATTGCCACCTTTCTAGGATGTTGTAAAAGGCAACTAAAAAGAGTATGAACCTGCTGGTAACTTCATTAATAATGTACTCGAAAATAGAAAAGTACCCTAATATTATGTAATTTAGGGACAATTAAGATGAACAGATCCCTTATCGAATTTCGAATCTCAAATGTATCATTGCGCTCCACAAATTGTACGCCTTGCAGGTGACGCTGCATGCATCTGTCTTTCGTCTGCTGCTGCAAAATAGCGTTCATGGAAGAAGAAGAAGCGGCTATCACATTTCAGAGACATTAACAACGTTACGGTGCAAACGACAGCTTCTGGAGATTCCAAACAAAGAATGGACATTAGACAGACTGACTTAAGATAGGGAACACGGAAACTCTTTACAATTGTAAATGTACTGGCGCATGTATGAGACCATCAATGGTGTTAGCCAGGTTGTCCAAAGTCATGACTTATGGATGAGAACATCAATGGTGTTAGCCAGGTTGTCCAAAGTCATGAATTATGGATGAGAACAGCAATGGTGTTAGCCAGGTTGTACAAAGTCATGACTTATGGATGAGAACAGCAATGGTGTTAACCAGGTTGTCCAAAGTCATGACTTATGGATGAGAACATCAATGGTGTTAGCCAGGTTGTCCAAAGTCAAGACAGACGCCCGCAAACTTTTCTTTCCCATCGTCGTATTTCTCGCCAGATACAATCTTATCAAGGATCCGTGGTCAGATTAATTAAAAATGAACTTAAGTTTAAATGATTTAAGAAACATTGGAGGACACAGTTTGACTGGACGGAATAACGAATTCTGTTTTCTGGCGTCAAGATCTTTTGCGTCGCTTCACATGGCAAAAGCTGAGTTTCCAATTTTTCACAAACTATTGGTCGATAGACCAATAGACAGACCGACATACCAATAGACAAACCGACCTACCAATAGACAGACCGACCTACAAATAGACAGACCGACCTACCAATAGACAGACCGACCTACCAATAGACAGAACAACCAGACCCGACCAACCAATAGACAGAACAACCAGACCCGACCAACCAATAAACAGAACAACCAGACCCGACCAACCAATAGACAGACCGACCAACCAATAGACAGACCGATCTGGTGCACGCGTCAGTTTTCACCAAATAAAGAAGAATTATCTGCTTAACGTCTGCTGGACGTCTGCTGAACATCTGCTGAACGTCTGCTAAACGTCTGCTGCGAACAAAGCCAAAGATGAGCAAGTCTGTTAAGGTTTCAGTTAGTGTATTATCTCTGTACCACGCCGAAAGTCATTTCCTTCAACCTGGTATCAAGACAGTTGACGGCTACATCACTAGAAATTTCCGTTGACGTGTCTACTTCTTGACACGAGTGAAATGCCAGAATTCGTCATCTTCCAGCAAGACGGATCTTCTGTTGATCGTACTATAGATATAGTTGAACTTCTCCCTCTGGAGCCATCTGTATTCTTTGAACCGAATCTCTGGCCACCAAATAGTTCATATCTTAACCAAGCGGAGATCTGTGTGTAGTGTGACTTCACCATCTGGGACCCGATCGAACCAGTGGAAGCCGAGAATGCGCCTCTGGTTGCGCATGCGGAAAGCTTCTATGTCTTTCTGGTCATACTCCAGGACAGTCCCTGTCTCCAAGCCATGAGGCGGGGTGGGGATGACACAAGTTTTGTGTAGATACGCAACTTGGTGAAAGCAATCACTGGATGCAGACTGTACATGACATTCATAGAGGCTTGGGTCAGGTGTATTCTTCTTATAATGTCCGGGCGGCTACGTGCGACGAAGTTTTGGCTGCTGCCAAAAAAAGGAAATCATCAGTGAAGCTTACAAAGTTGACGTCAACAAGCATTCGCGCCACTGTAGGACCGCGACCAAAGTTTTGGATTTTGGTTTTCGAGCATGAAGCATGAGCGCCCAATCGTCATTCTGTATCATCATTCTGTATCATCATTCTGTATCATCATTCTGTATCATCATTCTGTATCATCATTCTGTATCATCATTATTCTTCAGTGATTTCATCAGCGTTCGGGATTGGAAGGTGTGGGATGAAGGAAGGGGTGGGGGGGGGGGGGGATGAAGGCGATGTGGAGGGAGTGTGGGGTGGTGACAGTTATGACTACGTCATTTGCGTGACTTTAACTTGTCTTTCTGCTGGTTTAGAAGACTCTGCAGAGTCTGCATACAACCAGTTTTTTGGAGGGTGGTTAACTTATGTGCGAGCCCATCTTAATAGACTCAAACACTTGAGCAGAGTAGACCTGCAGCCTAGTGGGCGCCATATATGCTGCTCTAAATAAACGACCTAACAATGACCGGTGGTATGCCATGTCACACAGTTAGCCGCTTCTTATGACATGCTCTCTGTGGGGCAGTGGTGCTGTTCTTGTCCTTGTCATTCACAAATCCCCGGCGGACCATTCGGGACTTGACTCGGGCGTAGTAAAGATCTGCCAGATACGGCTGTCTAATGTCGAACCCAGGTACGGCTGTCTAATGCCGAACCCAGGTACGGCTGTCTAATGTCGAACCCAGGTACGGCTGTCTAATGCCGAACCCAGGTACGACTGTTTAATGCCGAACCAAGATACGGCTGTCTAATGCCCAACCCAGGTACGGCTGTCTAATGCCGAACCCAGGTACGGCTGTCTAATGCCGAACCCAGGTACGGCTGTCTAATGCCGAACCCAGGTACGGCTGTCTAATGCCGAACCAAGATACGGCTGTCTAATGCCCAACCCAGGTACGGCTGTCTAATGCCGAACCCAGGTACGGCTGTCTAATGCCGAACCCAGATACGGCTGTCTAATGCCGAACCCAGGTACGGCTGTCTAATGCCGAACCCAGGTACGACTGTTTAATGCCGAACCCAGATACGGCTGTCTAATGCCCAACCCAGGTACGACTGTCTAATGCCGAACCCAGGTACGGCTGTCTAATGCCGAACCCAGGTACGGCTGTCTAATGCCGAACCCAGGTACGATTGTTTAATGCCGAACCCAGATACGGCTGTCTAATGCCCAACCCAGGTACGGCTGTCTAATGCCGAACCCAGGTACGGCTATCTAATGTCGAACCCAGGTACGGCTAACTAATGCCGAACCCAGGTACGGCTGTCTAATGCCAAACCCAGGTACGGTTGTCTAATGCCGAACCCAGGTACGGCTTTCTAATGCCGAACCCAGGTGCGGCTGTCTAATGCCGAACCCAGGTACGGCTGTCTAATGCCGAACCAAGATACGGCTGTCTAATGCCGAACCCAGATACGGCTGTCTAATGCCGAACCCAGGTACGGCTGTCTAATGCCGAACACAGGTACGGCTGTCTTATGCCGAACCCATGTACGGCTGTCTAATGCCGAACCCAGGTACGGCTGTCTAATGCCGAACACAGGTACGGCTGTCTAATGCCGAACACAGGTACGGCTGTCTAATGCCGAACCCAGGTACGACTGTTTAATGCCGAACCCAGATACGGCTGTCTAATGCCGAACCCAGGTACGGCTGTCTAAAGTATAGTAACGGGAGGACGGGACACTCACGGGGACAAGCATAGTAACGGGACGATGGGACACGCACGGGGACAAGTATAGTAACGGGACACTCACGGGATCAGTATAGTAACAGGATGACGGGACACTCACGGGAACAAGCATAGTAACGTGACCACGGGACACGCACGGGGACAAGTATAGTAACGGGAGGACGGGACACTCACGGGTTAAGTATAGTAACGGGAGGACGGGACACTCACGGGGACAAGCATAGTAACGGGACGATGGGACACTCACGGGATCAGTATAGTAACGGGAGGACGGGACACTCACGGGTTAAGTATAGTAACGGGACGATGGGACACGCACGGGGACAAGTATAGTAACGGGAGGACGGGACACTCACGGGTTAAGTATAGTAACGGGAGGACGGGACACTCACGGGAACAAGCATAGTAACGGGACCACGGGACACGCACGGGGACAAGTATAGTAACGGGACACTCACGGGTTAAGTATAGTAACGGGAGGACGGGACACTCACGGGGACAAGCATAGTAACGGGACGATGGGACACGCACGGGGACAAGTATAGTAACGGGACACTCACGGGATCAGTATAGTAACGGGACGACGGGACACTCACGGGATCAGTATAGTAACGGGACGACGGGACACTCGCGGCCACAAGTATAGTAACGGGACACTCACGGGATCAGTATAGTAACGGGACGACGGGACAATCACGGCCACAAGTATAGTAACGGGACACTCACGGGATCAGTATACTAACGGGACGACGGGACACTCACGGGACCAGTCTAGTAACGGCAGGACGGGCACTCTAGTAACGGGCACTCACTGAGAGCAGTAAACTGCTACATGGACAAAAATCTCCGCTGGTGTCGCTTGAAAACTCTACCATCACAAGGCCGTCCATACATACACACATTGGTTGTCATGGTTACCATGAAAGCGTTTCATACACAGAATGAAAGATTGCCGTTGTCGTTACCAGAGTCCGTGTACGTTTGATTGTATCTATTATTGTGCTGTGTATTACAATGCCTGCTCGTATGTTATCGCAACATCAAGAGGGAGCATACAATAGTCAGACTGTAACCTGACAGGCAGACTGTAGCAGGCGAATAAAAAGCGTTAATCAAAGTGCCGGATACAAACTAGCGAATAAATGTTAAATCACGGAAAAAAACCGAAACAAAATCTATCCTTCGTTCGTTCTCAAACTCACGCTACAACGTCCCGAAAAGGGCTTTGTAAGGAGACAGGATGTTGTATTGAGAACAGAATGCGCTGTGTCGTAGTTTACAGATTGATTGCGATATTTGCACATCTCGATCAGGCAGATCCGACTTCAGGAAGCATTTTTAAGTACCGGGTTAACCTTCCCTTTTCTATCCCTTCTCATTAGCCAGTCTTATCTGCTGCAGCTTGTTATCCAGGAACACCGCGTTGAGGTGTAGAAGAGTCTTGGCAGTTCTTGGTCACTGGCCCTCACGCTAGCAGTCTGCTTTGGGTCGTTGGCCCTGACACAGCAGTCAGCTTTAGGTCGTTGGCCCTGACGGTAGCAGTCAGCTACGGGTCGCTGACAGCTACAGCTTATGCACTACTCAAGACCTTGATCCTAGAAACTCTATAAACTAGCATAATGTGAATTATTACAACAATAATTAAGTAAGTAACAATACTGCTATACGCCCGAGTGAGTCGGGTCGCTGTGGTCGAGAGGTAAGACACTTGCGTCTCAAAGCAATCACTGCATGGGTTCGAGCCCGGCAAGTGTCAAGCAACCCCTGGTCTCAAAGGAAGTGAGACCAGAGTGCCTGCATCCTGAATTACTTCCAGTCTTCTTAACTTATGTCTTGCTACTGGCCCAAGGTAGCTCGGGACAAGAAAGTGAGGCTGATGACCCGCGCAGTTTCTTACTCACTATAATCCAAATACAGCGCAAGTTACATCATCAAGCGAAAAGCATCTGATGTTGTTGCATCAGCGCGAGGGGCAACTAACAAAACTAACTATAGCTCTATCTGTTAGAGCGCTTGTTTTAGTGACCAGGTACGTTCACATAGTAGTGTCATGTTGTTGTCTACCCAGCTATAAATGGGTACCGAATACTGTTAGACCTGGTGAAGGCAAGGAGGGAAACTGAACGCCCATATCACAAACGTTGAGGCGGTGCCGAGTAGTTTCCAAGAGTGTGTGTTTTAGTGTGACACGGCCGAGAACAGGGAAACTGCCACACTGAGTTCAAGCAGTTCAAGTGCCATCTCAGGCCGGTTTCATTGCTCTTCTCTCATGCCGTGATGATCCAATCTGCCAAGGATTTCTCTGTCCAATCTATAGATGCTATCCTGTCCAATCTATAGATGCTATCCTGTCCAATCTATAGATGCTATCTTGTCCAATCTATAGATACTATCCTGTCCAATCTATAGATGCTATCCTGTCCAATCTATAAATGCTATCCTGTCCAATCTATAAATGCTATCCTGTCCAATCTATAAATGCTATCCTGTCTAATCTATAGATGCTATCCTGTCCAATCTATAGATGATATCCTGTCCAATCTAAAGATGATATCCTGTCCAATCTATAGATGCTATCCTGTCCAATCTATAAAGGCTATCCTGTCCAATTTATAGATGCTATCCTGTCCAATCTATAAATGCTATCCTGTCCAATTTATAAATGCTATCCTGTCCAATCTATAAATGCTATCCTGTCCAATCTATAAATGCTATCCTGTCCAATCTATAAATGATATCCTTTCCAATCTATAGATGCTATTCTTTCCAATCTATAGATGCTATCATGTCCAATCTATAGATGCTATCCTGTCGAATCTATAAATGCTATCCTGTCCAATCCGTTAATGCTATTTCACAACTTCTAGCTCTGTTTATCCTCTGAGTCATGGCAGACAGATTTGTAGCAAATCGTCTAAGGTCAGACACTGTGACTTGTGCACTCCCGCAAGACACATGGATGTTCAATCACTTTCAGAAAAAAAAACCCAATGTTACGTATGCTAATGGTTCCTATAGCTCGCAGACTGTACACACTCCTGATCTTTTCGTTCAGACGTCTATCTTTGCCCGACCCACGTATGATTTCACACTCACGCAGATCGTGAATCCATTGTACTTCAATCATTTCACATCGGTGAATGATTGATAGTATCATGCAGTACATCCCTCTCCCTCTCTTTATCTATATTTATCTTCTTCACAATGTGAGCTTTCAAAACCAGCAATTAGAACTTCCATCGCCGTGGAGCCTAGTACGATAACATCAGCAGATTCACATACGTCCTTGAAGGTTTGTGTTCCCTATTTCTGCTATCCACTCAGACCAAATAGCAACATAACATTCTTCATTCATCTGCCTTGACCGGCTCGTCTTTAAGGCGTAGCCTGAGACGTGCTAATAATAGCTACACGATCCTTCTCTACAGCTTTCCCTAATGCCATAAACAACTTGCAATTGCTAAAGGAAGTTTAGTTTATGTTTTTCTAAGATGTCCCAACAGCTGAGGAGTGAAAGCGCTTGCATCTCATGAAACGAAAGCGCGAATGAATGGGGGTTCTTCTTCTTCTTCTTCTCCTTCTTCTCCTTCTTCTTCTTCTTCTTCTTTTTCTTCTTCTTTTTCATCTTCTTCTTCTTCTTCTTCTTTTTCTTCTTCTTCTTCTTCTTCTTCTTCTTCTTCTTCTTCTTCTTCTTCTTCTTCGTACGCTAGAATGGGGGTTGAAATTCCACAAGTTTCAAACGTCTCCTGGTATCAAGGAGGTGAGACCTGCGTCTAGTGATATAAAAAAACTGGCGGAAAACAAGGAGATCCCGTGAACACGATGTGCATTTAAAAAAAACTTTCATAGTTGAATTCGGCAGCAGTAGTCTATTAGGCGCTGTCAGGGGACATTTCGGAAAAGAAGTAATGAAATTCCTAGCCAACAATTTAAATGACCTTACCTCAGGTGTAATAATCCGCAGGAATTAATCATAGCAAAAAATACAGAACGCACTTGGGATAGCCTTCGGTTACCTGGCAGTAGATCTGGCTTGGCTTGGCTTGGCTTCATTCGTTCTCAATCTCCCGCTAACAAACCCTGAAAGAGCTTAAGTAGTAGAATGTAGTCCAGAGAACGGAATGCATCGTGTCGTAATTCACAGCTTGACTGCGATGTTTGTACCTTTCGGTCCAACACATCCGACTTCAGTAATTATTTTTTCAGTACTGGGTTAGCATTCCCTCTTCGATCCCTTCTCCTTAGCCAGTCTGCCCTGCTGCAGCCTGTTATCCAGGATCACCACGTGGAGGTGTAGAAGGGTCTTGGCAGTTGTAGTTCGCTGGCCCTGACGCTAGCAGTCAGCTATGGGTCGCTGACCACTGTAGCTCATGCGCTGCTTAACTCTGGGTCGCTGGCCCTGACTCTAGCTGTCAACTATGGGTCGCTGACCCCGGCAGCTCATGCGCTGCTCAGCTCTGGGTCGCTGGCCCTGACGATAGCAGTCAACTATGGGTCGCTGACCACTGCAGTTCATGCGCTGCTCACCATATATATCCTGCACTAGATTTAAATTCCAGTGCCCAAATATTTCAAATGTTGTTTCCTTTTGTTGACTAACTATCGTATTTATTTGTGTTTAGCTTTTTTTTTTAAAACAGAAATTAATAAAACTAGCAGACCAGTCCAGAACAGCTGCCCCCTAATTGAACTGTTCAATGTGATAAAAATAATAACAGTTTCATGGTGAAACTCCCACTCCAACTAGCCCATCTCTCCCCATCCCAACCCACCCCACCTCAACCTCACTCCAACTAGCCCCTCTCTCTCTACCCTCAACTCACGCCACCTCAACCTCACTCCAACTAGCCCCTCTCTCCCTACCCTCAACCCACACCGCCTCACTCACACAATCCATCTATCTCTTCCCACCATCTCAACTCGTCCATGCTTCTTACAGATTGTCCAGGAAATGAACTTTTGCAATATTCCAACCAAATCTTCATTCACAATGTCTGAATAAACTATTAGACAGACTATCAGACACGAGGATGTCATCTATCCGCCATTCAAATGGTGCAATATGAAATGAAACAGCAGCAGTCTAATAACAATTTGTTCTGTCCCTTCCCGCAACCCTTAATTCAGCATTACATTATTACTGCGATCTTGGATATTCGAAGGTATGCCAAATTTGAGTTCTTCAATGTCTCACAGCCAATCACTGGCGTCTGAGTAATATCACTTCTTGGACACGAAATGGCTTAGAACATGAAAGGCAGAAATGCCGTTGTCTCTCTCTGGTGTAAGCCAGTACAATGAACGGGGATAATGAGGAAAAACATCTTGTATAAATGCAAATTCACTTAACAATGTACACGAATCTGAGACAATCTGAACAAATAGCTACATAAAGAAAGACAATCCCAGTCTATTACTTTCTGAGCAGTAATCTTATACAGCGATACATACTTATTGACATGCTTCAGGTCACAAGGGTCACGCATGCATGATTGATTGTCTAGGGTCTATTACAGCAGGTCACTTAATGGCAGCAGGAAATCGATTTGTTCACATATAGTATTCACCAACGCTTCTCCGTTTTGTTTATATCACGGCTAGTGGGAATACAAAGAGCAAGTAGTCTGCCTGGTGTACTACAGTTGAGTTAATGAATGGAGTCAGAACGTAGTCTTCCTTGTGTACTACAGTTGAGTTAATGAATGGAGTCAGAACGTAGTCTTACTTGTGTACTACAGTTGAGTTAATGAATGGAGTCAGAACGTAGTCTTCCTTGTTTACTACAGTTGAGTTAATGAATGGAGTCAGAACGTAGTCTTCCTTGTGTACTACAGTTGAGTTTATGAAAGCAGTCAGAACGTAGTCTTCCTTGTGTACTACAGTTGAGTTAATGAATGGAGTCAGAACGTAGTCTTCCTTGTGTACTACAGTTGAGTTAATGAATGGAGTCAGAACGTAGTCTTCCTTGTGTACTACAGTTGAGTTAATGAAAGCAGTCAGAACGTAATCTTCCTTGTGTACTACAGTTGAGTTAATGAATGGAGTCAGAACGTAGTCTTCCTTGTGTACTACAGTTGAGTTAATGAAAACAGTCAGAACGTAGTCTTCCTTGTGTACTACAGTGGAGTTAGTGAATGGAGTCAGAACGTAGTCTTCCTGGTGTACTACAGTTGAATTAGTGAATGGAGTCAGAACGTAGTCTTCCTGGTGTACTACAGTTGAATTAGTGAATGGAGTCAGAACGTAGTCTTCCTGGTGTACTACAGTTGAATTAGTGAATGGAGTCAGAACGTAGTCTTTCTGGTGTACTACAGTTGAATTAGTGAATGGAGTCAGAACGTAGTCTTTCTGGTGTACTACAGTTGAATTAGTGAATGGAGTCAGAACGTAGTCTTTCTGGTGTACTACAGTTGAATTAGTGAATGTAGTCAGAACGTACTTCAGGATGAGTTAAAGAATGGCATGGGAATGTCAACAGCGCGTCATTGATTTTGTGTGTATGTGGGTATGTGTGTGTGTGTATGTGTGTGTATGTGTGTGTGTGTCTATGTGTGTGTGTATGTGTGTATATGTGTGTGTGTATGTGTGTGTATGTGTGCGTGTATGTGTGTGTATGTGTGTGTATGTGTGTGTGTATGTGTGTGTATGTGTGTGTGTATATGTGTGTGTGTATATGTGTGTATATGTGTGTGCATATGTGTGTATATGTGTGTGTGTATGTGTGTGTATGTGTGTGTGTATATGTGTGTGTGTGTATATGTGTGTGCATATGTGTGTATATGTGTGTGTGTATGTTTGTGTGTATGTGTGTGTATATGTGTGTGTGTATGTGTGTGTATGTGTGTATATGTATGTGTGTTTATGTGTGTGTATGTATGTGTATGTGTGTGTATGTATGTGTGTGTATGTATGTGTGTATATGTGTGTATGTGTATGTGTGTATGTGTGTATGTGTATGTGTGTGTATATATGTGTGTATGTGTATGTGTGTATGTGTATGTGTGTGTATATATGTGTGTATATGTGTGTGTATGTGTATGTGTGTATGTGTATGTGTGTGTATGTATGTGTGTATATGTGTGTGTATGTGTGATCTGTGTGATCTGTTTGTATGTGTGTGTGTAATTTGGCGGTGGAACACGATAACATGACTAGACTAGGACTGGTCACCCCGTGTAAAAAAAAATCAAAATATACTGATCAGACATGTTAGTCAGGGCCAGGTATAATATACTGATCAGACATGTTAGTTAGAGTCAGGCAAAATATACTGGCCAAGACCCTCACCTTAGCTTCCTAGTAACCCTCCCTGTAAACGCCTGGTTTCATGGCAGCCTGGATAACGAGATGAGGGATCGACGTAATCCCCATAGTAGTGAACGACACGCAGATTAAGACCCAGGTTCACCTTCATCAGCATGCTCGGGATGTGAGGAAATCTACAGCAACTCGCCACTTTACGGCCTTTTCAGGGCTCACAAAAGAGTAAAGCTGCACGTTGTGAGCTGTCGAACCATCCAACCATCTACTTTTGTGAGCAGATTACCCCAGCTTTATTCTTCTGTTTGGTTATACACAATTGTAACTATTTACAGAATCTGTGAAATCTGGAAAAGTCTTAACGAGTCGGGTACAATCAGGGCATGGGGCCGGGTGCTGCTTACGAGTCGCATGTTACTTATGTCTGAAATAGATCATGAGTGTCACACACCAACTAAGGCCACATGCAGGTAATATATAGGTACACAATGACGTGCCAACAGGCCGCTTGAAAGAAAGGTTTTTCAATGAAATGTCACTCAATAAAACCTGCATTTAATTTCTTTAAAATCCTGTAGATCAAAGTGCAGCTTTTTGCTGATTGAACTGTGTGGAACTAAGATACAACTTATGGACTGTTATATGCCATTGAAGTTGTTCACTAGTTTCAATATCTATAACTCCCCCCCCCCCTCCTTAATCTCCCCATTATTCAAGATGAGCGAACGGTCTGTCAAAAGGTTACCCTAATATTTCTAATACCCTAATATTTCTAATACCCTAATATTTCTAATACCCGAATATTTCTAATACCCTAATATTTCTAATACCCTAATATTTCTAATACCCTAATATTTCTAATACCCTAATATTTCTAATTCCCTAATATTTCTAATACCCTAATATTTCTAATACCCTAATATTTCTAATACCCTTATATTTCTAATACCCTAATATTTCTAATACCCTAATATTTCTAATACCCTAATATTTCTAATACCCTAATATTTCTAATTCCCTAATATTTCTAATTCCCTAATATTTCTAATACCCTAATATTTCTAATACCCTAATGTTTCTAATTCCCTAATATTTCTAATACCCTAATATTTCTAATACCCTAATATTTCGAATACCCTAATATTTACAATACCCTAGTATTTCTAATACCCTAATATTTCTAATACCCTAATATTTCTAATACCCTAATATTTCTAATGCCCTAACATTTCTAATACCCTAATATTTCTAATACCCTAATATTTCTAATAACCTAATATGTCTAATACCCTAATATTAACGAAATACCCCAAAGTTATGGCTATATTTGCACTTCCCCTCGCTGCTCATTTCGTGACTTGTCTGCGCTATGCGAGATCCTACCCCTGGACTAGATTGCACTTGTTAACTCTTCTAGTATAGAAGATTCTCACGACACTGCATGCAAACTGCGCCTTTCAAACTGGTCGAAATCCTACTTAGTGATGGAACGTCTTCCAGAATTTAATGTAAGCTCTAGAAAAATATAAGTTGTATGATGCAGGAATAAATGTTCGTTTCTTCGGCGATGGGAAAAAATCAAATGAAAAGGACGACCACGAAGATGGTGCATGTAAAGAAAATAATATTAAATGTGACAGTGTCTCGCGATTGTCTATATTATGTTTCCAGTAATTCTGTTCTGAGCAACAAGTTCTTAGCTACAAAGTTCTTAGCAAAACAAGTTCTTAGCAATAAGTTCTTAGCAACAAAGTTCTTAGCAACAAAGTTCTTAGCAACAAAATTCTTAGCAACAAAGTTCTTAGCAACAAAGTTCTTAGCAACAAAGTTCTTAGCAACAAAGTTCTTAGCATCAAAGTTCTTAGCAACAAGTTCTTAGCAACAAAGTTCTTAGCAACAAAGTTCTAAGCCACAAAGTCGCACGACTTCTAAATGATATGCCAAAGTGCAATGTCGCTATCTACAAAATTACGCGATCTTCGATCTAATGAATGAAATGCAGTGTCTCTAGCGACAATGTCAGATTAGCTTCTACATGCTGTCTGTCATTACGTTGTCCCTAGCAACAATGTTGGACAACCGTCGACAGATTTTACTGAAGACAAGATGTCGACAAGTACAATGTGCTTGGTGACGGTGTGACATCCTCCTACACATCATCGACCTACGTGCTGCCAGCAAACCATTAATATCGCACTGTGAGTTCATTAATGTGCTGGCTAAATTGAAAACGTTCAGATGACCTGTCCGCATTCCGCGCGCTAACGTCAAAATGGTAGTGTGTTACAGGTTCGCTCAATATTGAATATCCTCCAGATTAAACAATTCAACTTGCTGGCAATCTCACGAGAGACTACCAAACAATTGAAATGATTAATTCTTGCACGAGAAATTACAAGAATAATATTGATTGATCAAAACTACAATTACGCAATCCTTGTTAAGAGTGTACGAAATGAAATTCTGGCAGAAATGGACTAAAGTTTGTTCTGTTTTATTGATAATCCACGTCGCTGTGCTTCGAGCAGACACGTAGGGAATCAGGACTTCTCAGCTCTTCCTCGTACATTCTCAAACTCCCTCTACCAAACCACGAGACAGGTTCTGCAAATAGCAGGATGTAGTCAGGAAAACGATATGTGTTGTGTCGTAGTTTACAGCATGACTGTGATATGTGCACATTTCGGTATGTGGCGAAGTGGTCAAGCAGTTTGTCTCGTGTTCAGATGGTCGGGGTTCGAATTTGAGATGCGACGGTCGGTTCATTACGTTATTTTTTCCGAAGATCCCTGGGTTCTCAATAGTTGTACGTGGCCTTGGAAATGAGATGTTTCCAAAGATTTTCAAACGTCACGTACAAAGATCGAGTTACAAATGAGAAAATACGAGATAGAATTACAACAGCAATAGGGCCTTTTGAAGACCTCTTGGTAACTGTGAGAGGAAGGAAACTCGCTTGGTACGGTCACATATCGAGATCAAATGGTCTTTGCAAATACGATCCTGCACGGAAAGGTGCATTGCATACAACGAAGAGGCCGTCCCAAACAGAGGTGGCAGGACAACATAAAAGAATAGACCGATCTCCGACCAGAAGAGGCACAGGCAGCGGCCGCTGACAGAGAAGGATGACGTGTGGTTGTGAGGATGTCTTCATGTGTGCCGCAATGACCTCACCGGTTACGGGATGACCTGACCTGACCCTGGGCTCATTGCTGGAGCTTCGTGCTTTGTGCGATGCTCTCGGCAGGTAGGACACTGTTCTGCGGAAAGAGACGGAGCGTTATGGGAAGACCCGCAGCGATGGAGTTGAGACCTCGCCTTCAGCCTTTAACCCTTCTAGCAACCAATTTCAGTAACATTCGAAGAATGTATGTACTAATCGTTTCTGTAGCGTGCTGGTTGTACATACTCCTACTTTGTCCTCACTGATCAATGCTGAAATAATGTATGGTTTCAAAACTTTGCAATTTGTGCATGGTGCATAGACAGCCGGTGAGCAAGTTAACAATGTCACATTTATTCAGTGTCCAGGAGGCCAGCCAAGCTCTTTCATTCACGTTAACTTTTTCATTTACGATAACGCTTTCATTCAATATTACTCTTTCATTCCCTCATTCACTCAGACTCTCTCATTCACTAATACTCTTTCATTACTCATTCACACACACTCTTGCAATCACCCAAACTCTCTCATTCACTCCAACTCTTTCGTTCACTCCAACTCTCTCATTCACTCCATCTCTTTCATTCACTCAAACCAAACTGCAGATCCATACAACATCCCGAATACACACACACACACACATATATATATATATATATATATCCGCTATCCAGAGATGGCATATCCAGTTCATGTATGGCTATCTTTATCCGCTATGCAGAGATGGCATTTCCAGTTCTCGTGGGGCTCTCTATATCCGCTATCCAGAGATGGCATATCCAGTTCATGTATGGCTATCTTTATCCGCTATGCAGAGATGGCTTATCCAGTTCTTGTGTGGCTCTCTATATCCGCTATCCAGAGATGGCATTTCCAGTTCTCGTGGGGCTCTCTATATCCGCTATCCAGAGATGGCATATCCAGTTCTTGTATGGCTATCTTTATCCGCTATGCAGAGATGGCTTATCCAGTTCTTGTGTGGCTCTCTATATCCGCTATCCAGAGATGGCATTTCCAGTTCTCGTGGGGCTCTCTATATCCGCTATCCAGAGATGGCATATCCAGTTCTTGTGTGGCTCTCTATATCCGCTATCCAGAGATGGCATATCCAGTTCTCGTGTGGCTCTCTATATCCGCTATCCAGAGATGGCATATCCAGTTCTTGTGTGGCTCTCTATATCCGCTATCCAGAGATGGCATATCCAGTTCTTGTGTGGCTCTCTATATCCGCTATCCAGAGATGGCATACCCAGTTCTTGTGTCGCTTCTAACGGAAGGTTTGAGTGTCAGAGATACTTATAGCACATATTAGGGATAGTAGATAGCCACATAGGGCAAGTCTCAGATAGCCACTTAAGCCAGATCTCAGATAGCCACTTAGGACAAGTCTCAGATAGCCACTTAGGACAAGTCTCAGATAGCCACTTAGGACAAGTCTCAGATAGCCACTAAGGACAAGTCTCAGATAGTCACTTATGACAAGTCTCAGATAGCCACCTAGGACAAGTCTCAGATATCCACTTAGGACAAGTCTCAGATAGCCACTTAGGCAAGTCTCAGATAGCCACTTAGGACAAGTCTCAGATAACCACTTAGGCTAAATCTCAGATAGCCACTTAGGACAAGTCTCAGATAGCCACTTTGGACAGATTTCAGATAGCCACGTAAGCCAGATCTCAGATAGTCACCTAGAACAGATCTCAGATAGCCACTTAAGCCAGATTTCAGATAGTCACTTAGGACAGATCTCAGATAGCTACCTAGACCAGTTTCATTTACATTTCCTTGCTCTAAAATTTATGTGCATTCAATTTATTCTTAAATGCATTAACTGTCCCTGCCTCCACTATCTCCTGTGGAAATACATTCCAAACATTTACCACTCTCTGACTAACAAAATATTTCCTAATATCTAACCTGAACCTTTCTTTAGTTAATTTGTAGCTGTGACTTTTGTTCTTGTAGGTGTATTTTGAAGAAAAAAAAACTTGTTATAGTCTAATTTATCCATTCCTCTGATCATCTTATAAACCTGTATTAAGTCACCTCAAATTCTTCTCTTTTCTAGACACTGTAAGCCGGATTTTCGGAGTCTTTCCTCATAACTGTAATTCTGGAATCCCACTATCAGCTTTGTCGCTATTTTTTTGTAACCTTCCAACCTGTTTATATCCCCTCTATAAGAAAGACCTGTACACAGTACTCCAATGTAGATCTAAATAAAGTTGTATACAGTTTGATTATCACTTCCTTGCTCCTATGTTTAATATTTCTTTTTATCATACCTAACATTGCATTTGCCTTTTTTACTGCTACCTGGACTTGCTCACTCACTTTACCTCTATGATCTATTATAACTCCTAGGTCCCTTTCCTTATCTATCTTGCTAATATTGTTCTCGCCCATTCTGTAATTATGTTCCCTATTGGATCTACCCATGTGGATGACGGTACATTTATCTACATTAAACTACATTTGCCAGCTTACAGACCATTCTCGAATTTTATCTAAATCCGACCTCAATTTTTTCACTTATGCTTTAGATGAGACACTACTGCATAGTTTTGTGTCATCAGCAAATTTTGCAATCATGGATCTCATATCAATGTCCAAATCATTTATATATATATCAAGAACAAAATTGGTCCCAAAACCGAGCCCTGTGGCACACCACTTTTCACTTCACACCACTCAGAGTACTCTTTATTTATGCCCCCTCTCTGCCTTCTTTGACAACTTCCCCATCTATTCCATGTGATTTTAACTTTATAAATAATCTTTGATAAGGTACTCTATCAAATGCCTTTGCAAAATCTAGATAAATAACATCCACTGGCTCATTCGATCATTTTGGTAACGTTCTCCATGAATTTTAATAGATTAAGCATGATCTCCATCTAGTAAACCCTTGCTGACTATTTTCTGATTAGATTAGACTTGTGTAAATGAATTACAATGTTTTCTTTGATTATTGATTCTAACAATTTACAGACTTTGCTCATTAAACTCACCGGCCTATAATTTGTTGGATCTGATTTTTTGCCCTTTTTGAATAAGGGGATCACTCCTGCATCTTTCCAATCCCGTGGAACAATCCCTTTTGTAAGTGATTGAGAACATAATATAGCCAATGGTTTTGCCACTTGGTCTCTAATTTCAAACATAAAATTTAGATGAATACGATCTTGACCTGGACATTTATCCACTTGCAACTCCTCCAATTTCTAAAAAACTATTTCCTCTGTAATACAGATTGAACATAATACCGCACAATATGTGAGTGTGGATGTGTGTGTGAGTGTGTGTATCAGCGTATTTATCTCCTGTGTGAAATCATTTGTCCTTGTTTTCCCGGTCGCCACTGTGATCACCTGATCCTCTCTGCCAGTCCCATACACGGCATCCCTTTCTGGATGAATCGACTAATCATTGTTGCATAATAACCTTGCAATCATCGGCAGGTTGAATTACCATGTGCTATCCGTTTTGTGGACATTTGTACCGGCGCATTAGCCCGTATCTTGTGAATTGAACCCTTCAATAGGCTATACGACCCTGATATTTCAGTTGTAAGCCAGCTTCACCACACGCACACATACTGGATACGCCATTTCATTCATACTTGGACGGGCGAAAACATGAATGATGTGAGTTATGTACGCGATGGACACACTTGCACGTCCGATCTACATCGCTGTTCCTCATTATGTTTTTGTTTTGCTACAATGAACACAGTTATGAATGAATAAAAAGAGAACAGAAAGAAAAAACAAACTTGTTCTAAGTGGGAAGTAGTATTGGAGAGTACAAAAAACATGCCGTAAAAATGTCAGTATGAGAATCATTATATATTTTACATGTTTCATTTTCTTCTTAAATTGGAAAATTTACTTTATGAAGCGATGAAAACGGATTATGGAATATCTTTAGAAGCATGAGAATACGTTTAAGATAGAATTTTATTTGTGGAGAAATCATATACATTTTTTGGGTGGGCATTAAATATTCATACCAGAGATCATTTGACAGTCAGCTGTGATCATATCGATCGAAATCAAATGTTACATGTAAACGTCACGTGATATATAATTATATCACGTGTCAGTTTCTCAGTTTCTTTGCTGCCAAAGACGTTATTGCTGTTATGAAAGCGTATTCTAACCATGTCCAGTGCCTCACGAGACCTCTCCCATATGCTTAATAAATAACAGCTCAGCGGTAGAAGACTCTTCATCTAATTCTTTCTCCACACACATCCTTCCCAACCCCTCCATTCAGCAATTCACATATGCCTAAAACCTGCTGAATATGGAGTGGGCGTTTTGTTTTGAAAGGAAGCTTTGGAATCGCTCCTCATCACAGGTGGAACAACAAGGGGGTGTCTACAGGGGAAGAACAAGGGGGTGTCTATAGGGGAAAGTTTAAGGGGGTTTCTACCGGGGAAGAATTAAGCGGGTTTCTACAGGGGAAGATTAAAGGGGTTTCTACAAGGGAAGAATTAAGGGGGTGTCTACAGGGAAAAGATTAAGGGGGTTTCTACAGGGGAAGAATTAAGGGGGTTTCTACAGGGGAAGATTAAAGGGGTTTCAACAAGGGAAGAATTAAGGGGGTGTCTACAGGGGAAGAATTAAGTTGGTGTCTACAGGGGAAGAATTTAGGGGGTGTCTACAGGTGGAAGAACAAGATGATGTCTACAGGGGAAGAATTAAGGGGATGTCTACAGGTGGAAGAATTAAGGGGATGTCTACAGGTGGAAGAATTAAGGGGATGTCTACAGGTGGAAGAATTAAGGGGATGTCTACAGGTGGAAGAATTAAGGGGATGTCTACAGGTGGAAGAGTTAAGGGGATGTCTACAGGTGGAAGAATTAAGGGGATGTCTACAGGTGGAAGAGTTAAGGGGATGTCTACAGGTGGAAGAGTTAAGGGGATGTCTACAGGTGGAAGAATGTAGGGGGTGTCTGCAGGTGGAAGAATTAAGGGGATGTCTGCAGGTGGAGAACATGGGGATGTTCACATCACAGTGAAGGAACACGGGGATGTCTTAACAGATTCTGTCTTGTGGATGACCGTACTGAAGAATCAATCACATAATGGACTTTAAGAATCGACGCTTTTCCTTGAACGCTTAGCCGGCTCAGTGGTTTCAGATGGGGACAGTTCAGTTGATACCAGGTCACTGTGGCATTCTGGGTAGTGAGGAGGCAAAACAAGCTTGCCAGATAGTAATATGTGAACTACATATTATGAAACCAAAACAATTACTAAATCTGTGCTTAAATCAACATGGGACGGGATTCTTCGAGGTTATTTGAAAGATGGCGCATGTCATCAACTGCTTCGGTGAGACAAGGTGACTATTATCAGGTTCCGCTCTGCGCACAATGGCTTAAGTGCCATCTTCATGAACCAACTGTGATTGGCCAAACGGATCTGTGCGCTTGTGGCATTGGTGCCATTACAGATAGACACATATTGCAGACCTGAAAGAGGACACATATTTGTGCACAAGAAACTGTATGGCAATATTACAAGATTTGAACTGTCTGCAGCCTTGGTTAAAGTCATCGAAGTAAAAGAGTGAAGATGATTGAGGAAGATGAATATGCGGTAAAAAAATAACATTTCCAATAATTGTTGTTTCCCCAGGTATAGGAAGGAGAGCACTCCTTCGCAAGGCCACTTTCTATGTCCACATCCAACCTCTGACAACCCCAGTTGATTTTTCTCCCCAAGTCTCTTTTCTATCCCCCCCCCCTCTTCATTTGACCCATGTTTTTTTCCCCTCACATTACTATTTTCTCTAACCTCATCCCCCACCCCCTCCCACACTCTCACATCCACCCTCTCACATGACCACCGCTCCTTAGAAATTTAATTTAATAAAAATATGATGGTAGTAACGTTCTGTGGCCATGGAGAATCATGTGTGACGGTGACACTGAGAAGTCAGTGTGCCGATCGACAGTCATGTGTGACGGTGACACAGAGAAGTGAGTGTGACGATGGGCAGTCATGTGTGGCGGTGACACAATGAAATGAGTGTGACGATGGGCAGTCATGTGTGACGGTGACACAAAGAAGTGAGTGTGACGATGGGCAGTCATGTGTGACGGTGACACAAAGAAATGAGTGTGACGATGGGCAGTCATGTGTGACGGGGACACAGAGAAGTGAGTGTGACGATGGGCAGTCATGTGTGACGGTTACACAGAGAAGTGAGTGTGACGATGGGCAGTCATGTGTGACGGTGACACAATGAAATGAGTGTGACGATGGGCAGTCATGTGTGACGGTGACACAGAGAATTGAGTGTGACGATGGGTAGTCATTTGTGACGGTGACATGTGTGACGGTTATACAGTGCGGTTAGTGAGTAGTTCCATAGCAGAACCTGTAGTAGAGGATGAAGTGTTAGACACGTGTATATCAGCGTTGAGGCGGGTTCCGTGACCAGGCATTTTTCACTGCCTTGCATTACCTTACTAATAAGCCAGTTACCTCATTTCAGCTGGGTAGACCGGAGTCTGACTAGTATAATGATAGAGCACTCGATTTTCATGACAAAGGTACTGAGTTCAAATCCGCAACTGTTACTCTTCAGCCAACTCAGCTGTTAATAGGTACTTGACTTCAGTTTGGGTAGAAAAAAGACAGCTGAACTGAACTGGCCACACCCACCTCACACACGATGCGGCTGATAATACTGCAGTCTCTAATGCTTCATTACTGACCAATGTTAAGTCTGTTGGAGGACATCCTTGACCTATTTTAAGACTGGAGTTGTCAGAGCTAACCCATTACCTTTATAATGAGAAGCATATTTGTTAACTATTCAACCACTCAGCTATTACATGAGCCTAATAATGAACATCGTCAGATGTTTATAGTTATGAAAATTCTTACAACGAACAGACAAATAAAAGCCTTTGGTAAGACAGCAATGAAATAGTGTAAACTAATATCAGTCCCACGAACAATTTAAGATATAAGAAATATAAATGTTAAAAATGTTACTATTTTTATAATAATGAATTTTCTGAAGAAAAAAAAACAGGTACAACTTTAAATGTCTTTTATCCTTCAGATTATGTGCTCTATAGTTGTATGACGTCATTTCAGGATTAACGAGTTTATATCTGATGTCAGTCTATTCGTTCCAGCACTGGCCAGCACTTCGCATGGGAATTCGATTGCGCTGCTCAACACCAATGTTAAGCCAGTTCTACTACATGGCTTGGAGGCATGTAACTTCAAGTATCCCATCCAGATCGTAGATATTGTGTTAAACCAGATGTCGAACTTGTCCTTGCATACTTCGTGTTAGATAGTTAGAGGGTGAAGGGAAACTCAGATCTGTTGTAGAGGACACGACAGCATTAACAAACGGTGGGAGATTGCGGAGAGAGACATGGAGACAGGGGAGGACACACACTCAAAGAGAACACGATAATATTGAAAAAACACATGCTGTATGAATGGAAAGAGCAGAGTGGGGATATCAAGTGGCACTTGCCACGGAACAGGGGAATAACAGGCAAGTGCAGTGGTAGTCTCGTGGTCGCGACTCGAGTACAGGACCCAGACTAAGAACAGATCGAGGTAGAAGTACGATGTTTAAAGAGCAGCCATATTGACGAATGATAATGCCGTAAGACGTCATTATTTTGTGTGTATGTGTGCAATGTGGCTACTTTATATCTACCCTATACTCGTCACGGCATTTGTCCAATTCTCTTACCGTAATGACCTGACTTAGTCGGCCATCTTCTACCGTGAAGTGCAGGTACCTCCTTACCGTTCTCCTGTGACTCAGTTCCATCAGGATGGGGTAGTCAGCCACGTGATCATCCATTATTAGTCGTCTGTTACGACATGCCTAGCATGTTACATTCCTAGTTTTTTACTCCTTATTCAGACCCAGGTAACTCGAGTCTTCCTTACTGAACATCATCATCATGTTGCATGTCCTTCGCAGAGCATCGCTCTCATCACAGCGGTTTTGTAAGACTCTCGATCGTTGGCTCGTTCTCCCACCTCCGTCACTGTTATCTGCAGACATCATTTGATGTCTCGTGCCTATCTTATCTTTGGTCTGTCCTCGTCTTCTATCTTTAGGTACCATAATAATCTAGCACCTTTTTTTCTAATCCATGGTACGGTTTCTTCGATGTTTGGGAGTCATTTTTGTTGGCATATTCATTGATCAGGAAAGCATTAAAGCCTTCTACATGCGCAACCATAGTTGAAGTCTTCTACATGCGCAACCATAGTTGAAGCTTTCTACGTGCGCAACCATAGTTGAAGCCTTCTACATGCGGAACCATAGTTGAAGCCTTCTACATGCGCAACCATAGTTGAAGACTTCTACATGCGGAACCATAGTTGAAGACTTCTACATGTGCAACCATAGTTGAAGCCTTCTACATGCGCAACCATAGTTGAAGCCTTCTACATGCGGAACCATAGTTGAAGCCTTCTACATGCGCAACCAGATGGGCATTCGTGTAATCTACTAGTATGACCGGTTCTCAAACGACATATTCAGCCGACATACATCCCTCGAAAGCATACTCACTATGCTAAACCGTCGCCGTTTGACTCTATTTGGACACGTGACAAGCCTTGCTAAGGACGTTCCCGTCCACCAGCTCTTGAAACAGATCCTGTCCATCAAGGATGGGAAACGAACGTCTTCATGCTGGTCCCGTCCCCGCGCCAACTGGTTCAGTCAGATCGGAAAGACATCATCTACATTGCATGCAGCCTAGGACTCAGCCCCTCGTCGTGTTCATGGACGGCGCGCTCGACAAGCCGTTGTCGTTTAAGCGGTCTACCTACCTGTCTTCCTACCCGTCTACCTACCCGTCTACCTACCTGTCTACCTACCTACTACCTACCTACCTGTCTACCTACCTGACTACCTACCCGTCAACCTACCGGTCTACCTACATGTCTACCCACCTGTCTACCTACCCGTCTACCTACCCGTCTACCTACATGTATACCTACCTGTCTACCTACCTTTCTACCTGCCTGTCTACCTGCCTGTCGATCTACCTGTCTACCTACCCGTCTACCTACCTGTCTACCTGCCTGTCTACCTACCTGTCTACCTACCTGTCTATCTTTAAGACGTTCTTACTGATCGCGTTGTTAATTGAAACCTACCATACTCCATTACTCATCAGAGCATTACTGTGTGCACATGTATGTCCTTGATGGAATGAATGTTATGAACCAATCGACAAACCAAGTCGATATTTTGTAGTCCGAAAAGAACAATTGAAGAAAGAGATGGCCAGAAGTAACGCTGTATTTATGTTGATCAGCTGGCAGAATCTTGTGATTAAAGCGATGTGCTTTCCCTCCAAATGGCATTTTTATATTTTTATTAGAAGGAAAAGCATTTCCGTAATTGGAAATGTGTATCTGGCTTTACTGTGATGGAAGAAACTGACCCTTCGTCTGCACACAAAGTTGAGATCTAGTACACTTCATCACCGATAGCATTGTCTGCTATACGACTACCTTTGCCTTCATTACTTCAGTAATATTGGATCTAGTTATTATTAATTGTCTTATTGGCTACCAGTTGTACCATTAGCTCCAAATTGTTAAAGATTAAATGGTTATCCTGCACAGTGATACGTGCCTAATGTTTTATAAGTAAATACATATGTGTATTAAGTTATTTGTATCTTCTCTCAGGTCTAGTAAGCCGCAGGAAGTTGGCTAATACTTTCTACATATACCCAAAGCCTTAGGCTTCCTGGCAACAGACATTAACTTGCCTGTTTTAATACCAGGATTCTAAGTATGCCAAGTATACATTATGTGTATTTCTCATAGACAAGAGGAACTGTTACGCTGGTCCATCAGGCATAACATACTGACCAGGACGTCTCGTTAGGGTCAGACACAAAATACTGACCACGACGTCTCGTCAGGGTCAGACACAACATAGTGACCAGGACGTCTCGTTAGGGTCAGACACAACATACTGACCAGGACGTCTCGTTAGGGTCAGACACAACATACTGACCAGGACGTCTCGTTAGGGTCAGACACAACATACTGACCAGGACGTCTCGTTAGGGTCAGACACAACATACTGACCAAGACCACTACCTCTTTCCAATGTAGTATTCCCTGTAAACAGGCTGTTTTCAAGGCGGTCTAGCTGACGAGATGTGGATCGACGTGATCCCTGTAGTAGTGAGTGTCACGTAGATGAAGCTAATCATAGCACATCCGCCTGAAGGAACCCGGTCCAACTTTATGAGCGCGCTCGGGATGTGAGGAAAGCTACAACAACCCGACCTTTAACCTCCTTTTCAGGGCGCACAAAAGAGTGAAGCTACTCATTCTTGGCATTCGAAACAACAACAATCCTCATAGACAGACATATTGAGTTCTCTTTAGCTGTTCCCTATTACTGGTTGTTTGCTTCTGTCAGCGTATTGTCATGACATTGATTGTCTGCCCCTCTGAGGATGGTTATTTCCCATCTTGAAGATATTAGAGATTAAGAAAGTTTCAGCCTTGACATTATCCAATCTCACCGACTACTTTTCATGGCCCATTTTTGCGCTAGGGAGAAGTAGTTCTCAAACTGAATGTGTCTAGGAGGCTGTGTGATGTATCGGTACGCTTGGACGGCTGGAGATGTTGTTTAGGCGTAAGTGAGGGGTGGGAGGGGGGGGGGGGGTGTTGGAGATGTTAGGCGCACGGGAGTTCAGAGATGTTGGGTAGGCGTGCAGGACATGCTAGGTAGGCGTACGGGGGGTTCAGAAATGCTTGGCAGGCGTAAGGGAGGGAGGGGAGGAAGGAGATGTGTGGGTAAGCGTATGAGGATAGAAGATTTGTCGCTAGGGGTCAGGAGACGTGTCAATAGTTGACCAGAAGATGTGTTTTAGTTGACCAGGAAATGTGTTTTAGTGGATCAGGAGATGTGCTTTAGTGGACCTGGAAATGTGTTTTTAGTTAACCAAGAGATGTGTTTTAGTGGACCAAGAGATGTATTTTAGAGGACCAGGAGATGTGCTTTAGTGAACCAGAAGATGGGTTTTAGTGGACCAGGAAATGTGTTTTTGGTTAACCAGGAGATGTGTTTTAGTTGACCAGGAGATGTGTTTTTAGTTAACCAGGAGATATGTTTTAGTGGACCAGGAGATGTGTTTTAGTGGACCAGGAGATGTGTTGTTAACGTGGCAGAGGCGTGTCACCAGCAGGTTTGGAGATGTGTTATTCTGAAGGAAGATGTCTCCGATCCAGACTATTTTGCAATCACAAATCTTGTTTGTCTTTCTCTTCTTCTGTGACCTCGATATTTATGTCTTTCATATGATGGTTCAGGCCTTACTACCAGAGCACATCATAATAATAATGTTTGCCCAGGCATATGAGGCCCTTTGCGTCGGTTGGGCGTCACCATGATCAGTCGAAACGGCCATCTGCCAGACCTCGTCTATACTGGGGGGGGGGGGGGGGGAGGAGTTTCTACCTTCTTAAGCCACGTGTTTCAGTGACGGCCTGTCGTTCGCTTCCAGCCGGCTGGTTGTGGATACCCGGTTCTTGTGCGTTAATTCACCCACGGATTATAATAGGTCAAATTTAGTAGTATGTAGCCACACGAAGCACCATACTTTTCAATTCGCGCGTCTTCAATTCGCGCCGAAAACCTATGTCCATGTCATTCTCAGATCTAATTCCGTACGTGGAAGATGGAAGATGGATTTATTTCAGTTGTCTGCTCCAACCCCCTCTTGATGAGCGTCTGTCTGCTCCCCACCCCCTCCTGCTGAACGTCTGTCTGCTCCCATCCCCTTCTGCTGAACGTCTGTCTGCTCCCACCCCCTCCTGCTGAACGTCTGTCTGCTCCCACCCCCTCCTGCTGAACGTCTGTCTGCTCCCACCCCCTCCTGCTGAACGTCTGTCTGCTCCCCACCCCCTCCTGCTGAACGTCTGTCTGCTCCCACCCCCTCCTGCTGAACGTCTGTCTGCTCCCACCCCCTTCTGCTGAACGTCTATCTGCTCCCACCCCCTCCTGCTGAACGTCTGCCTGTTTTGAACTCACCGTATAACAGTTGCTTGAGGATGTGCTCATCAGCGTGGCAGGGAACCTACGAAATCCATATGCCGAGAAGCTTCGAGTCCGATCCAAGGGCAGTGTAGCAAAGAACGTTGACAATCTCTCTACGAGCCGAATGCGCAATACAGAAATCAGGCGCCAAACCGTTTCAATGGCATCATAGATGATGCATTTTTTGTTGTTGTTGTAGATAGACGAGAAATGTGATGAGTATGCTGGACAACAGATTATGACGGGAGGTCAAGTTCTGGTGACCCTACAACCTGAAGCGTCCCCGCGGACGTCCACAAATGAAATGGAGAGATGGCCTTAGTTGTACCTTCGTTTAACATTGTACTCCAGGACATAATACCACACTGAGTGTACACATCGTTTGCTACCTGCCAACAGATACTTCCATCGCTAGATTGAGTACCAGGAGGACAGAGAAAGCTTGACAGAGAAAGCTTGACAAAGAAAGCTTGACAGAGAAAGCTTGACAGAGAAAGCGTGACAGAGAAAGCGTGACAGAGAAAGCGTGACAGAGAAAGCGTGACAGAGAAAGCTTGACAGAGAAAGCTTAACAGAGAAAGCTTAACAGAGAAAGCTTGACAGAGAAAGCTTGACAGAGAAAGCTTGACAGAGAAAGCTTGATAGAGAAAGCGGGACAGTGAAATTAAACTAGATTCCAGAAATCATATACTGCGACTTACCAGTTGTCTTGACTACTTAAACACCAGAACAACATCAGTTTATCAACAAAACGACAATTGATAAACCGTATATGAATCCTGACTGTTCGTTACCAATCTGAAATGTGGGCAATACCCGAGGCACAGGACAGGAGAATTATAATAATTGACCTGAACTATCTGGGAAATGCGTCAGCGTCACAGCAGAGACAGGATGAGAAATAATAATAGTTGAGGTATGCTGAGATCCGCTAGTTGTGTTAAATACGATACACGATAACATAGAAAATGTGATATACGGTAACATAGAAAATATGATATACGATAACATAGAAAATACCATATACGATAACATAGAAAATATAATATACGATAACATAGAAAATATGATATACGATAACATAGAAAATGCCATATACGATAACATTGAAAATATGATATACGATAACATTTAAAATATGATATACGATAACATAGAAAATACCATATACGATAACATTGAAAATATGATATACGATAACATAGAAAATACGATACACGATAACATAGAAAATACGATACACGATAACATAGAAAATACGATATACGATAACATAGAAAATACGATAACACAGAAAATATGATATACGTTAACACAGCAAATACGATACACGATAACATAGAAAATACGATAACACATAAAATACGATGTACGATAACACAGAAAATTCGATACACGATAACATAGAAAATACGATAACACAGAAAATACGATGAACGATAACACAGAAAATACGATACACGATAACATAGAAAATACGATAACACAGAAAATACCATACACGATAACTTCGAAAATAGCGTACACGATAACATAGAAAATACCATACACGATAACATAGAAAATACGATACAGGATTACACAGAAAATACGATACAGGATAACACAGAAAATACAATGGACGATGACACAGAAAAGTACAATACAGGATAACACAGAAAATACGATACACGATAACACAGAAAATACTAGACGGCACAGGAAAGCCGATAACACTCCACGCACATGACACAAGAAAACCTGGTTACAATGGTTAAGAGATGGATAGATGATTTAAAAAAATGCTGAACCAACACGGCAATCTGACGCAATGCGCTTGGTCCAAGAAATGCATCGTCAGTTCTCCAAGGCACTTAGTCCAAGAGAGGCATCGTCAGTTCTCCAAGGCACTTGGTCCAATAGAGGCATCGTCAGTTCTCCAAGGCTCTTGTTCCAAGAAAAGCATCGTCAGGTCACCAAGGAGCTTCACAATACAGGACAGACACGCAGTCAGTCAGTAAGGGACCTCAGATAATTTCAAATAGATATGTTCACAACTGATATCAGTTATCCTTGTAGATAAAGCCCAAATGGGAAGGATTGTAACAAAGTAACAAGGAGAACCCAGAATGGAAAGAAGATAATGGAAGCCAAAGAGCCCCCGTCAAAGAAATGGTCGAATAGCAAGCCCATTTAACTAGGCTCTCATAGTCAGACTTCAAGAAGACTGCCCAAAACAAGTAATTAGTACAGCGGGACCGTACGCAGTCATTCGTTGGCTTAGATACGAACGGGGGATTTAAGGTGATATATTTTTCACTCCCAGAACCTGACTTGACCTAGTTTAGTGCTTGTGTCTACCATGTGATGGAAAGCTGTATCAGGAAGGAGACGTTTATTTCGTGGACCAAGTGCGATATGTTAGGTGTTGTCAGTCTGTGTTGTACAGGATTGAACTCATGGTCCAGAAATGTGACTCTGTTAGAAGGATAGCTACAGACCTGGAGAAATGGAGGAAGTGACAGCACTGCTTTGTCCGCCATTGATCTAAAACGAACGAGGGATGTGGGAATTTATGTTGTGTCGTCCGTCGATCTCCTCGTGGTCTTCATCGTGCTCTGGAACCAGATCTAGTGATAAACACACTGTGACAGTTGGTCTGGTTCCATTATCAATCTGTGCTGCTCAAGACAACAAGAAATCACTTCAAGAATAAATCAGTTAGGTCAACACAAAGTATTATTCTTGATTCTTTCCTGCATTGCATTCTTGTTTATATCTCCTCCACTTAAGACTCCACCCTTTTCTCTCCGTCAGTATACAGTCTTTTCATTCATCAATCATCTGCAACAAAATCGATTGTGACAGGTTAATACACTCAGTGTGGTGCTCCTGTTGTGTGTTTTGTTTCGAGTATAATATTGGATTTTTTGAAAGCGCCAAACAGAATCTCGTCACGTACAAGTTCTCGCGGTGGTTCTTGGCTTGTTTATCTTGGCTTGGCTGTGTTCGTTCTCAATTTACCGATACCAAACCCTGAAAAGGGCTTTGCAGGTAGCAGGATGTTATCCAGATAACGGAATGCGTTGTATCGTATTTTACAGCTTGATTGTGATATTTGCACCTTCCGGCTGAACACATCCGACTCCAACAGGTATTTTTGAGTACCGGGTTGCCTTCCCTCTCCGATCACTTCTCATTAGCCAGTCTGCTCTATTGCGGCCTGCTATTCAGGATTACCGCATGGAGGTGTAGAATGATCTTGGCAGATCTGGTTCGCTGGCCCTGTCGCTAGCAGTCAGCTATTGGTCGCTGACCGCTGCAGCCCATGCGCTGCTCAGGATCTTTATCTCAGCCTGTTGATCTGCTCACCGGCTGAAGCAGCTACTGGTTGATGCTGTCAGTACCCATACCATGGTATCCCCTGAATACTGGAGTCGAGGTTGTTATTGGTTATCATGGAAGAGTGGCAAGGCTCGATTTACGGCCACGATAGGCTTTAGTCTTATCATCATCATGTAGCATGTCCTTTATAGAACGTCGCTCCCATCACAGTCTATCTGAAAGAATATCTTTCCCTTGCCAAAACTCCAGCCTCCGTCACAGTCATACTCAGGCATTCCTGGATATCTTGGTGCCATCGTCTTCTTGGTCTACCCCTTCCTCTTTTGCCTGGCACCATACCTTCCATCACTGTTCTCTCAAGACCGTTGTGTCTCTTGATGTGACCAAAGTATTTGCATTTTCTAGCCAAAATGGAATTGATAAACCAGTTCTCCTCTATGCTCAACTCTTGCCGAATGTCTAAATTTGTTTTTTTCTCTGTCCAGGGTATTCTGAGGATCTTTCTGTAACATTTTGACTCAAAAGATTCGATTCTTTGTATGGAAGTTTTGGTAATCGTCCATGCTTCGCAGCCATAAGATGCCACAGGAAAAACACTGGCTCTCAAGACTTTTACTTGCCATGGCTAGTCATTTCTTTCTTTCGAGCAGTCGCCATTTTTGTCAATTCTGGAGCCCAGATATTCAAAATGTGTGACCTGATCTATTTCCTCAGCAACAACTGTAAATTTATGCTGACATTGTGTTTTGTCTGTGGTCATTATCTTTATTTTATTTATGTTTATAAACAGGTTTTAATCTTTACCGTGTCAATTTACGGCTGAAATTAGCTGCTCTAGCCCGTTTGCACTTCTTGATAGTATCGCTGTGTCATCTACGTATCGTAATTTTGGAATCTCGTACCTACCAATCGTAAATGGATCGAAACTTTCAATGTTCTCATCTTCTCGTACATTTCTCATTATACATTCCGCATATATGTTGTACAGATAAGGTTAGAGGATACATCCCTGTCGGACTCCCTTTTGTACTGCAAACCAATCTGATGTTTGCCCAGATACTCGGACAGCGGCTTGTTGATCTTGGTATAATGTTTCAATGAGATGAATAATATGCAAAGGAAACCTCATTTCCTTCATGATTCTCCACAAGATTTAGTTCTTAGCTACAAATTGGCACATGAATTACATACAATAAGGAAAGGCAAGACTGACAGCTCATCTCATAAAAAGTTAAGATTTTGATATACTAGTTACTACAGTCAGAATTGACACTGATAAAAGCCCAAAATGCAAACAAACAAGTAAAAATGGTTTAAAAACGGTCCTTCATTGGGGGTTATACAAGTCTGTGCTAAACCTGTGGTGATCTGTTTTTGTTAGGCGAGATCTGAAACCGTTGTCTCACAAAGGAAGTTTAAACACCATAAGTGAATGATTGTCCTGGTCGTTGATTGATTCGTTGATCACCCGAGGAATACAATTATTCTTCTTACTTGTTTTTCCTGTTCTAGTTCTTTTTGTTCTGTTCTTACCTGGTTTTTTTCTTACCTGTTCTTTTTGTTCTGTTCTTACCTGGATTTTTCTTACCTGTTCTTTTTGTTCTGTTCTTACCTGGTTTTTTTCTTACCTGTTCTTTTTGTTCTGTTCTTACCTGGTTTTTTTCTTACCTGTTCTTTTTGTTCTGTTCTTACCTGGTTTTTTTCTTACCTGTTCTTTTTGTTCTGTTCTTACCTGGTTTTTTCTTACCTGTTCTTTTTGTTCTGTTCTTACCTGGTTTTTTTCTTACCTGTTCTTATTGTTCTGTTCTTACCTGGTTTTTTTCTTACCCGTTCTTTTTGTTCTTTTTTACCTGTTCTTTTCTTACCTGTTCTTTTTTACCTGTTCTTTTTTACCTGTTCTTTTCTTACCTGTTCTTTTTGTTCTTTTTTACCTGTTCTTTTCTTACCTGTTCTTTTTTACCTGTTCTTTTTTATCTGTTCTTTTCTTACCTGTTCTTTTTTACCTGTTCTTTTCTTACCTGTTCTTTTTGTTCTTTTTTACCTGTTCTTTTTTACCTGTTCTTTTCTTACCTGTTCTTTTTGTTCTTTTTTACCTGTTTTTTTTTTACCTGTTCTTTTTTACCTGTTCTTTTCTTACCTGTTCTTTTCTTACCTGTTCTTTTTTACCTGTTCTTTTTTACCTGTTCTTTTCTTACCTGTTCTTTTTGTTCTTTTTTACCTGTTCTTTTTTACCTGTTCTTTTCTTACCTGTTCTTTTTGTTCTTTTTTACCTGTTCTTTTCTTACCTGTTCTTTTTTACCTGTTCTTTTTTTACCTGTTCTTTTCTTACCTGTTCTTTTTTACCTGTTCTTTTTTACCTGTTCTTTTCTTACCTGTTCTTTTTTACCTGTTCTTTTCTTACCTGTTCTTTTCTTACCTGTTCTTTTCTTACCTGTTCTTTTCTTACCTGTTCTTTTCTTACCTGTTCTTTTCTTACCTGTTCTTTTCTTACCTGTTCTTTTTTTACCTGTTCTTTTCTTACCTGTTCTTTTCTTACCTGTTCTTTTCTTACCTGTTCTTTTCTTACCTGTTCTTTTCTTACCTGTTCTTTTCTGACCTGTTCTTTTTTACCTGTTCTTTTTTACCTGTTCTTTTTTACCTGTTCTTTTTTACCTGTTTTTTTTTACCTGTTCTTTTTTACCTGTTCTTTTCTTACCTGTTCTTTTCTTACCTGTTCTTTTCTTACCTGTTCTTTTTTACCTGTTCTTTTCTTACCTGTTCTTTTTTACCTGTTCTTTTTTACCTGTTCTTTTCTTACCTGTTCTTTTTTACCTGTTCTTTTTTACCTGTTCTTTTCTTACCTGTTCTTTTTTACCTGTTCTTTTCTTACCTGTTCTTTTCTTACCTGTTCTTTTCTTACCTGTTCTTTTTGTTCTGTTCTTACCTGGATTTTTCTTACCTGTTCTTTTTGTTCTGTTCTTACCTGGTTTTTTTCTTACCTGTTCTTTTTGTTCTGTTCTTACCTGGTTTTTTTCTTACCTGTTCTTTTTGTTCTGTTCTTACCTGGTTTTTTTCTTACCTGTTCTTTTTGTTCTGTTCTTACCTGGTTTTTTCTTACCTGTTCTTTTTGTTCTGTTCTTACCTGGTTTTTTTCTTACCTGTTCTTATTGTTCTGTTCTTACCTGGTTTTTTTCTTACCCGTTCTTTTTGTTCTTTTTTACCTGTTCTTTTCTTACCTGTTCTTTTTTACCTGTTCTTTTTTACCTGTTCTTTTCTTACCTGTTCTTTTTGTTCTTTTTTACCTGTTCTTTTCTTACCTGTTCTTTTTTACCTGTTCTTTTTTATCTGTTCTTTTCTTACCTGTTCTTTTTTACCTGTTCTTTTCTTACCTGTTCTTTTTGTTCTTTTTTACCTGTTCTTTTTTACCTGTTCTTTTCTTACCTGTTCTTTTTGTTCTTTTTTACCTGTTTTTTTTTTACCTGTTCTTTTTTACCTGTTCTTTTCTTACCTGTTCTTTTCTTACCTGTTCTTTTTTACCTGTTCTTTTTTACCTGTTCTTTTCTTACCTGTTCTTTTTGTTCTTTTTTACCTGTTTTTTTTTACCTGTTCTTTTTTACCTGTTCTTTTCTTACCTGTTCTTTTCTTACCTGTTCTTTTCTTACCTGTTCTTTTTTACCTGTTCTTTTTTTACCTGTTCTTTTCTTACCTGTTCTTTTTTACCTGTTCTTTTTTACCTGTTCTTTTCTTACCTGTTCTTTTTTACCTGTTCTTTTCTTACCTGTTCTTTTCTTACCTGTTCTTTTCTTACCTGTTCTTTTCTTACCTGTTCTTTTCTTACCTGTTCTTTTCTTACCTGTTCTTTTTTTACCTGTTCTTTTCTTACCTGTTCTTTTCTTACCTGTTCTTTTCTTACCTGTTCTTTTCTTACCTGTTCTTTTCTTACCTGTTCTTTTCTGACCTGTTCTTTTTTACCTGTTCTTTTTTACCTGTTCTTTTTTACCTGTTCTTTTTTACCTGTTTTTTTTTACCTGTTCTTTTTTACCTGTTCTTTTCTTACCTGTTCTTTTCTTACCTGTTCTTTTCTTACCTGTTCTTTTTTACCTGTTCTTTTCTTACCTGTTCTTTTTTACCTGTTCTTTTTTACCTGTTCTTTTCTTACCTGTTCTTTTTTACCTGTTCTTTTTTACCTGTTCTTTTCTTACCTGTTCTTTTTTACCTGTTCTTTTCTTACCTGTTCTTTTCTTACCTGTTCTTTTCTTACCTGTTCTTTTTGTTCTGTTCTTACCTGGATTTTTCTTACCTGTTCTTTTTGTTCTGTTCTTACCTGGTTTTTTTCTTACCTGTTCTTTTTGTTCTGTTCTTACCTGGTTTTTTTCTTACCTGTTCTTTTTGTTCTGTTCTTACCTGGTTTTTTTCTTACCTGTTCTTTTTGTTCTGTTCTTACCTGGTTTTTTCTTACCTGTTCTTTTTGTTCTGTTCTTACCTGGTTTTTTTCTTACCTGTTCTTATTGTTCTGTTCTTACCTGGTTTTTTTCTTACCCGTTCTTTTTGTTCTTTTTTACCTGTTCTTTTCTTACCTGTTCTTTTTTACCTGTTCTTTTTTACCTGTTCTTTTCTTACCTGTTCTTTTTGTTCTTTTTTACCTGTTCTTTTCTTACCTGTTCTTTTTTACCTGTTCTTTTTTATCTGTTCTTTTCTTACCTGTTCTTTTTTACCTGTTCTTTTCTTACCTGTTCTTTTTGTTCTTTTTTACCTGTTCTTTTTTACCTGTTCTTTTCTTACCTGTTCTTTTTGTTCTTTTTTACCTGTTTTTTTTTTACCTGTTCTTTTTTACCTGTTCTTTTCTTACCTGTTCTTTTCTTACCTGTTCTTTTTTACCTGTTCTTTTTTACCTGTTCTTTTCTTACCTGTTCTTTTTGTTCTTTTTTACCTGTTCTTTTTTACCTGTTCTTTTCTTACCTGTTCTTTTTGTTCTTTTTTACCTGTTCTTTTCTTACCTGTTCTTTTTTACCTGTTCTTTTTTATCTGTTCTTTTCTTACCTGTTCTTTTTTACCTGTTTTTTTTTACCTGTTCTTTTTTACCTGTTCTTTTCTTACCTGTTCTTTTTGTTCTTTTTTACCTGTTCTTTTTTACCTGTTCTTTTCTTACCTGTTCTTTTTGTTCTTTTTTACCTGTTTTTTTTTTACCTGTTCTTTTTTACCTGTTCTTATCTTACCTGTTCTTTTCTTACCTGTTCTTTTTTACCTGTTCTTTTTTACCTGTTCTTTTCTTACCTGTTCTTTTTGTTCTTTTTTACCTGTTCTTTTTTACCTGTTCTTTTCTTACCTGTTCTTTTTGTTCTTTTTTACCTGTTCTTTTTTACCTGTTCTTTTCTTACCTGTTCTTTTTGTTCTTTTTTACCTGTTCTTTTTTACCTGTTCTTTTTTACCTGTTCTTTTCTTACCTGTTCTTTTTGTTCTTTTTTACCTGTTCTTTTTTACCTGTTCTTTTTTACCTGTTCTTTTCTTACCTGTTCTTTTTGTTCTTTTTTACCTGTTCTTTTTTACCTGTTCTTTTCTTACCTGTTCTTTTTGTTCTTTTTTACCTGTTTTTTTTACCTGTTCTTTTTTACCTGTTCTTTTCTTACCTGTTCTTTTCTTACCTGTTTTTTTTTACCTGTTCTTTTTTACCTGTTCTTTTTTACCTGTTCTATTCTTACCTGTTCTTTTTGTTCTTTTTTACCTGTTCTTTTTTACCTGTTCTTTTTTACCTGTTCTTTTCTTACCTGTTCTTTTTGTTCTTTTTTACCTGTTCTTTTTTACCTGTTCTTTTTTACCTGTTCTTTTTTACCAGTTTTTTTTTACCTGTTCTTTTTTACCTGTTCTTTTCTTACCTGTTCTTTTCTTACCTGTTCTTTTTTACCTGTTCTTTTTTACCTGTTCTTTTCTTACCTGTTCTTTTTGTTCTTTTTTACCTGTTCTTTTTGTTCTTTTTTACCTGTTCTTTTTTACCTGTTCTTTTTTACCTGTTCTTTTCTTACCTGTTCTTTTTGTTCTTTTTTACCTGTTCTTTTCTTACCTGTTCTTTTCTTACCTGTTCTTTTTTACCTGTTCTTTTTTACCTGTTCTTTTTTACCTGTTCATTTCTTACCTGTTCTTTTTGTTCTTTTTTACCTGTTCTTTTTTACCTGTTCTTTTTTACCTGTTCTTTTCTTACCTGTTCTTTTTGTTCTTTTTTAGCTGTTCTTTTTTAGCTGTTCTTTTTTACCTGTTCTTTTTTACCTGTTCTTTTCTTACCTGTTTTTTTGGTTCTTTTTTACCTGTTCTTTTTTACCTGTTCTTTTTTACCAGTTTTTTTTTACCTGTTCTTTTTTACCTGTTCTTTTCTTACCTGTTCTTTTCTTACCTGTTCTTTTTTACCTGTTCTTTTTTACCTGTTCTTTTCTTACCTGTTCTTTTTGTTCTTTTTTACCTGTTCTTTTTGTTCTTTTTTAACTGTTCTTTTTTACCTGTTCTTTTTTACCTGTTCTTTTCTTACCTGTTCTTTTTGTTCTTTTTTACCTGTTCTTTTCTTACCTGTTCTTTTTGTTCTTTTTTACCTGTTCTTTTTTACCTGTTCTTTTTTACCTGTTCTTTTCTTACCTGTTCTTTTTGTTCTTTTTTACCTGTTCTTTTTTACCTGTTCTTTTCTTACCTGTTCTTTTCTTACCTGTTCTTTTTTACCTGTTCTTATTTACCTGTTCTTTTCTTACCTGTTCTTTTTGTTCTTTTTTACCTGTTCTTTTTGTTCTTTTTTACCTGTTCTTTTTTACCTGTTCTTTTTTACCTGTTTTTTTTTACCTGTTCTTTTTTACCTGTTCTTTTCTTACCTGTTCTTTTCTTACCTGTTCTTTTCTTACCTGTTCTTTTTTACCTGTTCTTTTCTTACCTGTTCTTTTTTACCTGTTCTTTTTTACCTGTTCTTTTCTTACCTGTTCTTTTTTACCTGTTCTTTTTTACCTGTTCTTTTCTTACCTGTTCTTTTTTTCTGTTCTTTTCTTACCTGTTCTTTTCTTACCTGTTCTTTTCTTACCTGTTCTTTTCTTACCTGTTCTTTTCTTACCTGTTCTTTTCTTACCTGTTCTTTTCTTACCTGTTCTTTTTTTACCTGTTCTTTTCTTACCTGTTCTTTTCTTACCTGTTCTTTTCTTACCTGTTCTTTTCTTACCTGTTCTTTTCTTACCTGTTCTTTTCTGACCTGTTCTTTTTTACCTGTTCTTTTTTACCTGTTCTTTTTTACCTGTTTTTTTTTACCTGTTCTTTTTTACCTGTTCTTTTCTTACCTGTTCTTTTCTTACCTGTTCTTTTCTTACCTGTTCTTTTTTACCTGTTCTTTTCTTACCTGTTCTTTTTTACCTGTTCTTTTTTACCTGTTCTTTTCTTACCTGTTCTTTTTTACCTGTTCTTTTTTACCTGTTCTTTTCTTACCTGTTCTTTTTTACCTGTTCTTTTCTTACCTGTTCTTTTCTTACCTGTTCTTTTCTTACCTGTTCTTTTCTTACCTGTTCTTTTCTTACCTGTTCTTTTCTTACCTGTTCTTTTTTTACCTGTTCTTTTCTTACCTGTTCTTTTCTTACCTGTTCTTTTCTTACCTGTTCTTTTCTTACCTGTTCTTTTCTTACCTGTTCTTTTCTGACCTGTTCTTTTTTACCTGTTCTTTTCTTACCTGTTCTTTTCTTACCTGTTCTTTTCTTACCTGTTCTTTTCTTACCTGTTCTTTTCTTACCTGTTCTTTTCTTACCTGTTCTTTTCTTACCTGTTCTTTTCTTACCTGTTCTTTTCTTACCTGTTCTTTTCTTACCTGTTCTTTTTTACCTGTTCTTTTTTACCTGTTCTTTTCTTACCTGTTCTTTTCTTACCTGTTCTTTTCTTACCTGTTCTTTTCTTACCTGTTCTTTTCTTACCTGTTCTTTTTTACCTGTTCTTTTCTTACCTGTTCTTTTCTTACCTGTTCTTTTCTTACCTGTTCTTTTTTACCTGTTCTTTTTTACCTGTTCTTTTCTTACCTGTTCTTTTTTACCTGTTCTTTTTTACCTGTTCTTTTTTACCTGTTCTTTTCGTACCTGTTCTTTTCTTACCTGTTCTTTTTTACCTGTTCTTTTTTACCTGTTCTTTTCTTACCTGTTCTTTTCTTACCTGTTCTTTTCTTACCTGTTCTTTTCTTACCTGTTCTTTTTTACCTGTTCTTTTCTTACCTGTTCTTTTCTTACCTGTTCTTTTCTTACCTGTTCTTTTTTACCTGTTCTTTTCTTACCTGTTCTTTTCTTACCTGTTCTTTTCTTACCTGTTCTTTTCTTACCTGTTCTTTTTTACCTGTTCTTTTTTACCTGTTCTTTTCTTACCTGTTCTTTTCTTACCTGTTCTTTTCTTACCTGTTCTTTTCTTACCTGTTCTTTTCTTACCTGTTCTTTTCTTACCTGTTCTTTTCTTACCTGTTCTTTTCTTACCTGTTCTTTTTTACCTGTTCTTTTCTTACCTGTTCTTTTCTTACCTGTTCTTTTCTTACCTGTTCTTTTCTTACCTGTTCTTTTTTACCTGTTCTTTTTTACCTGTTCTTTTCTTACCTGTTCTTTTTTACCTGTTCTTTTTTACCTGTTCTTTTTTACCTGTTCTTTTCTTACCTGTTCTTTTTTACCTGTTCTTTTCTTACCTGTTCTTTTTTACCTGTTCTTTTCTTACCTGTTCTTTTCTTACCTGTTCTTTTCTTACCTGTTCTTTTCTTACCTGTTCTTTTTTACCTGTTCTTTTTTACCTGTTCTTTTCTTACCTGTTCTTTCTTAACTGTTCTTTTCTTACCTGTTCTTTTTTACCTGTTCTTTTTTACCTGTTCTTTTCTTACCTGTTCTTTTCTTACCTGTTCTTTTTTACCTGTTCTTTTCTTACCTGTTCTTTTCTTACCTGTTCTTTTCTTACCTGTTCTTTTCTTACCTGTTCTTTTTTACCTGTTCTTTTTTACCTGTTCTTTTCTTACCTGTTCTTTTTTACCTGTTCTTTTTTACCTGTTCTTTTTTACCTGTTCTTTTCTTACCTGTTCTTTTCTTACCTGTTCTTTTTTACCTGTTCTTTTCTTACCTGTTCTTTTCTTACCTGTTCTTTTCTTACCTGTTCTTTTCTTACCTGTTCTTTTTTACCTGTTCTTTTTTACCTGTTCTTTTCTTACCTGTTCTTTTCTTACCTGTTCTTTTTTACCTGTTCTTTTTTACCTGTTCTTTTTTACCTGTTCTTTTCTTACCTGTTCTTTTCTTACCTGTTCTTTTTTACCTGTTCTTTTCTTACCTGTTCTTTTCTTACCTGTTCTTTTCTTACCTGTTCTTTTCTTACCTGTTCTTTTTTACCTGTTCTTTTTTACCTGTTCTTTTCTTACCTGTTCTTTTCTTACCTGTTCTTTTCTTACCTGTTCTTTTTTACCTGTTCTTTTCTTACCTGTTCTTTTCTCACCTGTTCTTTTCTTACCTGTTCTTTTTTACCTGTTCTTTTTTACCTGTTCTTTTCTTACCTGTTCTTTTTTACCTGTTCTTTTTTACCTGTTCTTTTTTACCTGTTCTTTTCTTACCTGTTCTTTTCTTACCTGTTCTTTTTTACCTGTTCTTTTCTTACCTGTTCTTTTTTACCTGTTCTTTTTTACCTGTTCTTTTCTTACCTGTTCTTTTTTACCTGTTCTTTTTTACCTGTTCTTTTTTACCTGTTCTTTTCTTACCTGTTCTTTTCTTACCTGTTCTTTTTTACCTGTTCTTTTCTTACCTGTTCTTTTCTTACCTGTTCTTTTCTTACCTGTTCTTTTCTTACCTGTTCTTTTCTTACCTGTTCTTTTTTACCTGTTCTTTTTTACCTGTTCTTTTCTTACCTGTTCTTTTCTTACCTGTTCTTTTTTACCTGTTCTTTTCTTACCTGTTCTTTTCTTACCTGTTCTTTTCTTACCTGTTCTTTTCTTACCTATTCTTTTTTCTTTTCTTACCTGTTCTTTTCTTACCTGTTCTTTTCTTACCTGTTCTTTTTTACCTGTTCTTTTCTTACCTGTTCTTTTTTACCTGTTCTTTTCTTACCTGTTCTTTTTTACCTGTTCTTTTCTTACCTGTTCTTTTCTTACCTGTTCTTTTTTACCTGTTCTTTTCTTACCTGTTCTTTTCTTACCTGTTCTTTTTTACCTGTTCTTTTTTACCTGTTCTTTTCTTACCTGTTCTTTTCTTACCTGTTCTTTTTTACCTGTTCTTTTCTTACCTGTTCTTTTTTACCTGTTCTTTTCTTACCTGTTCTTTTCTTACCTGTTCTTTTTTACCTGTTCTTTTCTTACCTGTTCTTTTTTACCTGTTCTTTTCTTACCTGTTCTTTTCTTACCTGTTCTTTTTTACCTGTTCTTTTTTACCTGTTCTTTTCTTACCTGTTCTTTTCTTACCTGTTCTTTTCTTACCTGTTCTTTTTTACCTGTTCTTTTCTTACCTGTTCTTTTCTTACCTGTTCTTTTTTACCTGTTCTTTTTTACCTGTTCTTTTCTTATCTGTTCTTTTCTTACCTGTTCTTTTTTACCTGTTCTTTTCTTACCTTTCTTTTCTTACCTGTTCTTTTCTTACCTGTTTTTTTCTTACCTGTTCTTTTTTACCTGTTCTTTTTTACCTGTTCTTTTCTTACCTGTTCTTTTCTTACCTGTTCTTTTTTACCTGTTCTTTTCTTACCTGTTCTTTTCTTACCTGTTCTTTTCTTACCTGTTCTTTTCTTACCTGTTCTTTTTTACCTGTTCTTTTTTACCTGTTCTTTTCTTACCTGTTCTTTTCTTACCTGTTCTTTTTTACCTGTTCTTTTCTTACCTGTTCGTTTCTTACCTGTTCTTTTCTTACCTGTTCTTTTCTTACCTGTTCTTTTTTAACTGTTCTTTTTTACCTGTTCTTTTCTTACCTGTTCTTTTCTTACCTGTTCTTTTTTACCTGTTCTTTTCTTACCTGTTCTTTTCTTACCTGTTCTTTTTTCTTACCTGTTCTTTTTTACCTGTTCTTTTCTTACCTGTTCTTTTCTTACCTGTTCTTTTTTACCTGTTCTTTTTTACCTGTTCTTTTCTTACCTGTTCTTTTCTTACCTGTTCTTTTCTTACCTGTTCTTTTCTTACCTGTTCTTTTCTTACCTGTTCTTTTCTTACCTGTTCTTTTCTTACCTGTTCTTTTCTTACCTGTTCTTTTCTTACCTGTTCTTTTCTTACCTGTTCTTTTCTTACCTGTTCTTTTCTTACCTGTTCTTTTCTTACCTGTTCTTTTCTTACCTGTTCTTTTCTTACCTGTTCTTTTCTTACCTGTTCTTTTTACCTGTTCTTTTCTTACCTGTTCTTTTCTTACCTGTTCTTTTCTTACCTGTTCTTTTCTTACCTGTTCTTTTTTACCTGTTCTTTTTTACCTGTTCTTTTCTTACCTGTTCTTTTTTACCTGTTCTTTTTTACCTGTTCTTTTTTACCTGTTCTTTTCTTACCTGTTCTTTTCTTACCTGTTCTTTTTTTACCTGTTCTTTTTTACCTGTTCTTTTCTTACCTGTTCTTTTCTTACCTGTTCTTTTCTTACCTGTTCTTTTCTTACCTGTTCTTTTTTACCTGTTCTTTTTTACCTGTTCTTTTCTTACCTGTTCTTTTTTACCTGTTCTTTTTTACCTGTTCTTTTTTACCTGTTCTTTTCTTACCTGTTCTTTTCTTACCTGTTCTTTTCTTACCTGTTCTTTTTTACCTGTTCTTTTCTTACCTGTTCTTTTCTTACCTGTTCTTTTCTTACCTGTTCTTTTCTTACCTGTTCTTTTTTACCTGTTCTTTTCTTACCTGTTCTTTTCTTACCTGTTCTTTTCTTACCTGTTCTTTTTTACCTGTTCTTTTCTTACCTGTTCTTTTCTTACCTGTTCTTTTCTTACCTGTTCTTTTCTTACCTGTTCTTTTTTACCTGTTCTTTTTTACCTGTTCTTTTCTTACCTGTTCTTTTTTACCTGTTCTTTTTTACCTGTTCTTTTTTACCTGTTCTTTTCTTACCTGTTCTTTTCTTACCTGTTCTTTTTTACCTGTTCTTTTCTTACCTGTTCTTTTCTTACCTGTTCTTTTTTACCTGTTCTTTTTTACCTGTTCTTTTCTTACCTGTTCTTTTCTTACCTGTTCTTTTTTACCTGTTCTTTTCTTACCTGTTCTTTTTTACCTGTTCTTTTTTACCTGTTCTTTTTTACCTGTTCTTTTCTTACCTGTTCTTTTTTTACCTGTTCTTTTTTACCTGTTCTTTTCTTACCTGTTCTTTTTTACCTGTTCTTTTTTACCTGTTCTTTTCTTACCTGTTCTTTTTTTACCTGTTCTTTTTTACCTGTTCTTTTCTTACCTGTTCTTTTCTTACCTGTTCTTTTCTTACCTGTTCTTTTCTTACCTGTTCTTTTTTACCTGTTCTTTTCTTACCTGTTCTTTTTTACCTGTTCTTTTCTTACCTGTTCGTTTCTTACCTGTTCTTTTCTTACCTGTTCTTTTCTTACCTGTTCTTTTTTACCTGTTCTTTTCTTACCTGTTCTTTTCTTACCTGTTCTTTTTTACCTGTTCTTTTCTTACCTGTTCTTTTCTTACCTGTTCTTTTTTACCTGTTCTTTTTTACCTGTTCTTTTCTTACCTGTTCTTTTCTTACCTGTTCTTTTTTACCTGTTCTTTTCTTACCTGTTCTTTTCTTACCTGTTCTTTTTTACCTGTTCTTTTTTACCTGTTCTTTTCTTACCTGTTCTTTTTTACCTGTTCTTTTTTACCTGTTCTTTTCTTACCTGTTCTTTTTTACCTGTTCTTTTTTACCTGTTCTTTTTTACCTGTTCTTTTCTTACCTGTTCTTTTTTTACCTGTTCTTTTTTACCTGTTCTTTTCTTACCTGTTCTTTTCTTACCTGTTCTTTTCTTACCTGTTCTTTTTTACCTGTTCTTTTTTACCTGTTCTTTTTTACCTGTTCTTTTCTTACCTGTTCTTTTTTACCTGTTCTTTTTTACCTGTTCTTTTTTACCTGTTCTTTTCTTACCTGTTCTTTTTTTACCTGTTCTTTTTTACCTGTTCTTTTCTTACCTGTTCTTTTCTTACCTGTTCTTTTCTTACCTGTTTTTTTCTTACCTGTTCTTTTTTACCTGTTTTTTTTTACCTGTTCTTTTCTTACCTGTTCTTTTTTACCTGTTCTTTTTTACCTGTTCTTTTTTACCTGTTCTTTTCTTACCTGTTCTTTTCTTACCTGTTCTTTTTTACCTGTTCTTTTCTTACCTGTTCTTTTCTTACCTGTTCTTTTCTTACCTGTTCTTTTCTTACCTGTTCTTTTTTACCTGTTCTTTTTTACCTGTTCTTTTCTTACCTGTTCTTTTCTTACCTGTTCTTTTTTACCTGTTCTTTTCTTACCTGTTCGTTTCTTACCTGTTCTTTTCTTACCTGTTCTTTTTTACCTGTTCTTTTCTTACCTGTTCTTTTCTTACCTGTTCTTTTTTACCTGTTCTTTTCTTACCTGTACTTTTTTACCTGTTCTTTTTTACCTGTTCTTTTTTACCTGTTCTTTTCTTACCTGTTCTTTTCTTACCTGTTCTTTTCTTACCTGTTCTTTTTTACCTGTTCTTTTCTTACCTGTTCTTTTTTACCTGTTCTTTTCTTACCTGTTCTTTTCTTACCTGTTCTTTTCTTACCTGTTCTTTTCTTACCTGTTCTTTTTTTACCTGTTCTTTTTTACCTGTTCTTTTTTACCTGTTCTTTTCTTACCTGTTCTTTTCTTACCTGTTCTTTTTTACCTGTTCTTTTCTTACCTGTTCTTTTCTTACCTGTTCTTTTTTACCTGTTCTTTTCTTACCTGTTCTTTTCTTACCTGTTATTTTTTACCTGTTCTTTTTTACCTGTTCTTTTCTTACCTGTTCTTTTCTTACCTGTTCTTTTTTACCTATTCTTTTCTTACCTGTTCTTTTTTACCTGTTCTTTTCTTACCTGTTCTTTTCTTACCTGTTCTTTTCTTACCTGTTCTTTTTTACCTGTTCTTTTTTACCTGTTCTTTTCTTACCTGTTCTTTTCTTACCTGTTCTTTTTTACCTGTTCTTTTTTACCTGTTCTTTTCTTACCTGTTCTTTTCTTACCTGTTCTTTTCTTACCTGTTCTTTTTTACCTGTTCTTTTCTTACCTGTTCTTTTCTTACCTGTTCTTTTCTTACCTGTTCTTTTTTACCTGTTCTTTTCTTACCTGTTCTTTTCTTACCTGTTCTTTTCTTACCTGTTCTTTTCTTACCTGTTCTTTTTTACCTGTTCTTTTTTACCTGTTCTTTTCTTACCTGTTCTTTTCTTACCTGTTCTTTTTTACCTGTTCTTTTTTACCTGTTCTTTTCTTACCTGTTCTTTTCTTACCTGTTCTTTTCTTACCTGTTCTTTTTTACCTGTTCTTTTCTTACCTGTTCTTTTTTACCTGTTCTTTTTTACCTGTTCTTTTCTTACCTGTTCTTTTCTTACCTGTTCTTTTCTTACCTGTTCTTTTTTACCTGTTCTTTTCTTACCTGTTCTTTTCTTACCTGTTCTTTTCTTACCTGTTCTTTTTTACCTGTTCTTTTCTTACCTGTTCTTTTCTTACCTGTTCTTTTCTTACCTGTTCTTTTCTTACCTGTTCTTTTTTACCTGTTCTTTTTTACCTGTTCTTTTCTTACCTGTTCTTTTCTTACCTGTTCTTTTTTACCTGTTCTTTTCTTACCTGTTCTTTTCTTACCTGTTCTTTTTTACCTGTTCTTTTCTTACCTGTTCTTTTTTACCTGTTCTTTTTTACCTGTTCTTTTCTTACCTGTTCTTTTCTTACCTGTTCTTTTTTACCTGTTCTTTTCTTACCTGTTCTTTTCTTACCTGTTCTTTTCTTACCTGTTCTTTTCTTACCTGTTCTTTTTTACCTGTTCTTTTTTACCTGTTCTTTTCTTACCTGTTCTTTTTTACCTGTTCTTTTCTTACCTGTTCTTTTCTTACCTGTTCTTTTCTTACCTGTTCTTTTCTTACCTGTTCTTTTTTACCTGTTCTTTTTTACCTGTTCTTTTCTTACCTGTTCTTTTTTACCTGTTCTTTTTTACCTGTTCTTTTTTACCTGTTCTTTTTTACCTGTTCTTTTCTTACCTGTTCTTTTCTTACCTGTTCTTTTTTACCTGTTCTTTTCTTACCTGTTCTTTTCTTACCTGTTCTTTTCTTACCTGTTCTTTTTTACCTGTTCTTTTTTACCTGTTCTTTTTTACCTGTTCTTTTCTTACCTGTTCTTTTTTACCTGTTCTTTTTTACCTGTTCTTTTCTTACCTGTTCTTTTTTACCTGTTCTTTTTTACCTGTTCTTTTCTTACCTGTTCTTTTCTTACCTGTTCTTTTTTACCTGTTCTTTTCTTACCTGTTCTTTTCTTACCTGTTCTTTTCTTACCTGTTCTTTTCTTACCTGTTCTTTTCTTACCTGTTCTTTTCTTACCTGTTCTTTTCTTACCTGTTCTTTTCTTACCTGTTTTTCTTGCACTTGTTCTTGTGGTTGTTATTGATATTCTTTTTCTTCTTCTTGTTAAATTTATTTTTATCATGGATTATCTTGTTCTTCTTCTTCTTCTTCTTCTTCTTCTGCTTCTTTTTCTTCTGCTGTCGTCCTTCTTCTGATTCCCAATAAAACGAATCACTACAACTTATCAGATTACGGGCTACTGTTTCTGGAGTATTTTGTCTAAATAAGAAGGCAAATCTTGACACAGGCTGGAGAATCCCGGTCCACCTTCACCACAATTATATCAACAACAACAGCATCAATATCAGCAACAACATCAGCAATGTCAACAACAACAGTAACAACAGCAGCAACAACAACAGCACAAATAACAACAGCAAAAAAAACAACAGCAAAAATAACAACAGAATCAACGTCATCAACAACAACAGCAGCAACAACAGCAGCAGACATGTTGGCGTACATGGAACGTAAGATGTATAATACCCTTCATTGGAAAGCATTCTGCCCTATGAGAGTTAAATGACCCTTCCAGTCGTCTCCAGGGTCCTATCCATGGCTCTGACTCCATGGCTCCGACTCCATGGCTCTGACTCACGCAGATCCCACCCTGGAACCTACGGGGACAAGTTAGATAACAAAAGAGCTTGGGCATCATGCTAAGACATTGCCATTATTATTAACATATTTTCAAGCGGAGTGTGTTCTACTAGTCTGCGCCTTACAGCTCAGTGCATCCGACTTCAGCATGTATTTGTTTAATTGTTGAACATGACAATTGTAGCTGGTCAGGTCAGGTCAGGTCACCCCGTAACCGGTGAGGTTGTTATGGCACACATGAAGACATCTTCACAACTCCACGCCATCCCTCTCTGTCAGATGCCGCTGCCTGTGACTCTTCTGGTCGGAGACTGGTCCATTCTTTTATGTTGACCTCCCATCTCTTTGTGGGCCAGCCTCTTCGTCGTCTGCCATGCACCTTCCCGTGGAGGATTGTGTTTGCAAGACCATTTGATCTCGATATGTGACCGTACCAAATGAGTTTCCTTCTTTTGACAGTTGCCAAGAGATCTTCGAAAGGCCCTATTGCCGTTGTAATTCTATTTCGGATTTCCTCGTTTGTAACTCGATCTTTGTACGTGACATTTAAAAGTTTTCGGAAACATCTCATCTCCAAGGCCTGTATCCTTCGTTGAAGGTCAGCTGTAACTGTCCATGTCTCACACGCATAGAGGAATATTAACAGGACCAAAATGCAATGGTGTGTTTTCCGCTCGGCATCGCAAACCAGCGATGTCGGGGTCGGCTAGTCCTTCTTCTGAGGGGCAAAAAGTGAAATGAGTAGCCTGCTGATAAAGCGAACACACAAGTCAACCTCACCTCCAAGTAGTGCACACTGGGAAACTATGTCCGCGAAGCTGTAGGCAAACGAGGCAATGGCTCGCCTGGGGAGATGGGCTCCTCCAGGTCAGATGCAGATGTTGGCCAGCACCGGCTTGGAGAGGAGATGGGCTCCGTCATGAGAAAACCGCCCAAGATTCACACATTGTACTTGAGGAAATAAAATTAGCGCAGTTTCAATAATGACATTGTCTTCGGGGATGGAGTGTTAAATACTTTATTGTGCTAGATCTCAGATTGTTTAAGGGACGGGCTGACCAGTACCCGTACCCGCTGCTTTGCCCTCCCGTACAGTAAGACATGTTACCAATTCACAACCCCGTGAACCGGAGAGTGTGAAGACATAATTTCGAACCCTGTTCTTGTGTTTCGATATTGAAATGGCAAACGTTTAATTGTAACATTTGTTTTGTTGTTCTAGTTGATAGGAACGTTACTTGATACCCATATCTGGATTGAATTAGGTCGATATTCTATAGCTTTTATGGATTGGTACAAGACAGACTAGGTTATCAATGGCACGTTTTTGCTGGATGGATTGGTACAAGACAGACTAGGTTATCAATGGCACGTTTTTGCTGGATGGATTGGTACAAGACAGACTAGGTTATCAATGGCACGTTTTTGCTGGATGGATTGGTACAAGACAGACTAGGTTATCAATGGCACGTTTTTGCTGGATGGATTGGTACAAGACAGACTAGGTTATCAATGGCACGTTTTTGCTGGTCTATTTTACTAGCTCATAACTCTGCAGGCAGTCGCATCCATTACCTAGAGGTCCGTGGTTTGAATTTGAATCTCCTATCACTTGACTTTGTTTTATGTTATCTTGTGTATATGTTTCTAGTCTCATTCTTAGTTTTACTTGATGCCCCTGGACAGGTACCAGCTCGTGCGGGAGCCGAATTTATAGGGGAGGAGGGGGAGGAGGCTGGATTTCCTGCTTAGCGGGCTAGGCTCGAGCAGCTTATTATTCCGTTGGAACAAGTGCCGCAGTTGGTGGTTAATCGATGTGCGAGTCCATCTTAATAGACTCACACACTAGAGAAAAGTTAACCCGCAGCCTGTTAGGCGCCATCTATGCTGCTTTTAACAAACATTCTAACATGGACCGGTGGTATACCATGTCACACAGTTAATCATCTCTTACGAAATGCTCTCTGTGGGACAGTGGTGCTATTCTTGTCTTTGTCATACACAAAGGCCAGACGAAGCACTCGGGCTTTATAATAAACTCGCCTTTTCGATTGCTATTGTCGCTACAATAAATTGTTTAGGCAAGTTACACGACCTATTGTCGTTACAATAAATTGTTTAGGCAAGTTACACGACCTATTGTCGTTACAATAAATTGTTTAGGCAAGTTACAAGACTTTCTAAAATGTCTTCTTCCCTCACAAACACGGGAATCCCCGATGAAAGAAACAAATCTCCCGTAGATTTTCACATCCATTTTTGGTTAAAAACTCATTGATATCAGTCATTCTCAAATATGTGTAAAAATGTATTATAGCCAATACAGTTGATTGATCTGTTTAATGCGTGTAGAAGTCTGCTTTCATCGGAATACTGCCTTTGTTGAATGTTAAAATGCTCATAGATTGCCTCTCTTCGTCAAACTCAGAAAGCAGTAACCAGTGACAACCGACAGGCATCTAGATCGAGCTATCTCTGGTTTTTCATTGGCTGCGTTTTCTGCCGGGTCGATATTCGTATCAATGGCAGCCATTGTTGAATCTCAGAACACTGTAGAGGTTCTTCCTGCCTGTCCTATATACTGTGATGCCATTGTGTTATCTCAGATCCTGGTATACTGCGTGACAGATTGTGCGCCAAATTCATGTAATTTCCCCATCCAAAGGCATTCATCTCACTGGATTAGACGCACAGAGTCGCAGAACAGCTGGTCTTTCCTGGAGTATGCCTACATATACGTGCATAACCCGCATTACGTACACTCACATAACGAACGCTGGCTGATCTGTACAATCTTCGATTCAGTCTATTTCTCGCATTCCGTACATTGCTTAGCCTATTCGTGCGATAATTTACAAGATGTCATCTACCAAATCGTCAGGAACTTACTGTGCAGGTTTTGTCAGTTGGTTTTCGATCACGATTGGCTTCGTATCTCTTGTGTATCCACATTGCCTGACTCTGTTATTTAGTAAATATCAAACTGTTTATAGCTGATATTTTACTGTTTTCGTGGTATGTAAATACACATAATTCAGTAATGACTCCCCTCCCGAGTCCTGGGTACCACGTCAGACATCGTGTGTGATCAAAATGCTGAGCAGTACATGAGCACAGCGGTCAGCGGCCCACAGGTGACTGCTAGCGTTAGGACCAGCGAACCATGACAGACTGCTAGCGACATGACCAGCGACCCACAGCTGACTGCTAGCGTTAGGACCAGTGACCAATGGTAGACTGCTAGCGATATGACCAGCGACCCACAGCTGATTGCTAGCGTTAGGACCAGTGACCCATGGTAGACTGCTAGCGATGTGACCAGCGACCCACAGCTGACTGCTAGCGTTAGAACCAGTGACCCATGGTAGACTGCTAGCGTCAGGACCAGCGACCCGTGCCTGACTGATAGCGTTAGGACCAGTGACCCATAGCAGACTGCTAGCGTCAGGACCAACGACCCATGGCAGACTTCTTGCGTCAGGACCGGCGACTCATGGCAGACTGCTAGCGATATGACCAGTGACCCACAGCTGACTGCTAGCGTCAGGACCAGCGAACCAGAGCTGCCAAGACCGCTTTGCACCTTTTACGGCGTGGTCTTGGATAACAGGCTGCAACAGAGCAGACTGGCCAAGGAGAAGGGATCGAAGAGGGAAGGCTAACCTAGTACTCAAAATGCATGCTGAAGTCGCATGTGTCGGACCAAAAAGTGCAAATATTGCAGTCAACCTGTAAACTAAAGCACAACGCATTCCGTTCTCCGGACAACATCCTGTTACTTGTCAAGCCATTTTCAGGGCTTGGTAGCGACAGATTGAGAACGAACAATGAAGAAGAAGAAGAAGAAGAAGAAGAAGAAGATCAAGAAAAGAGAAGATTGCCTTATTGTTCTCTCTCAACATGTGATCAATGCATCGTGTTTCGACAAGGTTTGCCCATATCATCAGGTGGTCTGGGTACAAATGTTTTGCAAATTCTTCCTGTATTATGATACACCAGTTCGGATTCTATTTAATTCATTCAATTTAAGAACAGCAGATAAATGGCTACAACTGTTTTGCAGATTTACTTCTCCTGTCCTGTGCCACTCGTCAAAACTCATGTTTCCAATGCTCATTCACGTGAATTACCTTGTCATTCCTCCTCAGCATGTCATCTATATTGCAGGCTTCCAGAAGATTTGAGCAGATCATCACATGGTCTGGGTCTTGTGCGGCTCCACAGTAGCACGTCTCACCATCGCTGTAACATCCTCTCTTTAAGTTCTTCATTTATCGAGACACTAGTCCAGAGTTTATTTAACGACTGCCACGTTGCGTAAGCCAATTGGGGTCCAGAGGCAGATCCGTCACGCGGCTCGACCCAGAAGACCTGCATCCGTTCACTCAAATTTTCGATGTTGTGTTTCCGGGACTAGAGGACAGGGACTGGTCGTCTGAAACGTCTAGATTTCAGTTTTGTGCACTACGTCAAGTGTTTTGTTGTATTTATTCGCGTCTGTAGAGAGTCAGACATTTATATAAATCAAGGGAGGTTTACAGTATTTATTACATTAGAAGTGTCCACTAATTAGTATGCTTACCGTTCTTTCTTAACACAAACCGTGCAATGTATATTGTTATATATGCTGTTATTGGATCAAGATGCTGAGCAGCGCATGAGCTGCAGTGGTCAACGACCCATAGCTGACTGCTAGCGTTAGGGTCAGCGAACCAGAGCTGCCAAGACCCTTCTACACCTCCACGCGGTGATCCTGAATAACAGGCTGCAGCAGGCAGACTGGATAAAGAGAAGGGATCGAAGAGAGAATGCTAACCCGGTACTCAAAAAAATGCCTGCTGAAGTCAGATGTGTTGGATCGAAAGGTGCAAATATCGCAGTCAAGCTGTAAACTACGACACAACGCATTCCGTTCTCTGGACTACATTCTGCTACTTAAGACATTTCAGGGTTTGGCAGTGGGAGATTAAGAACGAACGAAGCCAAGCCATATGCTGTTATGTTTCTACGAAAGATCTGTATGTGGATATCTGGTCTCTGGACCATAGAGTGAGGTTGATGACCAGCGCAGTATCTTCTTCACTATAATCCAAATACAGCGCAAGTTACATCATTTGCGATGGGCAACTAATAATACTGATAATATCTTTAAGCTTCTGAGCAAGCCTGCGCTTGACAGCCCAATGCCATTCTTATAGAGATACAGGTCTTCTTCAGTTGTGTGACTGCTCCGTACAGTATGTTGGCAATTGTCGGCAGTGCTTGTAAGAATCTTTTCCTCGTGTCCGCAAGCGCCTTGCACTCAATGAGTAGGTGTGGAACGGTTTCATCAGGATGAGAGCAATGTCTGCACAAGGGCAGGTGCTGGGGATTGATGCGGTTCAAGTGGCTATTGGCTCTGGTATTTCCTATTCGGAACTGACATATGCAACTTTGATCTCTTCTATGTAGTTTATTTATGTCATCGTTACTTTTTGGCTGTGACATTTCGTTAAACTACACTACGACTCGCTGTTGCCGTCGCCCACTTGTTCATCCAGATGTCCCTGGTATTACTCTTAATAATTCGTTTGACTGTGTGGTTACTGCAGGGTCTATGTCATTGTTGTTTCGAGGCTCCTGTTTTTGTTAATCTATCAGCCATCTTGTCCTGATAGCCCACAATGTCCAGGAGTCCATTGCAAGGGGACATTACTTCCGTGCGCAGTGATGATGTTATAGGTCGCCCTCCCCACAAAGAATATCTCTCTGTTGGGGTGTCGGGTGTTCTTCAGCGCCCACGTGTATGCATGAATGTGGTGATTCGGTTAAGTTCATTTCGTACAAGCTCTGGAGCCTGGCATTTCGTACAAGCTCTGGGGTCTGGCATTTCGTACAAGCTCTGGGGTCTGGCATTTCGTACAAGCTCTGGAGCCTGACATTTCGTACAAGCTCTGGGGTCTGGCATTTCGTACAAGCTCTGGAGCCTGGCATTTCGTACAAGCTCTAGAGTCTGGCATTTCGTACAATCTCTAGAGCCTGGCATTTCGTACAAGCTCTGGAGCCTGGCATTTCGTACAAGCTCTGGGGTCTGGAATTTCGTACAAGCTCTGGAGCCTGGCATTTCGTACAAGCTCTGGGGTCTGGCATTTCGTACAAGCTCTGGAGCCTGGCATTTCGTACAAGCTCTGGGGTCTGGCATTTCGTACAAGCTCTGGAGCCTGGCATTTCGTACAAGCTCTGGAGCCTGGCATTTCGTACAAGCTCTGGAGCCTGGCATTTCGTACAAGCTCTGGAGCCTGGCATTTCGTACAAGCTCTGGAGCAATTGCGCAGGTTACTGTAGGGCATTAGTCCCGGGTGCTCCGCTGGGTCTTTGTGTAGGACACGGACAAGAATAGCATCACTGCCCCACAGAGAGCATGTCGTAAGAGGCGACTAACTGTGTGACATGGCATACCACCTGCCATGGTTAGGTGGTTTGTTTAGAGCAGCACAGATGGCATCTAACAGACTGCGGGTCTACTTTGCTCTAATGTTTGAGTCCATTAATATGGATTCTCACATCGGTTAACCATCAACCAAGGCACGTATCGCAGCGCTGCGGAGTAATAAGCTGATCGAGCCTAGCCCGTTAAGCAGGAAATCCTCATCCATGCTACATCCAGATCATACCAGGGCTGGGGCCTGCACAGGGTCATCCGCCCCTCAAGGAGTGCAGGTCGACTAAGAACTAGGAAGAAGTAGAATGTTGGTAGGTCTGCATGTGGTCTTGTAGATGCTGTTTCTGTGGTTCATAGTTTGACATAATGAGTTGGTCAGTCCTTGCGTAACCCAATTGTATTGCCTAGTTATGACATTCTCAGTAAGGTCGGATAGTCTGAGTGGCAGAACACTTAGAGCACTGACAGTTTCTCGCGGAATAGATACGAGGTTTAATCCTTGGTCTCGACACGCTCCAATATACCTGGCTTTACCTGGATACCTGACTCACTATAACACAGCGAGGTAGCGGAGTAGACACTCTTCCACAATGAACAACTGAGCCCTCTTGAATGATGTCTCTAAAAACCTCATTTCCGATAGCAGTGCCTGTTATATGATTCTAAAAACCGTAATTAAATCGTTTATTCCCATTGCTGGGGGTCTACCAAGAGGTCGCTTTCACACCGAGGAATAAAGGATGCTTGCCGAAGCAGACATCGCACAGTGTAAATACTTATATTTTACACTCAATAGAAATAACATGTATTACGAAGTTTTGAACGCGTATTCGCTGGGTCAGAAGGTTGTATTCCTAACTTTGGCCCAACCATCCACAAAGTATGACCACCATAATATCTCACGTGACAATTTGCCGGATTGGCCATATCCTTTCGAATCCCTGTGGCGATTGGCTTGATCAAGACTTCCGACCGCTTGACCTTAATCGCATTCCAAACAATTCCCGAATAAATATTTCGGATGTGATGCCGCGGCGACCGACTTTCGGGTTGATAATGTTGATTGATTGTTGTTGGTCGTGCTACGATAATGATGATGGCAGAGGTTAGCGCGGGGCGGTGCTAGCTCGGATATCGTCAGTCCATTCTGTTTGCTCACTGGAAATGTTTGTTTTTTCACGGTCGGGGGAGCGTGATGTTTTGAATTATTGGGACTAGCGTCAGGTCAAATGTGTGACAAGGGACCCTGCCTCACGTGCCTCGTGCTCCTGGAAACAGAAGTCTGGCCAACGAGATCGATGCTGTGATCCCCCTAGTGGAAAGCCTACAGAGAACCCCATCATTGCACTACAGTCAGTCGGTGGGCCCAATCTCACCTTCTTCAGTGCGCCTCGCGATATAAGAAGATTTGCAACTTACTACCAAAGAAATATCAACAGTTAACTCGGGGCGAGTTTCATTGAATACAAACAACAACACAAACAACACAAACAACAACACAAACAACACAAACAACAACACAAACAACACAAACAACACAAACAACACAAACAACAACACAAACAACAACACAAACAACAACACAAACAACAACACCAACATTAACACCACCACCACCACCACCACCACCAACAACAACACCACCACCACCCCCACCACCGTCACCACCACCAGCAACAACTAAACCACCACCACCAACACCATCAACAACACCACCACCAGCACCAACAATAACAACACCACCACCACCACTACCACCACCACCACCACCAACATCACCACCAACACCACCACCAACACCAACACCACCACTACCACCATCACCACCACCACCACCACCAACACCACCACCACCAACACCCCCACTACCACCACTACCACCAAAACCACCACCACCACTAACACCACCACCAATACCACCACCACCAACACCCCCACCAACAACAACTAAACCACCACCATCAACAACACCACCACCAGCACCAACAACAACAACACCACTACCACCACCACCACCACCACCAACACCACCACCACCACCATCACCAACACCACCACTAACACCACCACCAACACCACCACCACCAACACGCCCACTACCACCACTACCACCAAAACCACCACCATCACCAAAACCACCACAATCACCAACACCACCACCAACACCACCACCACCCACAAAACCACCAACACCACCAACACCACCACCAACACCACCACCAACACCACCACCACCACTACCAAGAACAACAGCACAAACACCATCATCGAGCTATTCCGTAATGTCTAACTGACGCCCACTGCAACGGAACACACAAATAACGAATACGCAGACAAAAAAAAGACAGTAAAAAACACCGAATCAATTAAGATAAGACACCGTAAATAACTAACAGATAATGACACAAAAACACGCGAGAAAAATGTGAAGCTGGCGCATAATGAAATAACAAAATCACACACACACACATATACAAGACAGCATAAAAACACACAGAAACAAGATAGTACGCCCATCCCGCCCTCCCACCCACACCCCATTCTCATAAACATACAAACACAAACAACACATATTACAGTAAAACACGAAAAAACGCACATACATGAAAAAACCCACATAGTTTAAACCATACACAAACGTTAACAACACTTACACACCACAACAAATACAGGAACAGATGAACAAAAATACACATACGTGATAAAAAACGCACATGCATACAAAAACATATTCTTGAAAATACACACACACACACACACCGTAAAAACACATATACATTAAAACATACACACATATTTTAGAAAACAAATATGAACAAAACAATATAGACGTGAAAGAAGATACAAAGAAATAACAGGAACACAAAAAGACAGAAATGAAATACAAGAAAATACACAGAAGCATGAAGAATTCCAAACAAAACAAACATCGAGAACGCGCGTACCACACACAGTGTGTGTGTGTGAGAGAGAGAGGGAGAGAGAGAGAGTGCGCGAGAGAGAGACAGAGAGAGAAAGATAGAGTGGGCGAGCGAGAGACATTCATAGACATAATAAAACACGAATTAACACACATATATCACATGAGATAAAAACACATATTTATAAGACAGACATAACACACATTAACAAAGCACACACTTACATAAGAACACAGACACACACATGCACACATGTACATAAACAACAATATAAATCCATAAAAAAAAACACAACAAAATGCACAAATACAAAGCGTATAGAATGACGCACAGATACACTGGAAAGAAGAACAAACCTGAAAAAAATACACACAGAAAAACACGTACAGCAATTAAAACCAAGAAAAGTCACACACAGATAGGAAAAAGCACACGTGGACTTCAAAATAACACACAGACATGAATATATAGAATATATAGGAGGATATCTGTATATCAGCATGTAGCTTGTCTCTTGCAGAACGATGCCCCCATGATAGCACCGGTGACAGCCTTCATGACATTTCTCATGACAGCCTTCATGACATCCTTCATGACATTCCTCATGACAGCACCCATGATATCACCCGTGACAGCACCAATGACAGCACCCATGATATCACCCATGATATCACCCATGACAGCACCAATGACAGCACACATGACAGCACATACGACAGCCCCCATGACAACCCCCATGACAGCACACATGACAGCACCCATGATAGCAAACATGACAGCCCCCATTACAGCACCCATGACAGCATCCATGATAGCACCCATGACATCCCCCATGACAGTCCCCATGACAGCACACATGACAGCGCCCATAACAGCACACATGACAGCACAGATGACAGCACACATGACAGCACCCATGGCACCACACATGACAGCACACATGACAGCACACATGACAGCACCCATGACAGCAACCATGACAGCCTCCAATGACATTCCCCATGACAGCACTCATGACAGCACCCATGACAGCACACATGACATCACCCATGACAGCATCCATGACAGCCTCCCATGACAGCTCCCATGACAGCCCCCTGCCAGACCCCATGACATCACCCATGACAGCACCCATGACAGCCCCGTGACAGCACCATGCCAGCCCACATGACAGCCCCCATGACAGCCCCCATGAAAGACACTCGGTCTCTTGCCAAATCTCCAGCCTGCGCCAGAGTCTAGCCCAAGCATTCCTTGACCAATGATGATAGTGATGATCGTATACGAGGCGTGTTCAAACGAAATCGGACCAAACTGCAACAAGTGAATTTACGCGCTGCAAGTGTATCGGGCTCGTGCACCCATAAGGACCTGCTCCAGTCTACTAAGTAACATGGAAACCTGACTTCATGATAATCGATTACTCTTCCCTCCATCTGTTTGTTTTCCCTGACCCTCATTGCTCTTTCCTCCATTTTCATGTTTTCCCTGACCCTCATTGCTCTTTCCTCCATTTTCATGTTTTCCCTGACCCTGATTGCTTTTTCCTCCATTTTCATGTTTCCCCTGACCCTGATTGCTCTTCCCTCCATCTGTATGTTTTCCCTGACCCTGATTGCTTTTTCCTCCATTTTCATGTTTCCCCTGACCCTGATTGCTCTTCCCTCCATCTGTATGTTTTCCCTGACCCTGATTGCTTTTTCCTCCATTTTCATGTTTCCCCTGACCCTGATTGCTCTTCCCTCCATCTGTATGTTTTCCCTGACCCTGATTGCTTTTTCCTCCATTTTCATGTTTCCCCTGACCCTGATTGCTCTTCCCTCCATTTTCATGTTTCCCCTGACCCTGATTGCTCTTCCCTCCATCTGTATGTTTGATCTGACCCAGATTGCTCTTCGCTGAAATCAGTATCTTTCACCTGACCCTGATTACACTTCGTTCACATCTGCATGTTTCACCTGACATTGACTGCTCTTTCTTCGCTTCACCTGACATGTGAATGTCTATATTAATGTAGACTTGAGCTCCACATAGTTTCATATAAGTGCCTAGTAATCAATTATATTCTTCTAACTTGTGTTTTTTATCTTTTCACCTGTCAATTCCGCAGGTCCTGATGCGATACTGGTCGGAGGTGTGACAGGGGGCGTGGCTTTATGTTTAGGTATGGTCGTGATTATTGCTTGGTACATCCATCGGAGAAGGAAAGGGATGCCACTGCTTCCAACAACAGATTCATCCATGGGCATGCCCTCAAATCAGTGGGCGGGCACCCCGGCTGGGGTACCCATCAGCTGGAGCTACCCAGATATCGCAACTCATAACTCAGACAGTGGCAAGGTCAATACAGCCGGTTTCAAAAAGAGCATATTCCAGATCGCTAACCGTCAGTGGACATTGCCCACAGTTCCACAACGCCACCAGAATTTCAAACGGATGCTTTCTCACAGACTCAATCTTTCACAGATCGAGTTCACGGTCCAGAGCGTCAAACAAAAGGAACAGCCTGATTTGGGAGTTATCAAACCTGAGTTATACAAGCAAGCCTCTGTGGATAGTTTAAGATCCGAGCATGTGCCATGCGGGAAGCTCTTCTTTAGTCTCGGGTACAGCCAGGAGGAGTGCATGTTGATTGTAACCATTAACCGTGCTGAGAGTTTGCCGGCTAAGGACTTCTCCGGTACATCAGATCCATATGTGAAAATTTATCTACTTCCGGACAGAAAAACCAAATTTCAGACTAAAGTTCACAGGAAGACCTTGAACCCTGAATTCAACCAATCGTTTACCTTCACCGTTACTTACGAGGAACTCTCTCAGCGTGTTCTTCAGTTTAATATCTACGACTTCGACAGGTTTTCCAGACATGACGTCATAGGGTCAGTGAAGGTGAAGGACATCCTTGGCGAAGGTAGCCTATCCAAGGAGACTTTCTTCGTCCGGGAAATCTATGCTTCCCAGCAGGTAAGCCGTGTCGTGTGCCACACACATATGATCTTCCCAGCAGGTAAGCCGTGTCGTGTGCCACACATATGATCTTCCCAGCAGGTAAGCCGTGTCGTGTACCACACACATATGATATTTCCAGCAGGTAAGCCGTGTCGTGTACCACACACATATGATATTCCCAGCAGGTAAGCCGTGTACCACACACATATGATATTCCCAGCAGGTAAGTCGTGTACCACACACATATGATATTCCCGGCAGGTAAGCCGTGTACCACACACATATGATCTCCTAGCTATATGCCTCAACACTCGTTAACTCTTACACACACACACGCACACACACGCAGACACACATTATACGTGCGAAAATACACATGCATTAAAACACACACACACATGCAATCAAACATCCATACACAAACTCAAACATTCCATACGAATCCAAACATCCACACACACACACACTCAAACATCCACAGATGAGCTCAAACATCCACACACGAACCCACACACGCACTCAAACATTCATACACACACTCAAACATCAACATACGCACTCAAACATTCATACACACACTCAAACATCCACACACACAAACTCAAACATCCACACACGCACTCAAACATTCATACACACACTCAAACATCCACACACACACACACACTCAAACATCCACACACGCACTTAAACATCCACACACGCACTCAAACATCCACACACACACACTCAAACATCCACACACGCACTCAAACATCCATACACACACTCAAACATCCACACACACGCACTTAAACATCAACATACACACCAAAACATCCACACACAAACTCAAACATCCACACACGCACTCAAACATTCATACGCACACTCAAACATCCACACACGCACACACACTCAAACATCCACACACGCACTTAAACATCCACACACGCACTCAAACATCCACACACACACACTCAAACATCCACACACGCACTCAAACATCCATACACACACTCAAACATCCACACACACGCACTTAAACATCCACATACACACCAAAACATCCACACACAAACTCAAACATCCACACACGCACTCAAACACCCACACACACACCCACCCACACACACACACACACACACAAACATTCACACACACACACTCAAACATCCACACACACCCACCCAAACACCCACACACTCAAACATCCACACACAGACACACACACTCAACACCCAGACACACACACACAAACATCCACACACATACACTCAAACTTCCACACACACACACCCAAACATCCACAAACACCCAAACATCGACACACACCCAAACACTCACACACGAACTCAAACATCCACACACGCACTCAAACACCCACAAACGTATACGCACAGAAACGTACCCTCGCGCACGTGTGGGCAAACACGAACGAATACGCAAATACAATCACACACACAATCACCCACACACACAATCACACACCCACACACACACACACACACACATACTCAAACACGCCTACACACGTAAACCCACACACAATTAGACACTCGTCGTTTCTGCGTCTCAACATCGCCCCTCCCCTCTCCCCTACAAACTATCCATGCCCCCAACAAACTTATCATGCCCCTACAAGCTAATCATGCCCCTAACAAACTAATCATGCCCCTACAAGCTAATCATGCCCCCAACAAACTAATCATGCCCCTACAAACTAATCATGCCCCTACAAGCTAATCATGCCCCCTATAAGATAATCATGCCCCCTACAATCTAATCATGCCCCCTACCGGCTAATCATGCCCCTACAAGCTAATCATGCCCCTACAAACTAATCATGCCCCTACAAACTACTCATGCCCCTACAAACTAATCATGCCCCTACAAGCTATTCATGCCCCATACAAGCTAATCATGCCCCCTACAAGCTAATCATGCCCCCTACAAACTAATCATGCTCCCTACAAACTAATCATGCCCACTACAAGCTAATCATGCCCCAAACAAACTAATCATGCCCCCTACCAGCTAATCATGCCCCTACAAGCTAATCATGCCCCCAACAAACTAATCATGCTCCCTACAAGCTAATCATGCCCCTACAAGCTAATCATGCCCCCAACAAACTAATCATGCCCCCTACAAGCTAATCATGCCCCTACAAACTAATCATGCCCCTTACAAGCTAATCATGCCCTTACAAACTAATCCTGCCCCTACAAACTAATCATGCCCCTACAAACTAATCATGCCCCCTACAAGCTAATCATGCCCCTACAAACTAATCCTGCCCCTACAAACTAATCATGCCCGACAAACAATTTGTTTATAGAATGCACAAAGAAACAAAGACCAGCGATGTCAACAAGAAGACCTGGCCAAACTTGGGACATTTTCCAACCAGCTTCACCAGTTTTATCATCTTTTCTCTGTCTGGAGTGGAGGAATCATTAACAAAACAAAAACATTTGTAATAAAGATACGTAAAATGAGATGACTCTGAGGAGATCCTCTATGGCTTTTCGCAGAAGTGACTCGTAGACTAGTTCTCCATGCTGTTCCCCCCCCCCCCCTCCCCCACCACCACATCACCTGGCCCGTAATAGAACCACCTATCTTCACTTTTAAATAAGGGAGGTCAATTTGTGTATTGAAACTTTATAAGAAACGTTTATCTCGCTCTCTCCAACAATATTTCATCTCGGTCCAAGAAGGATACATACTCTGCTACCCTAGCCTACCATACTTAGACAGGTGTGCGTACGTCCTCAGTGACGTCACCAACGAACAGAAAACACGCAATAGAATGACAGCTATTTGTACAATCTTCCGGCCTGAAGGAGATTTCTTCTCACTTCCTTATTCGTTAGTCCCCCGATTTCTCCTCTCATTCTCTCTCTTTCACTCTTTCTTTCAATAGCTTAAAGCTCACCTCATTGCTTCACATTAAACAAAACAAATTTGTAAACGGAAAGAGGAAATGACAGAACGCATTATCGGTGAGTGTCAATACATCATTTCAGATATTTGGTTGCCACTGTTCTGCTGGCTAAAAGCGAATAATAATTACTGAAATTGCAAAATTAATTAAGGAACATCAGTCAAGAATATGGATTGAACATTAACCTCGAGTGTTGTCGTGGTCCGAAAGTAGAGTAAAGAATAGTAACGCTGTAAACAAGCAAGCAGGAGGGGACTCGGACAGGTTTGGGGTGTTGCCGGTTACTTTATCTTGTAGAAACTTTAAGCCATACAAATTTCAACAACTATAGACAAGTTAGCTCTGAAGAAAAATTCACCCAAACGATGCAAAACAGTAGCATGTGATCTGTCAAGAAGGCAAATGACATAAGGCAGAATGACGCACAGAATGTCAAACGGTGACTTGTCGGTTTCTTCTAGGAAGGCTTCCAGGTTTGACATCTAGAACGTTCGTACAATGTAGGAACAGCGAAAGACTGTACCGGTGGCAGGGTCAATGAGGAACTCTACAGTTGATATCCTGAGAGTGACGCAAACGAAATGGAAAGGTGTTGGAAGAGTGAGACTGAGCACAGGTGAAATTTTGCTGTTCCCAGGGCACACTTAAGGAGGCGCACATCTTAGTGCTATCAACAGAGGCGCAGAAGGCAATTATAGAATTGGAGACAGTAAAGCACAGAATGATACTAGCTACTTTCAATACTGCCCAAAAGTTGGTGACAGTAGGGCACAGAATGATACTAGCTACTTTCAATACTACCCAAAAGTTGGTGACAGTAGGGCACAGAATGATACTAGCTACTTTCAATACTACCCAAAAGTTGGTGACAGTAGGGCACAGAATGATACTAGCTACTTTCAATACTACCCAAAAGTTGGTAACAGTAGGGCACAGAATGATACTAGCTACTTTCAATACTACCCAAAAGTTGGTGACAGTAGGGCACAGAATGATACTAGCTACTTTCAATACTACCCAAAAGTTGGTGACAGGAGGGCACATAATGATACTAGCTACTTTCAATACTGCCCAAAAGTTGGTGACAGTAGGGCACAGAATGATACTAGCTACTTTCAATACTGCCCAAAAGTTGGTGACAGTAGGGCACAGAATGATACTAGCTACTTTCAATACTGCCCAAAAGTTGGTGACAGTAGGGCACAGAATGATACTAGCTACTTTCAATACTGCCCAAAAGTTGGTGACAGTAGGGCACAGAATGATACTAGCTACTTTCAATACTGCCCAAAAGTTGGTGACAGTAGGGCACAGAATGATACTAGCTACTTTCAATACTGCCCAAAAGTTGGTGACAGTAGGGCACAGAATGATACTAGCTACTTTCAATACTGCCCAAAAGTTGGTGACAGTAGGGCACAGAATGATACTAGCTACTTTCAATACTGCCCAAAAGTTGGTGACAGTAGGGCACATAATGATACTAGCTACTTTCAATACTGCCCAAAAGTTGGTGACAGTAGGGCACAGAATGATACTAGCTACTTTCAATACTGCCCAAAAGAACAATGAAGAAAAACATAATCCAATGTTGTGAAAAAATCAATGGCAAAGATGACTCGACGAACTCCAGACTTCAAAATGTCATGGACAGAAAGAAATGCAAAGACATGACGATTATGATGGAGAACTTAGTTACCGATGGGAAATAATAACCTCGGATTTAAGTAGATGAGCACATCGGACCGGGACGTGGAATTTAAATGAAGAGTTCCAAATAGACCTCTGTGCTTGAAATCAACTGGTGATTGGTGGTCGCTTGGTTTCATGTAGCATTATACACACATAAACTTGGGGGATTACTAGACCTGGCAACATACACATGATTGATCATTATGTATAAATAAGAAGATTCAGATCATCATAATACAATGTTAACGTACGTAGAGCAGCAGACGACACCATCTTCTAATAGCCAACATAAAGATGGTGCTTCAAAGGTGTGCAATAACATATAACCACTGACATCAGCTGAATATGTTGTTCCTCGGGAACAAGGACATACAAGATACATATATAACCCTGTTGTCAAATAGGTACCATTGCTGACAACACGTACACGAAATAGAGGCCAACGCATAGAACCTGGCATGATGTTAGTCTGCTTAGACAAGAGTCAAGGCTGCACCAACTGTTGAGATCACCATGAGTGGCTCAATCCGAGACTGCATGCAGTGAGAATTAATTTTTCCTGTTTAACTTAACAAAGTGAGCCGCGAGGCAGGGTCTTAATGGAGAGGGTCGCAACGCATCCTTTTGGTCCATGGCCGCTTCAACAGCTGATGGACTAGAAGGTCTACGGCAAGGCGGGCCACATGTACACAAGTGCCCAATCTGCGACGCTTTGCAGCATACGGAAGGTGTTTCTGTGGGATGTTCATCGGTTGGAATGGTCGTCTGTCACCTGGTCAGATCTGTGCATCGTAATAATGCGCTTCTGTGGAAACCTTCGATGCACGTCTGATCACGCTGAACAATCGTCCATGTTTTGCAATCATACAGCAGGATGGATGCTTCACAAGTTATGTAAATCTATAACTTGGTTTTTAGTGAAAGTCTCTGCTGATTCCAAATTCGTTACAGAGCGTACACAGAAGCTGCAGCCAGAACGACTCTTCCAATGATGTTCAGATGACTACATTCGTCGAAGATTTGTTTACTGCGTTGTTGATGACATCCTCAGTGGAGTTAGCGCGGCTGTCATCAACAATAATTTCTGTCGATGTAGGGGTTGGCATAGCTGTGCCATCAATTCCTGTCGATGTAGGGGTTGGCATGGCTGTTCCATCAATTCCGGTCGATGTCGGTTTGGAGGCAACGTTTCTTATTTTGGTTTCGGTCCATGCGATGTGGATGCCTAATCTAGATGAAATATCGTCCAGGAGCAAGGGCCTGGTGTTACTACGTCTTATGTGCTGTCGAGGTGGGTCACTCACAGCTGGCCCTTGGTGACTGGGTTGTGGGTCTCTCACAGCTGGCCGATGGTGACTGGGCTGTGGGTCTCCAGCTGGCCGATGGTGACTGGACTGTGGGTCATTCACAGCTGGCCGATTGTGACTGGGCTGTGGGTCATTCACAGCTGGCCGATGGTGACTGGACTGTGGGTCATTCACAGCTGGCCTATGGTGACTGGGCTGTGGGTCTCCAGCTGGCCGTTGGTGACTGGGCTGTGAGTCTCTCAAAGCTGGCCGTTGGTGACTGGGCTGTGAGTCATGCACAGCTGGCCGATGGTGACTAGGCTGTGGGTCTCCAGCTGGCCGTTGGTGACTGGGCTGCGGGTCATTCACAGCTGGATGATGGTGACTGGGCTGTGGGTCTCCAGCTGTCCGTTGGTGACTGAGCTGTGGGTCTCTCACAGCTGGCCGTTGGTGATTGGGCTCTGGGTCTCCAGCCGATGATACCGTCCATGAACAACAAAACAATGCCGGGCGATGACACACCCCCAGTTGATATTAGATGATATAAAAATCTGACCAAGAGAATGTCAGCCAATGAGAATCTTGTAGCTCGATTAACAGTTGCAGTGTGCCGAGAACGTCTCTTAAGTTGTTCCACAATTCAGATTCGTCTATTGAGTCTGTCATCCTTGAGGTCGCCGTAGGTGATGTTGAGGGGAAGAGTGAATCTCCCGTACATCGCCATTTGTAGATGAATAGCAAGAACGACATCAATGTTGGAACGACAGACAGCGAGAACAGGCTCAAAAACTGTACGTGGAAGAGAAGTATGTGGTTAGAGGTATTACCAGGCATAGACAGTAATGGGATGGGCCTGCAACTGCTACATTCAGAGCGAGTTTCTTCACTTTGTATAGGGAGGGGATGACTCCGTCCCGTCATGTAGAGCGACCTGCCCAGCGAACCAGACTGTCGTGAACTGTTCGTGCAGCGAAAAAAAACTCATTGGGTCAAGCGCGTATATTGGCAGCTTTGGGGACATTTTAACAAGTGAGTGGAGACGTTCTGGGGAATGAGAACACAACACGTGGACAACAGCACTGGGCAACCAGATCTGTACTATACTGGGACCAGCAGTGACATCTAAACACGATCTGTACTATACTGGGACCAGCAGTGACATCTAGACAAGATCTGTACTATACTGCGACCAGCAGTGACATCTAGACAAAATCTGTACTATACTGTGACCAGCATTGATATCTAAACCAAATCTGTACTATACTGGGACCAGCAGTGACATCTAGACACGATCTGTACTATACTGGGACCAGCAGTGACATCTAGACACGATATTAACTATACTGGGACCAGCAGTGACATCTAGACAAGATCTGTACTATACTTGGACCAGCAGTGACATCTAGACAAGATCTGTGCTATACTGGGACCAGCAGTGACATCTAGACACGATCTGTACTATACTGGGACCGGCAGTGACATCTAGACACGATCGGTACTATACTGGGACCAGCAGTGACATCTAGACAAGATATTAACTATACTGGGACCAGCAGTGACATCTAGACAAGATCTGTACTATACTGGGACCAGCAATGACATCTAGACAAGATCTGTACCATACTTGGACCAGCAGTGACATCTAGACAAGATCTGTACTATACTGGGACGAGCAGTGGCATCTAGACACGATCTGTACTATACTGGGACCAGCAGTGACATCTAGACAAGATATGTACTATACTGGGACCAGCAGTGACATCTAGACACGATCTGTACTATACTGGGACCAGCAGTGACATCTAGACACGATCGGTACTATACTGGCACCAGCAGTGACATCTAGACAAGATCTGTACTATACTGGGACCAGCAGTGACATCTAGACAAGATCTGTACTATAATGGGACCAGCAGTGACATCTAGACAAGATCTGTACTATACTGGGACCAGCAGTGACAGCTAGACAAGATCTGTACTATACTGGGACCAGCAGTGACAGCTAGACAAGATCTGTACTATACTGGGACCAGCAGTGACATCTAGACAAGATCTGTACCATACTTGGACCAGCAGTGACATCTAGACAAGATCTGTGCTATACTGGGACCAGCAGTGACATCTAGACACGATCTGTACTATACTGGGACCGGCAGTGACATCTAGACACGATCGGTACTATACTGGGACCAGCAGTGACATCTAGACAAGATATTAACTATACTGGGACCAGCAGTGACATCTAGACAAGATCTGTACTATACTGGGACCAGCAATGACATCTAGACAAGATCTGTACCATACTTGGACCAGCAGTGACATCTAGACAAGATCTGTACTATACTGGGACGAGCAGTGGCATCTAGACACGATCTGTACTATACTGGGACCAGCAGTGCCATCTAGACAAGATCTGTACTATACTGGGACCAGCAGTGACATCTAGACACGATCTGTACTATACTGGGACCAGCAGTGACATCTAGACAAGATCTGTACTATACTGGCACCAGCAGTGACATCTAGACAAGATCTGTACTATACTGGGACCAGCAGTGCCATCTAGACAAGATCTGTACTATACTGGGACCAGCAGTGACATCTAGACAAGATCTGTACTATACTGGGACCAGCATTGATTTCTAAACCAGATCTGTAATATACTGTGACCAGCATTGACATTTAACCAGATCTGTACTATACTGGGGCTAGCATTGATATCTTTTTTTTCTTTTCTCCGTTCGCCTTCTTTCTCTAATCCACAGGGCGGTGTGCGTTGCACTGTGGTTTTTATTTTGTGCTTGTATGCCCAGAGCATCCGACTTCAGCATGCATTTTATGTAAGAGTCTGCCTCCTTCTGCTTTTTCTAAGGGTTTGCTTCTCCGGAGTAACTGCCGGTGCTGTGATTGGGATCGAACCCAGCACCTTCGGCTTGTGAGTCGTGTCACTTAACCACTAGCCCACGTCGCCCCCCCCCACCCCTCTCCCCCCCCCCCCCATCATTGACATCTAAACCAGATCTGTACTATACTGAGACAAGAATCTAAACAATTAACTCAGAAATAAAAATTGCCAGTGATCAAGTGACATTATTGTAGCAAGTGGGAACGTGGGCGATGAACAAAGAGATGGGAAGAAGAATTGAGGTTTTTGAAATGTGGAAATGAAGAAGAATTGAACAAAAAAGAAATATTAATAAGGATGTCTTTTAGAATTGAGAGCCAACAAACAAAAAATTAACGAATTAAATCAGAATCCGACACTTCATTTATTTTGGTCACATCAAAAGAGATGGCTCTTGGCTGGAAACAATACAGAAAGGAAAGGTTGTTGGTTTTTTTTTTGGGGGGGGGGGGGGGGGGGGGAGGGGGGGGAGGTGGACACATGCCAGAGGCAAACAACGATGTGAGTGGGAGGACAACGTCAAAAGATGGACAGAGAACAAAACTGGATTGTACTATTACGGCAAGGGACAGAGGACGTCGGAGATCCACTGCAGCCGACCGTTGATGTAAGATAGCACTTGAACTGAGCATCACTGTTAGTCAGTAATAATCCTCTCCAGCTTGACAGACAAGTCCCAACAACACTTCGTGTATCAATAACAGCCTCGCTATCTTCTCTCTTCCTACCTCTATCTCTTTATCCCTCTCTGAAATTTCTGAAACTTTCTTCCTTTTATCTTTGTCGACATCATCGTTTTCAATCCAACTTGTTTAGTTTTCTCCAAATTCTAAGAACTATCCCTTCTACTCTTCGGAACCAACGTATGCAAGTCTCTACACTTCTGACATAAGGCGATTGTCCCTGGTGAAGGATGCGGTAATCCACGCAGACAAGGCAAAACACCCATGGGCAGGTCACATGTTGCGACGAAACAATGGTCGATAGAGCACAGCGACAGCAGTCTGGTACCCCCGAGGTAAGAAGAGACAGAGGCGAAGACCTTCAATGCGTTGGTCAGACTCCCTGGCTGTACACTGCGACATCCGAGATGCTTCTAGAGGAGCACTTACCACAAACTGGACTTCCGTGGCTCAAGACAGGGTCCCCTGGAGACGAAGTTGGGACCCTCAGCTACGCTGAGGAACGTGCCATCAAGATCCCTCTACCAGCAACATTGATGGTCTACAAGTGAAATAAATATATGCAAGCGTATACACACGACACTATCTGTTCCCCATCAGTTCACCATCCTGTGGTTTGGATGTACATGTTTGCCTCACTTTCGTACATATCTGTCTTGTGATATGTACATGTCAAGGTCTGCATCATGGCAACAACTGCCGTCAGGGATGAAGATAACTCTTCGTATACTAAGACCCAGCCTATGTGAGGTGGGGTGAACAGTTTCTTTCCTTAATGTTATCTTCCACAACTCGTATGTCAAGTACCCATTTACAGCTGGGTCTACTGGAGGAGCTGTCGTACCAGGAACAAACCACGTCCCGGATTTTCTTCCGTACATCGGTGATTTCGAACCCTGGCGCGCTATAATACCAGTCTTAGCTAGTCAGTTCACTGTCGACTAGGCCACACACACACAAACCCACCATCCGACCCCCGCCCACGCACACGACCACGCCCACTTGCACGCACACCCACAAACACACACACTTTGACTGTATCGAAGTGTTGTATTAAATGCAGTACGTTTGTATATCAAATATGTTGTCCTGAACACCTACATGTTTCCATGGTTACAGGAGAAAGCCGACATTGGGGAGATAATGCTGTCCCTGTGCTACCTTCCCACAGCGGGACGATTGACCTTGACAGTAATCAAGGTTAGAAATCTCAAGGCCATGGATATAACAGGTTATGCTGGTGAGCAAATAGTGTCTTGTGTTGTCTGTCACTGTCTTTCGTTGTCTGTCACATCGTGTTTGTCTGTCACATATTGTGTATCGTTTGTCTGTCACATATTGTGTCTTGTTTGTCTGTCACATATTGTGTCTTGTTAGTCTGTTACTGTCTTTCGTTTTCTGTCACATCTTGTTTGTCTGTCACATATTGTGTCTTGTTTGTCTGTCACATATTGTGTCTTGTTTGGCTGTCACATATTGTGTCTCGTTTGTCTGTCACATATTGTGTCTTGTTTGTCTGTCACATATTGTGTCTTGTTTGTCCGTTCCTGTCTTTCAATGTTTGTAACCTCTTGTTTGTCCGTCCCTGTCATGTGTTTGTGTCTTTTTGTATCCACTTCTCACATTTATATGTCTGTCTTCAGTTTTATGTGTCCGTCTTCTGTTTTATGTGTTTGTCTTCAGTTTTATGACACTGTTTTCAGTTTTATATGTCTGTCTTCAGTTTTATTTGTCTGTCTTCTGTTTTATGTGTTTGTCTTCAGTTTTATGACACTGTTTTCAGTTTTATATGTCTGTCTTCAGTTTTATTTGTCTGTCTTCTGTTTTATATGTTTGTCTTCAGTTTTATGACACTGTTTTCAGTTTTATATGTCTGTCTTCAGTTTTATGTGTCCGTCTTCTGTTTTATGTGTTTGTCTTCAGTTTTATGACACTGTTTTCAGTTTTATATGTCTGTCTTCAGTTTTATTTGTCTGTCTTCTGTTTTATGTGTTTGTCTTCAGTTTTATGACACTGTTTTCAGTTTTATATGTCTGTCTTCAGTTTTATTTGTCTGTCTTCTGTTTTATATGTTTGTCTTCAGTTTTGTGACACTGTTTTCAGTTTTATATGTCTGTCTTCAGTTTTATTTGTCTGTCTTCTGTTTTATGTGTTTGTCTTCAGTTTTATGACACTGTTTTCAGTTTTATATGTCTGTCTTCAGTTTTATTTGTCCGTCTTCTGTTTTATGTGTTTGTCTTCAGTTTTATGACACTGTTTTCAGTTTTATATGTCTGTCTTCAGTTTTATTTGTCTGTCTTCTGTTTTATGTGTTTGTCTTCAGTTTTATGACACTGTTTTCAGTTTTATTTGTCTGTCTTCAGTTTTATTTGTCTGTCTTCTGTTTTATGTGTTTGTCTTCAGTTTTATGACACTGTTTTCAGTTTTATATGTCTGTCTTCAGTTTTATTTGTCTGTCTTCTGAATGGGTTTTCTGTCTGCTTCCTGTCTGTTTTCTGTATGGGATTCTGTCTACTTCCTGTCTGTCTTCTGTATGTGTCTTCTGTCTGCTTCCTGTCTTTCTGTATGTGTTTTCTGCCTATTTCCTATCTGTCATCTGTATGTGTCTTCTGTCTACTTCATATCTGTCTTCTCTGTGTGTCTTCTGTCTACTTCATATCTGTCTTCTGTATGTCTTGTAATGTGTCATCTGTTTCTGTCTAAAGTCTCTGTCCTCTGTCTATGTCTCTGCCCTCTGTCAATGTCCTGTGTATGTGTGTCTTCTGCCTGTGTCATGTTTCGTATGTGTGTCTAATCGTGGTCTTAACCGTCTCTGTCTTTCTTTTCTCTATTTTGAGTGTGTCTTGAGTGCATGTCTTCACTGATTGGTGTCTATGTTTTCTGCCTATCATGGCCTATTTGCGATCTGTATGTGATTTGTCACGTATGCGGGCTTGCTATTAACACATACACTTCGCTGCATATGTCTTCAGTCAATGTCTTCTGATCTATCGCTGTTCTCTGTCTATATGCTGTCGATATTGTCTGTCTGTGACTTCTGTCTTGGCTTGGCCTCGTTCGTTCTCAGACTCCCGCTACCAAACCCTGAAAAGGGCTTAAGTAGCAGAATGTAGTTAAGAGAACGTTGCGTTGTAGTTTACAGTTTGACTGCGATATTTGCACCTTTCGGTCCAACAGATCCGACTTCAGCACGAAAAATTTTTAGTACCCTCTTCGATCCCTTCTCCTTAGCCAGTCTGCCCTGCTGCAGCTTGTTATCCGTGGAGGTGTAGTAGGGTCTTGCCAGCTATGGTTCGCTGGTCCTGACGCTAGCAGTCATGCGCTGCTCAGAGTATGAGAGAAATTAAACTCTATGCAGGACCTCTTACGTCTATCCACATATTGCACCTACATCTCTCATCACATCTCTCATCACATCTCTCATCACATCTCTCACCACATCTCTCATCACATCTCTCATCACATCTCTCACCACATCTCTCATCACATCTCTCATCACATCTCTCATCACATCTCTCATCACATCTCTCATCACATCTCTCATCACATCTCTCATCACATCTCTCATCACATCTCTCATCACATCTCTCATCACATGCCTCATCACATCTCTCATCACATCTCTCATCACATCTCTCATCACATCTCTCATCACATCTCTCATCACATCTCTCATCACATCTCTCATCACATGCCTCATCACATCTCTCATCACATCTCTCATCACATCTCTCATCACATCTCTCATTACATCTCTCATTAAATCTCTCATAAATCTCGCATCACATCTCTCATCACATCTCTCATCACATCTCTCATTAAATCTCTCATTAAATCTCTCATCACATCTCTCATCACATCTCTCATTAAATCTCTCATTAAATCTCTCATCACATCTCTCATCACATCTCTCATTAAATCTCTCAATAAATCTCTCATTAAATCTCTCATTAAATCTCTCATTAAATCTCTCATCACATCTCATCATATCTCATCACATCTCTCATCACTTCTCTCATCACATCTCTCATCACATCTCTCATCACATCTCTCATCATATCTCTCATCACATCTCATCACATCTCATCATATCTCATCACATCTCTCATCACATGTCTCATCACGAAATAGTATGGAAAGGAAACTGATATGCCAGCTAAACAAACTCTCAGACCACAATAAAATCACCCTCCAGTGGATTCCAGCTCACTGCGGCATACCCGAGAATGAATGGGCGGACAGGCTAGCCAGGGAGGGAAGACAAAGAGAACAATTCACCCACCCAGTGTCACTGCCAGAAGTCAAGGCAAACATAAAAAAAATATAAACAACAGTGGATAGAGAGAACAAACAGCAAATACCCGCAGGACCCAATCAATAGACTGAATAGGAAACAGTATACCACAATTTTTCGCCTCAGAACAGGTCATTGCAGACTAAATGCACACATGCATAAAATGAAAGCAGCACAGACTGCACAATGCACATATCAGAGAGGACCCCAGACTCCAGAACACATCCTGCAAACATGTCCACTGCACCAAGACTCCCGCGAGAAGACCTGGCCCGAGGAGAGAAACATACAAGACAAACTGTGGGGAACCATTGAGGACCTGCGACTGACGTGTCACTTTATGGAGGCAGCTCATCTGGTGGTATAAAACGAGCACACGAAACTGAACGCAAAGAAGAAGAAGAAGATCTCCCATCACATCTCATCATATCTCTCATCACATCTCTCATCCCACATCTAGCCTTTCCTCCAACTATTGTTAATCCGCACAATATCAACCACTCTCACATTCTCTCACTCTCGAACAAGTACATGTGTTCCAAGACAAAGGCCTGTCTCTCAGGCAAAATGAAGAAATAGGTCCCAATTCCTGTAACACCCCAGCCGTAAATTGGTTAGAGTTACAGAAGGCAAAGCTGTGTAGTTTGTGTCTACTTCGCTGCTATTTTTGTTGATTTCCTCGTGTCGGATTAAGACCAAAAAAAAAAAAAAAAAAAAAAAAAAGGAACATACTTAACGTTGGAATTAAGATTTTTATGTTTGTGTTAGGATTCATTTCTTTTGATGACCACAAATACATAATAACAATGAAAGCTCCTTTCGCATTTTGTCTTTTTAATTTGAGATCTTTATCTGTATCCCCAACTTTGTCTATATTCCTAGCAAGATATACGAATGATTACACATCTTGCAGGAGTACATCTTCTAACACAAATCCCATGATTACACATCTTGCAGGAGTACATCTTCTAACACAAATCCCATGATTACACATCTTGCAGGAGTACATCTTCTAACACAAATTCTAGGATTGAACATCTTGCAGGAGTACATCTTCTAACACAAATTCTAGGATTGAACATCTTGCAGGAGTACATCTTCTAACACAAATACCATGGTTGCAAATCTTGCAGCAGTGCATCTTCGAATAAATCCTATGATTGTTCATATTGCAGGAGTGCATCTTTCAACACAAATACCATGATTGTTACTTTCTCATAATCTTTTTTTTTCCTGTAGCATTCTCAGTCCCAATTTCTGTAATCTTCTATCACATAAAATGTAACTTCAGAGACAAAGGACACAGAGAACACTCAGAATCAGATATAGCAGAAGCAAACTAGTCATTGCCAACACGAGATCAAGTGAGAATATTCAGACTTGAATGGGTAACGGCAAACTGAAAAAAAAAACAATAGTTTCAACAAATTAAATATTGGGCACACAGACATGTGCCCATGTGAAGAGAACGAACAAGCGGTGAAGATGTTCTAGAGGTCTTCCGGCTCCACGAGAGGAGCAGAGTGACTATACGACCAAACTCAATTGTGAGTGAAACTGTATGGCGACGACAGAAACCTAAGAAGAGCCGCCAGATTTATGAGTGAGATAGATGAAGCAGAAGATCTCTTATCATCAAAACTTATTGGATTTTAAATCTTATTGAAGTTACTGGACGAAAGATCTAGGTCATCAACAAAGTCTAGGTTATCAAATTGTCTTCTCAAACTCCATTGTAGTTGGTTGGTGTTGTTTTCTCCATAATTGTAGTTGGTTGGTGTTGTTTTCTCCATAATTGTAGTTGGTTGGTGTTGTTTTCTCCATAATTGTAGTTGGTTGGTGTTGTTTTCTCCATAATTGTAGTTGGTTGGTGTTGTTTTCTCCATAATTGTAGTTGGTTGGTGTTGTTTTCTCCATAATTGTAGTTGGTTGGTGTTGTTTTCTCCATAATTGTAGTTGGTTGGTGTTGTTTTCTCCATAATTGTAGTTGGTTGGTGTTGTTTTCTCCATAATTGTAGTTGGTTGGTGTTGTTTTCTCCATAATTGTAGTTGGTTGGTGTTGTTTTCTCCATAATTGTAGTTGGTTGGTGTTGTTTTCTCCATAATTGTAGTTGGTTGGTGTTGTTTTCTCCATAATTGTAGTTGGTTGGTGTTGTTTTCTCCATAATTGTAGTTGGTTGGTGTTGTTTTCTCCATAATTGTAGTTGGTTGGTGTTGTTTTCTCCATAATTGTAGTTGGTTGGTGTTGTTTTCTCCATAATTGTAGTTGGTTGGTGTTGTTTTCTCCATAATTGTAGTTGGTTGGTGTTGTTTTCTCCATAATTCGGTCAATGGTCAGCAGACAGAACATTGCGATAAATAACATCCCTGTCGAACATGTTTAGATGTCAAAGGGCTCATAATCACAGACAAATCCCTGTTGAACATAAGTTCTTTTGTCAAAGAGCTCATAATCACAGACAAATCCCTGTTGAACATAAGTTCTTTTGTCAAAGGGCTCATAATCACAGACAAATCCCTGTTGAACATGTTCTTTTGTCAAAGGGCTCATAATCACAGACAAATCCCTGTTGAACATAAGTTCTTTTGTCAAAGGGCTCAAAATCACAGACAAATCCATATTGAACATAAGTTCTTTTGTCAAAGGGCTCATAATCACAGACAAATCCATATTGAACATAAGTTCTTTTGTCAAAGGGCTCATAATCACAGACATTTCCCTGTTGAACATAAGTTCTTTTGTCAAAGGGCTCATAATCACAGACAAATCCCTATTGAACATGTTCTTTTGTCAAAGGGTTTATAATCACAGACAAATCCCTGTTGAACATACGTTCTTATGTCAAAGGGCTTATAATCACAGACAAATCCCTATTTAACATGTTCTTTTGTCAAAGGGCTTATAATCACAGATAAATCCCTGTTGAGCATACGCTCTTATGTCAAATGGCTCAGAATCTTGACCCACTCAACATTTTATATCTTCATCAGTTTTCTTAATTTTGCTTGGCAAACCCACCTGGAAGACACTGATACACTGTACAATGCATTCTCTAATACATCTCCTTCACTGGTCTCGTCAGTGCCCACGGCGGAAGGCAGTTGGGGAAGATATCAACGTACTTGGAGCAGAATTTGACCTTTCATTATCTTGTTGTCATCAAAATGCTTGACGTTTTGCAAGTTAATAATATCTGAAGGAATCATACATGCATTTAGAGGAGACCATGTCATGAACTAATTATTAATTTATGACTGGGGGCAAGTTTCACTTTTATGACGCCATGCAAGCAAATAATTGTCGGGGGCTATTAACTTCCAAGGAAACTATATATAGATTTTTGTTATAACCAGCCGTTGCCAGTAATTTAAAAGAGGAAGTTTATGATTAGATATCTAAGTGAGATAATCGATTTAATTATTCGATTTGCGGCTCCAAACGAAGTGTATCAGATCCCACTGTTTGCCCTAGGGTTATTCTAACTTAGAACATTACCACACTCATCCACATCATTCCTGACCACACACAGCAAATAATATAGCACACAGCAGGTGGCATATTTATTATATAATACTCATACCAGAAAAATGAGTAGATAAATTACAAACACAATACAATACATATCATCTTAACTAAATATTCCTATATTATATATATGTTTATATAAATATTACTAAAGCGGAAATTTTAAGCATTAGCTATTGATGGAATTCCCAACTATCGAAAACCAGTTCTATTGATGTACACATCACACACGGATCTATTTAACTGCATCCTCAACACACCTTATTAAAAACTCTTCCTCACTCAAATCCCCTCAGGCGGGCGATCTGGATATAATGCATTCAATGTATTCTACGTATACTCACAACTCTAGAACATACCTCGTTCCCTCGGTATCTACACACACATCTAGAGCTCACCTAGTCGATCTACACACTCGCTTAACTCGTCAGAACATACCTCGTTCACAAGGTGTCCTGCTTACAACACACATTCAGATTGTCTATTAATTCAAAACTCCCACACACACCTATTTGAGCAGCTGGCCCCGACTCAATGGCGTATGTTCTATCTCCTATATTCGTACAGCAGTCTATCAATCGCTCCTCTAAGTTGGTGAGCTAAACTTTGTCTCGTGTTATATACTCTCAAGCAGTATCAGAACTGACCAATGGATCTCAGGGGGATGGCTCTATTCAGTCGTTATGGAACGAATTACTCTGCACACATGTCACTCATCTATCGCAGCAAGCTCCGCTGCCCTCCCGTCTGTCACTTACACCCCTCCCCCACCCTCACCCACCTCCCCCCCCCCCCCCCACTGTTCAAATCGGAACGCCAGTGGTCAGTTCCTGTCTGTACATTCTTTCCCCAACTCCGATTCCCTTTGTTGAGACGGTGAGTGACCTTGGCGTAGTGACCAGACAGAGAGTGACCTTGGCACGCATTCAGGTACCTTTGTTATCAGCAACCACATCCCCCCTGCCCTAAACTCTCTTGCTCGGGGTGGAACTGTTACAGAAGCATAGAGGACCATTAAAGCTGACTCCTATTGGTGAAGTCTGTATCCACGAACTTGCAGTTGTGGTTCATTAGTTTTACATGATGAGGTCGCTAATCTCATGAAAATTATTCTTTATTCCCTTTCTACGACGTGCTTGGTGGTTGCAGAGACTTTATTCCTATCATTCCTGGGACCACTAGGTTGACAATAGATGGGAAGATCATCATCCGGCTACGCAGACAGCACAGGGCGCTGCGGCACAATACATTAGACATTGATGCAAAGTATATGTTCGTTTCCCTGGAGCGGATATAGGAAGCGACCACGAGCTTGTTATGATGACTATGCGTCAGCGATTGAAGGGAGTCACAAAGAAAAATTTGACAAGGCTAAAGTTTGACCTGGACAAACTAAAAGACCCAACAATCATCGAAGTGTTCCAATCAAGGGTAGGAGGGAGATTTGCTCCACTGTTGGCTCTCAGAGAGGGACTGGATACCGATACAGTGTCTCTTAACTCAGCCCTCATAGATACGATAACAGAGATCCTGGGATGCTCCCAAACAAAAACAGAAGCCATGGGTGATCAAAGAAATTCTAGAACGTTTTGATAGAAGAAGGTCACAGACAAACCAAAATCATCCACCTGATGAGGTCGGCAGATATAAAGAGGTCAAGAGAGTGATACGAATAAAGATGAGAGAGGGGAAAGAAGAGTACTGTTCCGAGTTATACAATTATGAGGGACGGAACGAACCTGAGAAAACAATCCCTCCAACATCAACAACTATAGAGGATAACCAACTGATAACGAAGGAAGAGGTAACTGCAGCGATAAAGACGTTGAAAAGAGGAAAGGCGGCCGACTTGGATAATATACCAGCAGAGCTCTTACAGGCAGGTGGGGAGGTAGTGGTGGAAGGCCTGACACACATCTACAACAAAATATGGGTGACAGGAAACTGGCCGGACTTATGGATAAAATCAATGGCTATACCGTTACCTAAGTCTGGAAACCTAAAGCTGTGCCAAAATTACAGAATAATAAGCCTCATCAGCCACTCTAGCAAGGTCATGCTTAGATTAATCCTCGACCGATTGAAACCCCAAGCAGAGAACATCATTGCCGAGGAGCAAGCAGGGTTCAGACAGGAAAGAAGCGCTACAGAACATATATTTAATTTAAGGCTGCTAAGCGAGAAATATCTAGAACAGCAGCAAAAACCTTATCATTCGTTTGTTGATTTTAAGAAGGCGTTTGATAGGGTATGGCATAAAACACTATGGGCAACCATGAGGATGTGTAAAAACGGAAATATTATAACGGTTCTTGAACACCTGTATGACAAGGCGTCTAGCGCAGTTCTTGTAAATGGGAGGCGAGGGCACTGGTTTCTTACATCAGTTGGTGTGAGACAGGGGTGTACAATCTCTCCAACTCTTTTCAATATATTCCTTGAGGGAATTATAAGTGAGGCACTTGGAGGTCACGTTGGTACTGTCAAGATAGCGGGGCCGGACGATTACCAACCTTCGTTTTGCAGATGATATCGACGGGTTGGTGGGTTCAGAAGCAGAACTCCAGGAATGGGTCAGAAGGCTCGATGAAACAGCTCTTGACTATGATATGGAGATAAACGCTGGAAAGACAAAATTAATTACCAACAACGTCAAGGCCTTCAACAGTAGGATACCAGCTAATGGCCAGGAACTCGAAGTGGTTGACCGTTTTAAATATCTTTGGTCGATTGTGAGTGATGAAGGATCAAAATGTGAGGTGTTGGCCAGAATAGCACAGACAATAGCGGCGCTTTCACGGCTTAACAAAATCTGGCAAGATAAACGGTTAGCAATAAGCACGAAAATCAGATTTATTCGTAGATTGGTCCTGTCAATATTCCTGTATGCTTGTGAGACATGGACAGTTACAGCTGACCTTCAGCGAATGATGCAGGCCTTGGAGATGAGATGTTTCTGAAGACTTTTAAACGTCATTTTCAAAGATCGAGTTACAAATGAGGAATTACAAGATAGAATTACAACAGCAATAGGGCTTTTTGAAGACCTCGACACCTTTCAAAAGAAGGACACTCGCTTGGTACGGTCACATATCGAGATCAAATGGTCTTGCAAATACGATCCTGCACAGAAAGGTGCAAGGCAGACGGCGAAGAGACCGTCCCAAAAAGAGATGGGAGGACAACATGAAAGAATGGACCAATCTCCGACCAGAAGAGGCACAGGTAGCGGTCGCTGAAAAAGAACGGTGGCGTGGGAATGTGAGGATGTCTTCATGTGTACCCCAACGACCTCATCGGTTACGGGATGACCTGATCTGACTTGATCTGACCTAATCTGACCTGATCTGACCTGATCTGACCTGATCTGACCTGATCTGACCTGACCTGACCTGACCTGACCTGTGTGTGAGTGACACTTGTCAAATGGTAGCCTAACACCTGTTGCAGCCTCACTCGCCGTTCACTGGTCAAAGATGAAACAATCACCTTGACCTGTATTACTGCATGATAACCCGTATGACAAAGTCAGACAGCTTGAACTGACTACTGCATTTGCGAGAGTCATCGATGTAGAGTGATCAGTGATGGTGCATTTACATAGTACAACAAGACTAACACCAACATTAATCAAAATGCAAATTTGAACACATTAATTGCCCAGGAGAACGTACGCACGATTGGTAGACACATCTTAGCGTACAGTTTGGTAGACACATCTTAGCGTACAGTTTGGTAGACACATCTTAGCGTACAGTTTGGTAGACACATCTTAGCGTACAGTTTGGTAGACACATCTTTGCGTACAGTTTGGTAGACACATCATAGCGTACAGTTTCAGCGAGGCAATAGCTCTGTTGACTGAAAGCGACCAAGAGCTACAAAAACTGATGATTCAAGTATAGAACAAAATCCAGGTGTATAGATTGGACATTAACACCTACCAAAAACGGAAATTATGATAATTAAGTATGTCGACTCGTGTAACAGACCCCACTCTTATTGCCCTATGGTTATTCTAACTCGGAACATTATCCCACTACAATTAATATAGCACACAGCAGGTGGCATATTTATTATATAATACTCATACCAGAAAAATGAGTAGTGAAATTACAAACACAATACAATGCATAATCATCTTAACTAAATATTTCTATATTATAAATATGTTAATATAAATATTAACTAAAGCAACATTTAAGCATTAGCTTTTGATGGAATTCCCAACTATATAAAACCCGGTTCTATTGCCTACTCACATCACACACACACACATCTCTTTAACTGCATCCTCAACACACCTTATCAAAAACTTCCTTACTCAAATCCCCTCAGGCGGGCGATCTGGACATACCTCGTTCACAATGTGTCCTGCTTACAACTTACGTTCAGATTATCTATTATTATTAATACAAAACTCACACACCTTTTTGAGCGATCCTGTTCTATCACTGACATTCCAACGACAGTCTATCAATCGCTCCTCTATCTAAGTCGGAGAGCTAAACCAGACTCCTATCTACATTCACTCTCTCGCTCTCCTCTCCACTCTATCCAGCCTCTCTCACCCAGCCTCTCTCATCCAGCCTCTCTCATCCAGCCTCCTGAGCTAAACTTTTTCTCGAGTTATATACACTAATGCAGTATCAAAGCTGACCAATGGATCTCAGGGGGATGGCTCTACTCAGTCTTATTGGAACGAAATACTTTGCACACCTGTCACTCATCTATCGCAGCAAGCTCCGCTGCCAATACATCTGTCACTCATTCTCCCCCTACCCAAATCGGAACACAGTGGTCAGGTCCTACCTGTCCACATTCTTTGCCCCAACTCTGTTTTTCTTTGTTGAGACGGTGAGTGACCTTGACACGCATTCAGGTAGCTTTAAGCTTTAACATGTTCAGGTACCTTCGTTATCAGAAACCACATCACCACTGTCCTAAACTCTCTTGCTCCGGCGGGAACTGTTACACTCGATATAAGCTCTACGGATACAGTTAGGCGGTCAAATACTGGAACAGGTCAAGAGCTTCTCATATCTTGGAAATATAATAAGTGAACACGTGAAATGTCCCGAGTGGTCAGTCCGGGTCTTTGTGTGGGACACAGACGAGAATAGCACTACTGTCACACAGCTACCATGTGATAAGATGGCACCTAACTTGTTCCAGGTCTACTTTGCTCTAGCGTTTGAGTCTATTAAGATGGACTCGTTCTTCGGCTAGCACTTGTCCAAACACAGCGGAGTCATAAGCTGCTCGAGCCTAGCCAGCTAAGCAGAAAATTCTCATCCCGGCTACATCCAGCTCACGCCAGAGCTGGGACCTGCACAGTGGCATCTGCTCGAGTAGAAGTACAGGTCGACCAAGACCAAGACTGAGACCAAGACTAAGATGTGAGATGGGGAATGGACATTAAGAAGAGAATATAGATGACCTAATATGTTATCACCAACAAATATGATGACTTAATCTATTATCACCAACAAATATGGATGACCTAATATGTTATCACCAACAAATATGGATGACCTAATATGTTATCACCAACCTATATGGATGCCCTAATCTGTTATCACCAACAAATTACAGATGATGATGATCACGTGTCGTGCATACTCGCCTTCATTGGATGGCGTGTAAACACGGACAATGATCACATGATTCGAGAAGAGAATTGATAGTTTTGAAATTTGGATATCGTCTGCAAATAAAAAATTTAAAAAATAATGAAGTCTTGGGGGAATTAGAATTGAAAGGACATTATTTGATGAATAAAAACAACAAATCAGAGTCCGCCAGCAGCGATATTTTGGTTACAGAAAAATAAATAACATATTACTAGAAAATTATACTGGAAGGAAAGACACTGGCCTGAGGTAGACACAGCTTTTAGTTGGAGGATTACACTAAAAAAATGGACTGGGGACAGTCTGGCAGATTGTACCATTAAGACAAGAGATAGAGGACGTCGGAGATCCATTGCAGCCGACTGTCAATGTGGAGATGGCAGATGAACTGAGCTGTTCAAAATAGCCCCTTTGGCGTCTGCATCACAGACAGAGATTGTTGAACTCCAGCCGGTTTAAATTGCACTTTTACCCGCTTCTTTCCGTACTCTCTCAATAGGGCAATAGTTATATTTTCGTGTCTATCCGATCCCCCACACAGTCCTTCAGGAAACGACCCAGACTGAACCGCTAACAAGAAAAAAAAAGTGTTTCATCGACGAACCTCGCTGTAATTCAACGTGTCTACACCGGAAGTCATCAGTCAAGTGTGTGCGTCCCCAAAATGGTTCGAGTAATTCCCGATTATGCGTCTGTGGATATTTCTGTCGAAGAAAAAATAAACAGATCGTAAGGAGGTTGCAAAAAACTGAACTTAACTTCTTTATACTGGTTTAGAATACTCTGCAGAGTCTGTATACAACCAATTTCATTTACAACACCTTGCTCTAAAAGCTATGCACATCCAATATATTCTTAAATACATTAACTGTCCCTACCTCCACTACTTCCTGTGGCAATGCATTCCAAGCATTCACCACTCTCTGACTAAAAAAATATTTCCTAATATCTAATCTGGACCTCTCTTTAGTTAATTTGTTGCTATGTCCTTTTGTTCTTGTAGGTGGCTGTATTTGAAGAAAAAAACTTGTTATAGTCTAATTTATCCATTCCTCTGATCATCTTATAAATCTGTATTACGTTACCACGAATTCTTCTAGACACTGTAGGCCGGTTTTTCTGAGTCTTTCCTCAACTGTAATTTTGGAATCCCACTATCAGCTTTCGTAACTTTTTTTGAATTCTTTCCAGCATGTTTATATCCCCTCTATGATAAGGACTCCACAGCTGTGCACAGTACTCCAATCTAGGTCTAACTAAAGCTTTATACAGTTTGACTCACCGTGCATACATTGTGCTGCTCAGAAAAAAAGAAAACGAAGCAGCTATTACTGCACAGGTTGTTCGCACAAGCCGCATCTGTGTGCTAAAACATGCTTTAGAGAATACCACACAAGATAAGCACAGCTGTGCCGAACAAAACAAAAAACTTATGAAAATAATGGAAAAAATTATGGAAGTGAATTTGTTTATATTTTTATTGTTATTGGTCATTGAGGAAAATTGTACATAATTTCAAAATGTTTGGAGATAAATGCATCAAATAAACATTGTTTTGAGGGACTTTGGATACTATTCTACAAAATTACCAGACAAATTGAAATAAAAAATTCAGGCCAATGAAAAATGATGGTGAGTTACAATATTTTGACTTATAAATTATCTACCCTTTACATTTTTTTTTGTACAAAATAATTATTTTTTCAAATAATGAAATATCAGCAATTTATTGATATTTCCATTTTCTGTATCCATTTTTCTTTACAATGATATATAATGAGTACTATGTTTGTCTATGCTATGGTGTGTAATAGTCAGTTGTAAAAGGGATGCAGTGAAATTTTGCTACAGCTGAAAATTAATTTGGTCCAAACCTAGAAAGAATCAAGTCCTGAAAGAGTTAATATTTCTTTTTATCATACCTAACATTGTATTTGCATTTTTCACTGCTACCTGGACTTGCTCCTTCATAATTGATGACTCCAAATGATTGAATCTACTGAAGTATCAAATACTGGCAGATATTACAAGTATTACAGTAAACGTATTTGTCAGACATCCTAGTTCTGTTGTAGAGAGTATCAAATGATGTACCTGATTGGCAACGTTTATTGAGTTTCTAATACTTTCTGTTATCTTTCTGGAAGCTCTAACTGAAACAACATTATAATTACTCGGTGATTATCCTTAGATACTCACTACCTACCTGTCTAACTACCTGTACCAATCTACTACCTATCAAACTACATTCCTAACTACATACCAACCTATTCACCTACCCAGTTACCACCTAACCCATTCACCTGAATGACTACGTACCTACCCACATAAATACCTACCCATCTATCTACCTACTCACCAACTTGATAGAAACCTACCTACCCACCTCTTTATAAACCTGACGTTTCACTAAATTACCTACCTAGCTACCTACCCACCCATCTACCGTAATACCAACCTGCTCACCTCCCCCACTACCAATTTACCACCAACCTAAATAACTACATACATACCCACCCATCTATATTCATTCCTACCTACCTATCTATCTACCAATCTACTTAGTCAGATACCTACATACTCACGTATTTACAAATTTACCTAATTCATCAACACATTAACAGAGCTACCTATCCTTCATACCCAACCTACCTACCTATAAACTTACCCACCCACCTATCTACGCACACATCTACTTAACCGGATTCCTACCTACCTACCAAAATGCCTACCTACCAACCTATCTACAGACCTACCTACCTTTCCACCATACCCATCCATCTATCTACAAACATGCCTACATAATAAATAACCACCTATTTAGCTATCTACAAACTATCTGTCTACCTACCAATAAACCTACATATATCCAATAAACCGTATACCTGCTTACATAACTAACGCAGTGGTCCCAGCCAAGCGATCGGGGTTCAGTCCCCAGTTGGTGCGGGATCTTTCCGATCACAAAACGGGTCATGGGGCAGACCCAGCCTCCAAGATTTGGCATCAGAATAATATGGGACAGCCGGCGTGACGCTGACCACACCACCTCTAGTGTGCCATTGGTCAAGAAAAATCTGGATCTAAAACTATATTTCCAAAATGCCACACACTATCTACATAGGAACCTACCAACATGGCCACAAATCTATCTTACTAAACATACACATATCAGTGCAATATAAACATCAATACTATACAAGAAACAGTGCAATATAATCATCAGTACGATACGTCCATCAGTACGACACACATCAGTACGACACACATCGGTACGACACACATCAGTACAACACACAACAGTACGACACACATCAGTACAATATGAACATCAATACTATACAAGAAACAATGCAATATAATCATCAGTACGATACGTCCATCAGTACGACACACATCAGTACGACACACATCAGTACGACACACACCAGTACGACACAAATCAGTACGACACACATCAGTACGACACACATAAGTACAACACACATCAGTACGACACACATCAGTACGACACACATCAGTACAACACACATCAGTACGATACACATCAGTACGACACACATCAGTACGACACACGTCAGTACGACACACGTCAGTACGACACACGTCAGTACGACACACGTCAGTACGACACACGTCAGTACGAGACACGTCAGTACGAGACACGTCAGTACGACACACGTCAGTGATTGACAACCTATCAGTATCGAGAGACAATGGACCACACTAGAAAGGGGGAAGTCAGTTGTTGCCCTTGCTTTCACTGCACACGTCTGGAGTCTGCATCTTGACGCGTCTTGTCTTCCCCTGTCTGCAAACCACGTGATCAAGCGCTAGCGGAGGATCGTAACTAAACTGGCAATCTTTGCACGGTCCAACACTTCGTTGTTTGTCACTCTGTCGCTCCAAGAAATTCCAAGCAATCGTTGTGGAGATGGTCAGCATGTTGTTATCCCACACTCTTTGTGAGAACCTGGCAAGTGCTGATGAGGCCATTCCTAATCGGTTCTCCAGCTCTGGGTCCAGTGAAAGCTTGTCTGTGATGGTAGATCCAGCTCTGGGTCCAGTGAAAGCTTGTCTGTGATGGTAGATCCAGCTCTGGGTCCAGTGAAAGGTTGTCTGTGAGGGCAGATCCAGCTCTGGGTCCAGTGAAAGCTTGTCTATGATGGTAGATCCAGCTCTGTGTCCAGTGAAAGGTTGTCTGTGATGGTAGATCCAGCTCTGGGCCCAGTGAAAGCTTGTCTGGGATTGTAGATCCAGCTCTGTGTCCAGTGAAAGGTTGTCTGTGATGATAGATCCAGCTCTGGGTCCAGTGAAAGGTTGTCTGTGATGGTAGATCCAGCTCTAGGTCCAGTGAGAGCTTGTCTGTGATGGTAGATCCAGCTATGGGTCCAGTGAAAGGTTGTCTGTGATGGTAGATCCAGCTCTGGGTGCAGTGAAAGGTTGTCTGAGACGATAGTTCTGAAATAGTTAAAGTGATGTATTACTTCCTGGTTTTTATCATTTGAGGCAATGTCTGGGGGAATCTACACCCTGAGCCACCACTTTCGTCTTTTGTACGCTGATGGTGAGTCCAAACAGATCAAAGGATTTAGCCAACCTATTGATGAGAATCAGTCATTCGGCTTCCGTGTGGGCGACCAGGGCAGCATCGTCTGCGGAAAGCATATCCGGAATGACAGTCTCCCTTTCTCAGTCTAGTCTCCCTTCTCTTACTGCTCGCAGTCTAGTCTCCCTACTCTTACTGCTCGCAGTCTGGTTAGATTGAATACCTAGTTTGCAGAAAGACCCCCTCTGTGACAGTTCCAAAGGAGTGTCTAAGCACGATGGCAAAGAAAATGCCGAATAGAGTCGGAGCCAGGACACAACTTTGTTTAACTCCGCTGTTAATGTCGAAGACATCATATTCCTGACCGTCATGCATCACTTTACCTTCCATGTCCACTTGAAAAGACCTACTCCTCAGCAGTTTAGGTGGACAGCAACTTTGGACAATAGTTTGAAAAGACCCTCTCTGTTTACCAGGTCGAATGCCTCGGTGAGGTCGATGAAGGCACGTGGTCTGTGTTTTTCTTTCTCTTTCTCTTGCAGTTGTCTCAGTGAGAAGACCATATCAACGGTGGACGGTTCTGCGCGAAAACCACACTGAGACTCCAGGTATACCCTATCGGCCAGCTTTCGCAACCTGCTCAGGATGATGCGAGCACACACTTTGCCTGTGGCGTTGAGGAACGATATTCCCTTGTAATTGTTGCAGTCTCCTCCACCTCCCTTTTTCTAGTAAAGGGAGATTATGTTGGCGTCTTTCATGTCCTGTGATACAGCCCCTCATCTCAACACCGATAGATATGTTCGTACATGTATTGAAGAATATTAACGTATTGCCCCCCCCCCCTCCCCCCCCTACGCCCACATTTGATGATTTCTGCTGGAATCCGATCTCTACTAGGTGCCTTTCCCACTGGCATGCCCCTGGATAGCTCTTTCCAACTCTTGTATGCTCGGTTTATCGTCCAGTTTCTATAACACCTGCAGAATCGCAATTTCGTTGAGAGCAGTGTGCGCCACTACATTGTTACAGGTGTACAAGACTGAATAGCGTTCGGCCCATCTCTCATTTGCATATCCTTCCCCGTGGTAATCTCAACTGTCGCAGATTTCAGTGACGCTGTCGACTCATTAAAAAGAATAATTGACAAGATGGCGGCGGTATGGCCAAACGCTTGCTGATGCGCCTACGGCTGAATCGGAATACGAGCTAACAAATACAGTAACAAGGGTACGTTCTGTTTGGGAATTATTAAATAGATAAGCGAATATTGTGTGTCTATCTTAAAAGTCAGACAGGCAGGTTGAAAGTTACTTAAATTAACTGAACTTAACGTCTTTATACTGGTCTATAAGACCCTGCAGAGTTTGTACAACCAGTTTCATTTACATTACCTTGCTCTAAAAGCTATGTGCATCCAATTTATTCTTAAATGCATTAACTGTCCCTGCCCCCACTACCTCCTCTGGCTATGCATTCTAAGCATTCACCACTCTCTGACTAAATAAATACTTCGTAATATCTAATCTGGACCTCTCTTTAGTCAACTTGTAGCTGTGCTCTCTTGTTATTGTGAGTGGCTGTATTTAAAAAAAAAACTTGTTATAGTCTAATTTATCGATTCCTCTGATCATCTTATAAACCTGTATTGTCACCACGAATTCTTCTCTCTTCGAGACACCGTAGGTCGGTTTTTCTGAGTCGTTCCTCATAACTGTAATTCTGGAATCCACTATCAGCTTTTTCGCTCTTTTTTGTATTCTTTCCAGCATGTTTATATCACTTCTATGATAAGGACTCTACACCTGTACACATTACTCCAAACTAGGTCTAACTAAAGCTTTATACAGTTTGACGATCACTTCCTTGCTTCTATGTTTAATATTTATTTTTATTATACCTAACATTGCATTTGCCTTTTTCGCTGCTACCTTAACTTGCTCACTCACCTTTCCTGTATGATCTATTATAACCCCTAAGTCCCTTACCTTATCTATCTTTCTAATATTGTTCTCTCCCATTCTGTAATTATGTTCCACATTGGATCTATCCATGTGGATGACTGTACATTTATCTACATTAAACTATATTTGCCAGCTTACAGACGATTCTCAAATTTCATATAAATCCGACCTCAATATATCCACTTCTGCTTTAGATGAGACACTACTGCATAGTTTTGTGTCATCAGCACATTTTGCAATCATGGATCCCATATCTATGTCCAAATCATTTATATATATCAAGAACAAAATTGGTCCTAAAACCGAGCCCTGTGGCACACCACTTTTCACTTCACTCCACTCAGAGTACTCCTTATTTATGCCCACCCTCTGCCTTCTTCCCGTTAACCAATTTTCAATCAATTTGGCAACTTCCCTACCTATTCCATGTGATTTTAACTTTTGAAATAATCTTTTATGAGGTACTCTATCAAAGGCCTTTGCAAAATCTAGATAAATAACATCCACTGGCTCCCCTTTATCTACCATTTTGGTAACCTCCTCCATGAATTCTAATAGATTTGTTAAGCATGATCTCCCTCTAGTAAACCCATGCTGACTATTTATAATTAGATTAAATTTGTCTAAATGCATTACAATATTTTCTTTGATTATTGACTCAATTAATTTACAGACTTTGCTCGTTAAACTCACCGGTCTATAATTTGCTGGATCTGATTTTTTGCATTTTTTGAATAAGGGAATCACTCCTGCATCTTTCCAATCCCGTGGAACAGTACCTTTTGCAAGTGATTGAGAACATAATATAGCCACTGGTTTTGCTAGTTGGTCTCTAATTTCAAACAGCAATTTTGGATGAATACCATCTTGACCTGGACATTTATCCACTTTCAACCCCTCCACTTTTTAAAAACAATTTTCTCTGTAATACAGATTGATCTTAATCCCGCTGTATCCATGTCTCTTTGAAAGATGTCTATAGGCTCTGGGATCTTGGAGCAGTCCTCTTTTGTGTAGACTGTGCCAAAGTACTGATTGAGTATATTAGCAGCCTCCCTATTCTCACTTATTATTTTCCCTGTACTGTCTATGAGAGAGCCTACTTTGTCTTTCGTTCTTTATTTATTTTTAACATAAGAGAAGAAGCTTTTACTATCAGTTTATATTTTCGCGTGTTTTTGTTTACTTCTTTCCCTGCAATAAGATCCCATCGGATGATTTGATGGTCACTTGAGCCAAACAGTTCCCCAACGGTAACGTTTTCAATCATATTTTCCTCTGTAGTAAAAACTAGGTTGAGTGTGTTTTTGCCTCTGGTGGCTGCTTCTACATGTTGAATTAAAAAAAAGACAGTTATGCACTTAAAAAAAGGTTTTGTCTCTACAAGTGCTTCTGTCATATCCCATTTTATTTCTCCAGTTAAAATCCCCCATTAATAATAATTTCCTTTCACTTGCCTTTGCTATGCTACTAATCAGCTCCTCATCTTCCTCTTTTTTGACTTGATGGACATCTATAGCATACTCCAATCACTGTTTTTTTCACCCCCACTTTCTATTTCTCCCCATACGCTTTCATTTTTGTTACCACTTGTAAAATCATCTTTGATCGTTATATTAACATAATTTATACAATATAATAAAACGCAACATCCCTTAGTCTTGTCTCCAATTATCCTATCTTTCCTTAACATTGTATATCCCTGTATGTCAAGTTCACTATCTGCAATGTCCTCATATGTCCATGATTCTGTTAACCCTATTATATCTGGTTTTTCTTCTTCTACATACAGTTCCAATTCTTCTCTTTTATTTACTATGCTTCTCACATTTGCATTAAAACATTTTAGTTTATAATTTTGTTGTTTTTCCACTTTTTGCTTTTGCTTTATCATTTTAGTGTTTGGTTTTCCACTACTTATTTCACACTTCCCTGACCCCAACTCTCCCCTTTGACTACATCCTCTATAGCACCCTATTGTAGGCCTATCTTTAGTCTCATACTTCATAGGCCTTACTGGTTTAAATTTCTAACACAATGATAGAACATATACTTCGCTACAACATGCTGTCCTATCTCATTTAGATGTAAACCTCTCCTGTCTAACATTTTACTTTTGTCTACTTTAACATCAATAAATTCCATTCCCATGTCCGCACACATCACCTCTAACCTAATGTTGATACCTATTATTTTTCTATCTAGATAGTCTGACTCATCTGCTCTGTCTAAAATGCCCATCATTGTGACCTTTCTAAACTTTTTTTCCTTAAGTGTTCCCATAAGACTTTTGTATTTATTCATTATTATTTCGGTACCATCTCTCTTTACTTTATTTGTTCCTACCAATACTACCACATGACTGTTTCCTTTGTCATCTAACCTCTTTATTCTCTATTTTTGCTCCCCCAATATCCATTCTTTCAAACATGTTGTGTTGTTTAGACAAATGTCTGCCAACCTCTCTCACCATTGAATCTCCTACTACCAATACTGACCCCTCACCTATATTTGCATACTTCTCTCCAAAGCTCTCTGCCCTGTGAACTGTTTCCAAGCTAAAATCTCCCTTTCTTCCTTGACTGCACATTGACTGCACCTTGACTGCAGCTTCTTTAAAATTTCCTCAATTTTCACTTGTTTCCCTTCTATTTTCAACTGCCTCTTTTCTATCTCCTCCAATCTCTTCTCATTTTTCCTAATATCGCACTCCATTTGTGCCTGCCTCTCTTCGACTCTACATACCCTACATATAACTTTTCCTTCATCTTCCAACGTTGTATCTATCCCTGCACTAGTAATACTAACAGTTCCGCCACACAAATTACACAATCTGACCTGACCTTTCTTCGTAGAATTTCGTCTGGTCTTAGTGGCCATACTAATTATGCTATTTATTACCGTTAGCCAATAAGTTATGCTAATGCCTAATACAATGTATACTTCTAAAAACAACGGCAAAAAAAAAACCAAAAACAAAGGTCGCTGGCATTTACCATACAACAACGTATCGCTAACGACTAGGCCTAGTGTTACTTGAGTGTTACTACCGCTCACTGTTCCACGCTATTTAATTCTGTCAAGTCACTAACTATCTGTTATAACAAGGCCACTATATTTGAAAATACGTATGCTACAATAAACTACAATCACAACTATGTTATTATTACACAAATTAATTTTCAACACTAATACTTATCTGAAACGCCATAGATCTATGTACTGTAAATTCTTCTTCTTCTTCTTCTTCTTCTTCTTCTTCTTCTTCTTACGCAGTCAGACAGTAACCATTATTTTTTTAGAAAAAAGCAGCCGTCATCCTGAGGCTGTCGACACTGCCATAGAGCTTGTCTAGTGTTGCCACTGGTGATGGCCACATCTGCTCTCTCTGACCCTCGTATGTCGGGCAGTTTTGCAGCAAATGCTCAGCGGTCATTTTCCCGGTACCACATGGGCATTCGTCGGTGCCACCTATCTTCAATTTGTTGAATAGGTGGTACCTGAGTCTATTGTGGCCAGTGCGAAGTCTGAAGACCACGACCTGCTCTTTTCTGTTCAACTGGTAATAGGCATCGTTTTTGGTGTAACCGGTATGTTCGGTTTCCCATTTGGTCATGTATCTAGCTCTAATTAGCCGTTTTGACTCTTCGTATGTCATACTAGTATCGGGTTGTGGTAGTTTTGCGCCTTCTTTTGCCAGTCTGTCTGCCTCCTCGTTGCCTTGGATGTTGCAGTGAGATGGGACCCACTGCACCCCTACCCTTTTTGGTGCGGCCTGCTGGCATAGTTGACAGAGTACTGCTCTTAAATCATTAAGTTCAGTATTTTTCTGGCTTTTCAGTGCTGTGACTACGGCCAGTGCATCTGTAAGCAGGACTATGTGGCTTTCATTCCTTTTACCTGTAACCATTTCTTCCACTGCCGCCCTCAGTGCCTCTGCCTCCGCTCTGAAATTGCTTGTGTATTTTCCAGTAGCGAATGACAGTGTTATTTTTCTGCCATTTGGAAGGCTCAGGAATGCTCCTGCCCCTCCGTACTGTGTTGTATTTGTTACGGAACCGTCGGTGTATGCACGGGTCCAGTCCATGCTTGGGTAGTTTTCCGTAATGTAACTCAAGGTAGTATCTCTTCTTTCTTTTTCAGACTGGCAGTTTTTGTTTCTAATACCTGGTATATTTTCTACCACCTCTGGAAATATATCCTGCCTCCAGGTAGGTTTTCGTACATTAGGGATGGGCTTTGGTGTTGTTAGTGCGTTCATGGGGTTTTCGTGCATCTTTGCTTTGGCTATTTCTGCAAAGTTTCTCCGCTTTAGTTTCCCACTTCCGAAATTGTTTAGTCTCTGGTGCATTGGGTGGTCAGTCAGTCTTCTGAGTTTCTCTGACTGCAGCTGGGCTCTGCAGTCTCTTCTATCGGTCATGGATTGCAGTTTTGTAATCCTCTCAAGTTCTACAATTGGCGTTGACTTCATGCCTCCTGTTATAACTCTCATGGCTTGGTTTTGGAGTTTGCTAACTTTATCGAAGTTCGCCTTTGCTGCTGTTGTCCATGCCGCAATGCCATACTCGAGAACTGGTCTCTCTCTTCCAGTGTAAAGTTTCTTTAGTATACTGTACTGTCAATTCAAATCCACCACCATCTTTAACAACGAGAAGTTTTATTCGATGTGTATAGGAGGAGTTGAATTCATTCGATGTGTATAGGAGTTGAATTGATTCGATATGTATAGGAGGAGTTGAATTGATTCGAACATGCTTCGATGCATGTGACCTATTTTCGTCTAGTCCCTGTTTCCGCTAGCCTTCATTGTCCGTTTCGGCGTTGTAGGATTCACGCGCGTTGAAAACAATCAGATTGTTGTAAAATATAGTTTTACGGACTAGCTGACGGTGTCATACTAGTAGTACAGGAAACAGGCACATGAGTTCGTCAGAGTGAGTATCTTAGCCTGCGATAGTGGAATCACTGCCGACCTGTGCTGTTTGGTCACCATCATCTGCTGTGTTATCTAGGTTCGTGCTTCCAACAACCTCAATAAGCAACCCCCGCTGCCTTGCGGCTATATCCCCTTGTGGAAAACGCTTTGGGAGTTAACCCAGGGATCAAATCAGGAGCCGGAGTTCCTTAGGCAGTCAGGCATTGTACCCAATGCCAGTCTGACAGATCCTGCGACGCCTACAGTGCCAAGTGGTGTTGACTTGTCGTTCCCTTGGATACACCGGTTGCGTGCAGAGGCGTGGGGGGGGGGGGGAATGGGGTGGGGGGGGTGGGGCGGGGGACGTCGATGACTGGACAACAGCTGTCCTCACATCAATATGCTCGCGTCAGAACTCAACCCATAACGAAGAAGCTGACAATGAGAGTTGGTTGCTGGAACGTACGCACCATGACCACAGGTATGACGGAGGACCTCCAAGCGTTAAGCGATGTTCGCAAGGCACCAGTCATAGACCAGGCACTCGAAAGGTCGACTTCGATACTCTACAAGAAACATGTCTGGTCGGGTCTGGTCTAGTCTGGTCGTCTAGCCGAGTCTGGTCAAGTCTAGCCGAGTCTGGCCGAGTCTGGTCGAGTCTAGCCGAGTCTGGTCGAGTCTAGTCGAGTCTGGCCGAGTCTGGTCGAGTCTGGCCGAGTCTAGCCGAGTCTGGTCGAGTCTAGTCGAGTCTGGCCGAGTCTGGTCGAGTCTGGCCGAGTCTGGCCGAGTCTGGTCGAGTCTAGCCGAGTCTGGTCGAGTCTAGCCGAGTCTAGTCGAGTCTGGCTGAGTCTGGTCGAGTCTGGGTCCCCCAGGGAAAACGACTTCACGTTCTTCTGGCAGGGTACAAGAGTGGATGACGTTAGAGAACATGGCGTCGGTTTTGCCGTTAAAAACTCTTTTCTAGGATCGACAGAGATATGTCAAAAAGGCACAGAGCTGTTGCATTCTCTTCGTCTCCAAACATCCGATGTCATAGGTAATCTGATCAGCATGTATGCTCGGAATTGTGCAAGTGATTACTGGCTTCAACTCTCTAAGTCCATACAGTCGGCAGCGGACACTGGTAACATCAGGGGAATGCACGAGGGCATATAGCAAGCACTTGGACCTACTAAAAAGTCTACAGCGTCACACAGTACGATGCACACAGCAGTACGATACACACTTCAGTACGATACACAACAGTTCGATACACCAATCAGTACGATACACCCATAAGTACAGATAGACCAATCAATACAATACACATATCAAAACGATAACCCGACATTTCGATACGTCCATCAGTACGATACGTCCATCAGTTCGATAAACACATCAGTTGGATATATCAATCAGTATGATACACACATCAGTTCAATACGTCAATCAGTACAATACACCCATCAGTTTGATACGTCTATCAGTACGATACGTCCATCAGTACGATACGTCCATCAGTACGATACGTCCATTAGTACGATACGTCCATCAGTACGATACGTCCATTAGTACGATACGTCCATCAGTACGATACGTCCATTAGTACGATACGTCCATCAGTACCATAGGTCCATCAGTACGGTACGTCCATCAGTACGATACGTCTATCAGTACGATACGTCCATCAGTACGATACGTCCATTAGTACGATACGTCCATCAGTACGATAGGTCCATCAGTACGATACGTCCATCAGTACGATACGTCCATCAGTACGATACGTCCATTAGTACGATACGTCCATCAGTACCATAGGTCCTTCAGTACGGTACGTCCATCAGTACGATTCGTCCATCAGTACGTACGACCATCAGTACAGATACACACGACAGTTCGATACAATGAAAACATCAACACATTTGCAAGTCCCATAAATTGATACCACAAATCCAATACTAAATACAGAATAAAAATCAATTTTGTTAAATTCACCCGCCCCCCCCCCTTTTTCCTCTAACCTCCCTTCCCTCCACTTCCCCCTTCCCTCCACTCCCCCCCCCCTCTTCCCCTAGTTTCCCCTCCCTCCGGATTAATGGCAGACACGGTAAACACGTGATCTTCCTCTACTGCTGCGTTCCACCCACACGTGAAATTTCCTGGCTTAGGAAAATCAATTTCTGGCCGATTTCCCCCTCCCCCAACCCTCCCTTCCCACCCCCTTCCTAGTTTCTTATTTCTAATTAATACAAATCTGACTAATACAACACCTCACGCCCTCTCCTTTCTCACACAACTTTTATAAACTGAACATCGCTTCCGGCTTTTCCTCGACCACAGATTGGACTCCGGGATTCCAGTTTTCCCAAACTTCCGGCAGCGAAAGAGTTGCCAGATTGCGCTTTGATATTTCAGAAATGTTTGACATGTTAAGCCTTTTATTTGGGCGGGGAAATGAATCTCATATTTAATATACATTTTTTTTTAAACATCCGAGAGAGAATTGTCTTATTTTTGGGGATGTTTTCTGGGATCAGTTGTACATGTCTACTGACGTCAGCATTGACCTTGTCAGTTACGCTTAGAAGCACTTCTCTAGCGACGGTTGCTAGGGAATCACTTGGAGTGGTTCAGGGCAACAGATAGGATTAGAACCACAGGCCTAAGTCATATCCTGTTATGTGACTTCAGTCACAGAAAAACAATTTCAATATTGTGGTTGATCTACGGACAATCCCCACCATATGTGTTCTTTCAGTCTTTTGATTTCTGATCGCCAGAAATAACTGAAAAGAACAAAAATAGAACTTTAAAGAGGCAACTAATAGGCATGGATTGAAAAGAGAGTCAACTAACAGGTACAGATTGGAAAGAGAGGCAACTAACAGGCACGGATTGGAAAGAGAGGCAACTAACAGGTACAGATTGAAAAGATAGGCAACTAACAGGTACAGATTGAAAAGAGAGGCAACTAACAGGCAGGGATTGGAAAGAGAGGCAACTAACAGGTATAGATTGGAAAGAGAGGCAACTAACAGACACGGATTGGAAAGAGAGGCAACTAACAGGTACAGATTGAAAAGATAGGCAACTAACAGGTACAAATTGAAAAGAGGGGCAACTAACAGGTACAGATTGAAAAGAGAGGCAACTACCAGGCAGGGATTGAAAAGAGAGGCAACTAACAGGCAGGGATTGAAAAGATAGGCAATTAACAGGTACAGATTGAAAAGAGAGGCAACTAACAGGTACAGATTGAAAAGAGAGGCAACTAACAGGCAGGGATTGGAAAGAGAGGCAACTAACAGGTACAGATTGGAAAAAGAGGCAACTAACAAGCACGGATTGGAAAGAGAGGCAACTAACAGGTACAGACTGAAAAGAGAGGCAACTAACAGGAACAGATTGAAAAGAGAGGCAACTAACAGGAACAGACTGAAAAGAGAGGCAACTGACAGGCAGGGATTAAAAAGATAGGCAACTAACAGGAACAGACTGAAAAGAGAGGCAACTAACAGGCAGGGATTGGAAGGAGAGGCAACTAACAGGAACTGACTGAAAAGAGAGGCAACTAGCAGGCAGGGATTGGAAAGAGAGGCAACTAACAGGAACAGACTGAAAATAGAGGCAACTAACAGGGAGGGATTGGAAAGAGAGGCAACTAACAGGAACTGACTGAAAAGAAAGGCAACTAACAGGAACAGACTGAAAAGAGAGGTAACGAACAGGAACAGATTGAAAAGAGAGGCAACTAACAGGAACAGACTGAAAAGAGAGGCAACCAACAGGCAGGGATTGGAAAGAGAGGCAACTAACAGGTACAGATTGAAAAGAGAGGCAACTAACAGGCAGGGATTGGAAAGAGAGGCAACTAACAGGAACAGACTGAAAAGAGAGGCAACTAACAGGAACAGACTGAAAAGAGAGGCAACTAACATGAACAGATTGAAAAGAGAGGCAACTAACAGGGACAGACTGAAAAGAGAGGCAACTAACAGGCAGGGATTGAAAAGATAGGAAACTAACAGGAACAGACTGAAAAGAGAGGCAACTAACAGGCAGGGATTAAAAAGAGAGGCAACTTACAGGAACAGACTGAAAAGAGAGGCAACTAACAGGAACAGACTGAAAATAGAGGCAACTAACAGGCACTGATTGAAAAGAGAGGCAACTAACAGGCACGGATTGAAAAGAGAGGCAACTTACAGGCACGGATTGAAAAGAGAAAGTATAGATCGACACGACCGCAACATTAGAAAACGACAATACTTTAAGACTCGTCTACTTCTGGACGGTATAATTTGTCATGGGATGTTGTGACGGGGTATACTTCGTCATGGGATGTAGTGACGGGGTATACTTTGTCATGGGATGTTGTGATGGGGTATAATTTGTCGTGGCACATTATGACAAGGTCTAATTTGTCACGAGATGTCATGACTGGGTATAATTTTGTTTGGGTTGCTGTTGTGTTGCTGTTGTTGTTGTTGTTGCTGTTGCTGTTGTGTTGCTGTTGCTGTTGTTGTTGCTGTTGCTGTTGTTGTTGCTGTTGTTGTTGCTGTTGCTGTTGTTGTTGCTGTTGTTGTTGCTGTTGTTGTTGCTGTTGCTGTTGTTGTTGTTGTTGCTGTTGTTGTTGCTGTTGTTGTTGTTGCTGTTGCTGTTGCTGTTGTTGTTGTTGTTGCTGTTGCTGTTGCTGTTGCTGTTGCTGTTGTTGTTGCTGTTGCTGTTGTTGTTGCTGTTGCTGTTGTTGTTGCTGTTGTTGTTGTTGTTGTTGCTGTTGCTGTTGTTGTAGCTGTTGTTGCTGTTGTTGTTGCTGTTGTTGTTGCTGTTGTTGTTGTAGCTGTTGTTGCTGTTGTTGTTGCTGTTGTTGTTGCTGTTGTTGTTGCTGTTGCTGTTGTTGTTTGCGAATGTTCACAATGAGTAGGATACTTATTTTGTGCGTTCTGAAAAGGACGTTAAGAGGCGGGTTGCAGTAGCTTTTCTCACATTCCGAGCATCCTGGTGAAGGTGGACGGGGGCTCTCAATGCAGTTGTATTATGCTGTGCTTCATCTGCATTCACTCACTACTATGGGGATCATGCTGATTCCTCACCTCGTTATCTAGGCTGCCATGAAAACATCCCGTTTTCAGGGAGAGCTACTAGGAAGCCGAGGTAAGGGTCTTGGCCAGTATGTTTTGCCTGACCAGACTTTAGTCTTCCTCCCCGTTTCGGGATGTTATGACTGGAAATTTTTGTCGTTGGCTCTTGTTACAAGAGTGGCTGTGAAGGGACACATTTGATAAAAGCTGTTAATGTGAAAGCTGTGGTTGACGGGGAGGGCGAGGCGGGGAAATGCCCTGGCATTTACTACGTGGGCGCCTATGACAGGTCAGATCTGTCTTGAACTTTTGAAATGATGGATGCTTTGACAAGTCATATCTGTCTTGGAATGGCATGTCATGCTAAGAGTCTACATAATTAGGGCAGTATATCCACAGGTGAACTCGAAGATTTGAGGTCTCTGTGTAAGCTATCTAACCATGCCATAGACATCTATTCTGTATTTTCCCCGAGTCAAGAACGATGACTGCTCTAATTAGAGAATTCTGAGATGAGAACGCCAGAGCTTACTTAATAAATTTATACACACGTGCAGAAACTCAAGAAAGTAGGCGTGTTGTGTCAACAATTGTTGGGTCAAGAAAGTAGGCCAGATGTGTCATTGATTGTTGGGTCAAGAAAGTAGTTGTGTCAGAAGCAGCCTATATTAGTCATAGCTACCCGATATAGAAGAGAACAGGCTTCCTGTCAGATCTAGATCGGCTGAGAGAAAATGTTACCATTTTACACGTAGTCGACCTACGCCAGATTAACACGTGGTCAATCTGGATTAGTTTAACACGTGGTCAATCTGGATTAGTTTAACACGTGGTCAACATGCACCAGTTTAACACGTAGCTGCCCTCACCAAGTTTATAGTCATCGTAAAATTCACAGCATTAGCTTAGTCTTTCGACATCCACCACGCAGATCGACAGTCGTCTATAAGGAACAGAGCCAAGGACGTTTATCTGAGGTTTTAAACCACGAATTAACCATCGGCGTCAATACCCCATAATTCCGATTCACGTTACGGCAGGCCAAGTAAGGAAAATAGACTGTGGACAATAGTTATAGGTTTAGCGGTAGTTAGAGTTTTAAGTCATAGGTAACCATTAGATAGGAGCGTGTAGGAAGTTGTGTATGGTAGAATATTGGAAGAGTTGTAACGTGTAGAAATAAAGAGTTTGTTTTTATTGTTTTGAAATAGTGTCCTTAATTTTTGAAGTGTTAGCTGACATGATAGGTTTAAGACTGCAAAAGTGGAGAGTCAATGTGAGGTTTTAGTATTTAGGTAGAGATTCTGGGCTTCACTATGCTACTCGGCTAATGTCATTATAAGTTCTAGTGACATTAGAGTTATAGAATTGCATCAACTACGCCATTTATATCATTAAGTGGTAATAGAGTCATATAATTGGATAAGCCTACATGTAATCACGGCTTAATACAAATTTAAGATTATCCGGATGTTTCAGACCGAAAGGTGCAAATATCGCAGTAAGCTGTAAACTAGCGAGACAGCGTATTTCGTTCTCCGGACTACATTCTGCTACTTGCGAAGCCCCGTTCAAGGCTTCGTAGTGGGAGACTGAGAACGAACACAGAAGAGGGAGAAAAAGAAAGATTGTCCCACAGGAACAATAATTAATGAATCTGGCTCCGGTCCCTGTGACAACCCCTGTCGGTCCGTCACGAGGACAAGTTTGGGAAGCACTGATCAAACTGTTTGCATAGACTTCCTATTAGTCCCTATCCACCGGACTGGTACACCAGTAAAACATGGTAGGACTACACGAACCTCACGAGCATGAGCTAATAAGGGATGATGGTGACATCGTCAGACGGTTCGGTCGTGATGATGTAACTTACGATGTTATAGTGAGGAAGAAACAGCGCTGGTCACCAACCCCTCTCTCTAGTCCCGGGTATCTCGGACCAATGGCAAAACGACTGGAAGTAGCTCAGGATGCATGTTCTCTGGTCTCACTAACCTTGAGATCAGGCGTCGCTTAAAACATGCCGGACTCGGACGCCTTCCTTTACCGTTCACCGATTTGAGGGACGTGTGTCTAACATTTCAACCACAGCGACTTCAAGGACTAAACAGGGTTGTACATAGTGTTAGATGGGATCAGCAACCTCCTCATCATGTCAAACCACTGCTGCTCAAACCGCTATTACAGATGCTGTGTTACAGACTTCCCATGAAAGAGTCAATTATAGTGATGGTATATACTTCAGGTAGAGCTAAATGTCTTGTTACTTTCTGACATATAAAAGAAAACAAAGGTGTGCTTTGGTTGGTTGGAAGGATCCATTCTTTTAGGATGAAAAGGTAATCCATATAAGCCGATGCTGTTGGGGGTGATATCATAGAGACAACGTTGTACTAGGTCACAACGTGTTTATGAGATGGGAAGGCCAGTTACTTTCCTCGCTGATTTTCCTAGCAGTAACCTATGTACCAATTTACAGCTGGTTCGACTAGAGCGTGACAGTAACGGGATTTGATTCTAGTATCTTTGCCGTGAAAATCGAGTGTTGTGCCACTATCCCATCCAGGCGATTTGATTCGATTATGGAAAGCCATTACGCTGACTTGCCCACTACATCATTGTCTTTCTGTATGTCCTTCAGACCCATATGTCAAGGTCTCCCTAATGTGCCAGGGTAGACGGATCAAGAAGAGAAAGACCTCAGTACAGAGAAACACCCTAAACCCTGTGTTCAATGAGGCCTTGGTCTTTGATGTGCCCCAAGAGAGCGTGGAGGATGTTTGCCTGCTGGTCAAGCTGGTTGACTACGATCGGTAGGTAGTACCTGGCCCTGACTGACATGTTCGATCTGTATGTTTGATCTGGTTTGGCTGATATGTTCGATCTGTATGTTTGATCTGGTTTGGCTGATATGTTCGATCTGTATGTTTGATCTGGTTTGGCTAATATGTTCGATCTGTATGTTTGACCTAGTTTGGCTAATATGTTCGATCTGTATGTTTGACCTGGCTCTGACTAATACGTCTGAACTGTAGGTTTTACCTGACCCAGACTAACATAGTCTGATCAGTATGTTTTACCTGACCCTGACTAACATAGTCTGATCAGTATGTTTTACCTGACCCTGACTAACATAGTCTGATCAGTATGTTTTACCTGACCCTGACTAACATAGTCTGATCAGTATGTTTTACCTGACCCTGACTAACATAGTCTGATCAGTATATTTTACCTGACCCTGACTAACATGTCTGATCAGTATGTTTACCTGCCTTCACTAACATGTCTGAAAAAGTATGTTTTGACAGTCCAGGCGTTAGCCTCCTCTCCCCTCCTGTTTGTGTTAGCTGGCAAATAAAGCATCACCATTGAGAAATGTACATTTTTAATCAATCACTAAAAACTTGTCAAGCTCCCACCGTAGCATAGGTCTTCCACAAATGTTTGTGTAGCTTTAATTTTCTACATGAAAAGGCAACAAACCTCGAACCATCCTTAGTCTCCTCTTACGACATGCATGGCACGTTACAGTCTTTAAATTATGCCCTCTCTATTTGGCCCCGGTAACACAATTCAAACACAATCGAACGCACACAAATACGCACATACAGACGTCCACACTCTCACTCGCACATGTCGACATACAAATATGCCATACACGTACACCCTCACAAACACACAGTCACATAATCTGACACGTATTTACACTTAACATGATGCAAATAGACACGCATTCACATATATACAAATACACATATCCACTCACATATGCATATACTCGCCCATATTTGCACACTCCCATACACACACTCATACATAATCAAACGCGTACACACATACTCACACATTAATAGTTTGTTGCCCATCGCAATCGAAGATGGCGACAACGTCAGACATGTTTACTCAGATGTGACAGCATATGACTGTACAGTCGGATCTGAGCGTGACAAACTCTACCACACGTAGGGCACACGTGAACAGCATCTGTAATTGGGCAGTCTTTCATTTCTTTTCTTTCGCGCAGCTCCCTTTTCCTGCGCCTCTGTAATGGTCCTCTGCTCAGCCGAGCAAGCACCATGTGTGATGGCAGCGCGCCAGATTAAGCGGTTCGGAGCAAGCAGGTCCCAAGCAGCATCATCAAAGGAGAGATTATTCAAAGACACTTTCAGTGTGTCTTTGAATCGTTTCTTTTGTCCCACCTGCGAGCACTGTCCTGTCCTGAGCTCACCATAAAACAGTTGTTTAGAGAGTCGCTCATCTGACATGCGAACAACATGCCGTGTCCATCTGATTTAGGCTCTCTGTAGCAGTGCATGGATGCCAGAGAGTCTGGCCCTGCTGAGGACTTCAGAGTTGGGCACTGTCCTTTCTACCCACTATGCGCAGTCTACTGGGACAGTTTACATCTAAATGATTCTTTTTCTTTTTCTTCATCGTACGCAGTCAGACATCAACCTTAATGTTTTCGAAAAAAGCAGCCGTCATCCTGAGGCTGTCGACACTGCCATAGAGCTTGTCTAGTGTTTCCACGGGTGATGGCCACATCTGTTCTCTCTGATTCTCGTATGTCGGGCAGTTTTGCAGCAGATGTTCAGCGGTCATTTTCCCGGTACCACACGGGCATCCGTCAGTGCCACATTCAATTTGTTGAATAGGTGGTACCTAAGTCTATTGTGGCCAGTCTATTGTGGCGAAGTCTCAAGACCACGACCTGCTCTGTCCTGTTCAGCTGGTAATAGGCATCGTTTTTGGTGTAGCCAGTATGTTCGGTTTCCCATTTTGTCATGTATCTAGCTCTAATAAGCCGTTTTGACTCTTCGTAGGTCACACTAGGATCTGGTTGTGGTAGTCTTGCACCTTCTTTTGCCAGTCTGTCTGCCTCCTCGTTGCCTTGGATGTTGCAGTGGGATGGAACCCATTGTTCCACTACCCTTTTCGGTGCGGACTGCTGGCATAGTTGACAGAGTACTGCTCTTAAATCATTAAGCTCAGTATTTTTCTGGCTTTTCAGTGCTGATCTAAATGATTAATACACATACATTAACAATACCAACTCGCAATTCTAAATTTTCTTTAAACATGATATCGAATTTTGCATATACTTGTATACCCTGAATTGAACTTTGCATCTACAGAATTGGCAGTGATGAGCTAATGGGATGTGTGACCTTGGGAGCCAAGCTGAGCGGTCAAGGTCGGGAGCACTGGTATGAGATGCTGGAGAGCCCACGTAAGCCTGTGGCCCAGTGGTACTCTCTACAGGAGCAGGTCCCACTTCCGGTCAACAACACAGGCAAATGCTGCATGCCTCAACGGCAATCAACTGATGACTCCATGCTTAGCGATGGCAATTTGTAAATGGTGTAATCTGCAGACGTTTCTTTTGTTTTTTGTACCACGTGGGATATCCAGTTTTTGTACATACGCTGTGTACAATATACACTATATGAGTGTTATTGATGATGTACCGTGTACAGGTTTGCGTGTACATATCATTATTGTATTTGTTAATGGTCTGCTATTGGTGTTTTGAAAGTTTCAGATAACCCGAGTGATGTTTGGAACAGAGAAGAAAACCAATGTAACCTTCCGAGCATGTCGTAATACGCGATTGAGGAGAGTTGTGTGGGAATTTAGCATGTTCATCTTGATATAGGAATCCCTACAACAAAAGCGAGCCGAAGTACTTCTGGAATGAGACAAAGTCGATGGAGGAGAGAAAGTGTACAGTACACATTACTAGAGGATGAGAGAAAGTGTACAGTACACATCAACTAGAGGATGGAGGAGAGAAAGTGTACAGTACACATCAACTAGAAGATGGAGGAGAGAAAGTGTACAGTACACATCAACTAGAGGATGGAGGAGAGAAAGTGTACAGTACACATTACTAGAGGATGGAGGAGAGAAAGTGTACAGTACACATCAACTAGAAGATGGAGGAGAGAAAGTGTACAGTACACATCAACTAGAAGATGGAGGAGAGAAAGTGTACAGTACACATCAACTAGAGGATGGAGGAGAGAAAGTGTACAGTACACATCAACTAGAAGATGGAGGAGAGAAAGTGTACAGTACACATCAACTAGAGGATGGAGGAGAGAAAGTGTACAGTACACATCAACTAGAAGATGGAGGAGAGAAAGTGTACAGTACACATCAACTAGAGGATGGAGGAGAGAAAGTGTACAGTACACATCAACTAGAAGATGGAGGAGAGAAAGTGTACAGTACACATCAACTAGAAGATGGAGGAGAGAAAGTGTACAGTACACATCAACTAGAGGATGGAGGACAGAAAGTGTACAGTACACATAAACTAGAAGATGGAGGACAGAAAGTGTACAGTACACATCAACTAGAAGATGGAGGAGAGAAAGTGTACAGTACACATCAACTAGAGGATGGAGGAGAGAAAGTGTACAGTACACATCAACTAGAGGATGGAGGAGAGAAAATGTACATTACACATCAACTAGAAGATGGAGGAAAGAAAGTGTACATTACACATTAACTAGGAGTTTCCGCCCAAAAGATGGACCAATTCCCTATGGCGCCTCTGCAGAATCTGCTGTTAGAAACGAGAGAGAGAGAGAGAGAGAGAGAGAGGGAAAGAGAGAGAGAGAGAGAGAGAGTGATAGAGAGAGAAAGTAATAGAGAGAGAGAGTGGTGAAGTTAGTCTACTGTCAGTAACTGCGGAGCGACCCGAAAGAGAGAGAGAGAAAGAGAGAAAGAGAGAGAGAGAGAGATAGAAAGAGACAAGAACCTATTCTACTGTCAGCAAGTATGGAGCGATACGAAAGAGAGTGAAGAATTTGGAAGCCATTGCCAAATTAAGGGTGTAAAGAGAATTGATGAATGAAATCAGAGTGTGACAGTTAACTCGTTTGGTAACACCTGGCTGGGAGCAATATTGGAGTGAAAGGTAAACGATAGACGTCTCACAGGTAAGCAGCTGTAAGTGACAGAATAACATCTAAAGATGGACAGGAAAAAGGCTTGCAGATAGCGCCACGAAAAACGTGCAACAGACGTCGTTCAAGCTCCGCTGCAGCCGAGCCTCGCTATGAGTGGGAGGGAGGGGGGTGGGACATCTGAACTGAACTGAAACAGAGAAACAGACGGTGACGACCAAGCATGTCATCTTGATGATAGTCGCAGTCAAGAGACTGCAGTGAACTTGACTTGAAGACGTGTCGGGTACACTTACTCGCTTCACAATCAATAATTATGTTGACAATCTACCCGATCAATTATTGGATCATCACCTTATGGGTTAAACTGTGTACAGTGACGTTCTCTCTTCGGCTAAACTAAACTAAACTAAACTATACCTAACTAAATTAAACTAAACTAAACTAAACTAAACTAATTTAAACTAATCTAAACTAATCTAAACCTAACTTAATTAAACTAAACTAAACTAATTTAAACTGATCTAAACTAATCTAAACTAAACTAAATTAAACTAAACTAAACTAATTTAAACTAATCTAAACTAAATTAAACTAAACTAAACTTAACTAAACTAATCTAAACTAAACTAAACTAAACTAGATTAAACTAAACTAAGCTAAGCTAAACTAAGCTAAATTAAACTAAACTAAGCTTAGCTAAGCTAAACTAAACTAAACTAAACTAAACTAATCTAAGCTAAATTAAATTAAACTAAACTAGCTAAACTAAAATTAAGCTAAACTAAACTGAATTAAACTAAACTACACAAAGCTACACTACACTAAATTAAACTAAACTAAACTAAGCTACATTTAACTAAATTAAACTTATTCGCTTCACTTTGTATTTTCAAAATAGCGCAATTTAGTGGATGCATGCTGGTTATGTCATCCTGGAAAATTAAGTAATATAGATTGACCTGCCAGACATGAAATGGCTCTGCAACAAATCGATAGTTAGATCCTATATGCTGTGGACAAAACCTGCAGATAATGTCTTTAGGTCAAGGGAGAGAAACAGCACAAATCATTTTACAATGATCCCTATCATCAGTTGTCTGCGCGAGATCATGTCACCACCTACAGATTACGCACTGAATACACTAATATGGGGTTCTTCTTTATCAACGATTTGCGATTGGAACGACCTACCTGTGGAAGGACCTAACTGGAAAGACCTAACTATGGAAAGACTTTACTCTGGAAAGACCTAACTGTGGATATACCTAACTGTGGAAAGAACTAACTGTGGAAAGACCTAACTGTGGAAAGACCTAACTGTAGAAGGACCTAACTGTGGACATGCCTAACTGGGGAAAGACCTAACTGTGGATATACCTAACTGTGGAAAGAACTAACTGTGGATTGACTTAACTGTGGAAAGACCTAACTGTGGAAAGACCTAACTGTGGAAGGTCCTAACTGTACATCTGTAGAACTGGTCCAAAGACAGCTGAACGGTTTTTGTTGATCTGCGAGATTATCACTAGTAAAAGGAGAGACACATGACCAAAATCTGTAATCCTGCATCAGAAACTGTACGGCGATGTCAGGAACCTTGAACTCACGGATGCTTTTGGTGGTGCTGTTGGAGTGCATGTCTAAGGTAGAGCGATGAAGATAGAGTAGAACCACGGCGACCTGCTTGCATGATTTGTAGGCAGTCAAGAAGAGAGATCAACTATAACATGTTACATTGCGATTTGGGTGTGCATAGCCGTTGGAGGACTAACAGTATGGGTCAGGTGATGAGGCACTACGGTGGTTTAAGATAAGGATTCGGATGGGGGCACCAGGAGGAGGTGTAACACTATGGGTCAGATGGGGGGCATCAGGAGGAGGTGTAACAGTATGGGTCAGATGGGGGCATCAAGAGGAGGTGTAACAGTATGGGTCAGATGGGGGCATCAAGAGGAGGTGTAACAGTATGGGGCAGATGGGGGCACCAAGAGGAGGTGTAACAGTATGGGGCAGATGGGGGCACCAAGAGGAGGTGTAACAGTATGGGTCAGATGGGGGCAACAAAAGAAGGTCTAAGATAAGGATGGGCGGGGGGGGGGGGGCACTAAAAGGAGGTTTAAGATAAGGATTGGGATGTGGGAACCCAAAGCAGGCGTTCCCGAAGTGGGGTGACAGGATGAGAACCAAGCACTGCACGTTAGGTTGGGCGATCAGCGCGCGATGGGAGCTAAGCCTGGGAAGTTCTCTGGTAGTATGCGTGAACGATGACCAGGTAGTGGTTAAACGGCCTGACGCCCCAGTTGGATGGAAGCGTTGATCTACATGTACGATGCCTATTACCAGTTGAACAGAAGAGAGCAGGTCGTGGTCTTCAGACTTCGCACTGGGCACAATAGACTGAGGTACCACCTATTCAACAAATATTGAAGATAGGTGGTACCGACGAATGCCTGTGTGGTACCGTGAAAATAACCGCTGAACATTTGCTGCAAAACTGCCCGACATACGAGGATCAGAGAGAGCAGATGTGGCCATCACCAGTGGCAACACTAGACAAGCTCTATGGCAGTGTCGACAGCCTCAGGATGGCCGCCGCTTTTTTCGAAAAAATAAAAGTCGATGTCTGACAGCGTAAGAAGAAGAAGAAGAAGATCCACATGTGGAGAGCCTAGACCCAGAGAACTGATATTTCTCTATTCAAATTTCGAGAGCACAGAGGCAGAGCATTGAGATTTCGTCATATACATTTGAAGAGCCCAGAGTAGGATGACTGAGTTTTTTCCCAGCACACTTGATATGGGCGACAGGAAACTGGCCGGACTTCTGGACAAAATCAATGGTTATACCGTTACCTAAGTCTGGAAACTTGAAGCTGTGCCAAAATTACAGAACAATAAGCCTCATCAACCACCCTAGCAAGGTCATGCTTAGATTAATCCTCGACCGATTGAAACCCCAAGCAGAGAACATCATTGTTGAGGAGCAAGCAGAGTTCAGATTGGGAAGAAACACTAAAGAACATATATTTAATATAAGGCTGTTAATCAAGGAATATCTAGAACAGCAGCAAAAACTGTATCATGTAATTGTTGATTTTAAGAAGGCGCTCGATAGGGTATGACATAAAGCGCTATGGGCAACAATGAGGATGTATACAATCAACGGAAATATTTTAAAGGTTCTTGAACACCTGTATGACAAGGCGTCCAGCGCAGTTCTTGTGAATGGGAGGCGAGGGGACTGGTTTCGCAAATCAGTCGGTGTGAGTCAGGGTTGTACTCTCTTTCCAATTTTTTTTCAAAATATTCCTTGAGGGAATTATGAGTGAGGCACTTGGAAGTCACGTTGGTACTGTCAAGATAGGAGGCCGAACGATTACCAACCTTCGTTTTGCAGATGATATTGGCGGGATCAGAAGCAGAACTCCAGGAATGGGTCAGAAGGCTCGATGAAACAGCTCTTGACTATGGTATGGAGATAAACGCAGGAAAGACAAAATTAACGACCAACAACGCCGAGGGCTTCAACAGTGAGATGAAAGCTAATGACCAGGAACTCGAAGTGGTTGACCGTTTTAAATATCTGGGTTTGATTATCAGTGATGAAGGATCAAAATGTGAGGTGTTGGACAAAATGGCACAGACAATAGCGGCGCTTGCACGGCTTAACAAAATCTGGCAAGATAAATGGCTAGCATTACGCACGAAAATCAGATTAATGCGTACATTGGGCCTGCCAATATTCCTCTATGCTTGTGAGACATGGACAGTTACAGCTGACCTTTAGCGAAGGATACAGGCCTTGGAGATATGTTTCTGAAGACTTTTAAACGTCACGTACAAGGACGTCACGTACAAGGACGTAGAAGGATCGAGTTACAAATGAGGAAATACGATAACATTACAAAAGCAATAGGGCCTTTTGAGATAAATATTGAATATATCGTGATCTTATGCAGATGAGGTTCAGTAGTTGTGGTCTACACCTCTTTGGGGTTAGTCCTTGGGGACTGTTGTAACGGAGAGGTAAGAAGCTCGCCTCTCAAAAAAAGAACACACGAAATAAAAACGTAGTGTATGTTCGAATCCCGCGGGTTCCAAGCTACCATTGGTATAAAAAAAGGTGAGATCGTCCGCCTAGTCATACCGATGACGTACGATAAACTTGGAGATCCCATGTATATGATGTGGACGTTAAAGAGCCTTTGACATTTGAAAATCGAAACGCTCTGGCTGTTATATCTTGTCGGTGAAAACAATTATAAATCAGATATTAATTAAAATCGCATCTTGACCACGGGACGAGGAAGAAAATACAATTCTTCATCCTGTGCTATCTCTACTCGTCTCAACTAACACGAACTGCCACTGGACCAGGGTAGCTCAGAACGAGATAGTGGGGCTGATTATAGCGCACATCTACCTGCCTTAAATCTAATTAAGGGACAAGTCGCAGTGTCAGACCTTTGACTATTTGCAAAAATATTTGTGGCACTGTCAATATTAAGCCTCTCAAAGGTAAAAAAAGTCAGTATCATACAAACAAGAATTAGACAGCTGCCACACTTAGAAAATGCAAGTAATGCTGACTACATATGCGGCCTACCCCTATATGGTAGAAGTCTCTCCAACTAATGACATCACACACGTTAAACAGCTGTTGGTTGCCTTCTGATTTTCAAAGAATGGAACAGGTAGCCTTGGTTTCACGAGGATCACAAAAAGGAAAGTGGAGATGAGATTTGATACGTAGCCAAAGATATTGTTGTTCGAAGCTATTTGTGCAGAGTTCTCTTAAGGACGTTTGTTTGACAGCGGGTTACAGTGGCTCTTCATACATTCCGAGGTGTACTTGAAAAGGTGGAGCAGGTCTTTCTGGCTATAGTGCAACTCGTTAAGTTTCCCACTATGGGGATTACGGCATCGATCCCCACCTCGTTGACTGGACTGCTGTGACACAGACTGTATCCAGGCATACGAAGAACAACTTGAGGTTGGGCCTTGATCAGTATAATTCACCTGACCCTGATTACTCATCTCTCCGACCCTGATCAGTATAATTCACCTGCCCCTGATTACTCATCTCTCCAACCCTGATCAGTGTAATTCACCTGACCCTGATTACTCATCTCTCCGACCCTGATCAGTATAATTCACCTGCCCCTGATTACTCATCTCTCCGACCCTGGTCAGTATAATTCACCTGCCCCTGATTACTCTTCTCTCCGACCCTGATCAGTGTAATTCACCTGACCCTCATTACTCATCTCTCCGACCCTGATCAGTATAATTCATCTGAAACTTTGCTTACCAAGAATATTGTCCGACTTGCATATATTATTACCGTACATGTAAGTCGATATATATTAATGACACTCAAAGCGTCACCAACAGCAGTATAGAAAGATCCCTTAGCTTTAATAAAAAAAAGCATTTAATGTATTTTCTTCAAGCGAGCCTGTCAATATTTTCACGTGAAAGAGATCCAAAGACTATTATTTGAAAATGTTACATTGCCTGTTACGGACATGCAAGTATGCTGCTAAATTCAAATATGGTTAATTCTATTGATATTGACATTATTCTGCAGGAAAAAATATTTGATGTAACTCTTACGTTAGCAGACGGTGTTACATGGTGCACGACGAGCCATGTAGACAAGTGGCATAGACAAAGATAAGAAGCAAAAAACATTGGAAGCAGTAGAGAGTGAATGATACAGATCTAATCTTCTATAAAATCAGTGGAGAGTGACTGATGTAGAACTAAGTTCTATAGAATCAGTGGAGAGTGACTGATGTAGAACTAAGTTCTTTATAATCAGTGGAGAGTGACTGATGTAGAACTAAGCTCTATAGAATCTCATGATTGGATAACGGAGACACAGACCTCAAACGTTTATGAACCCTTCTGTTATCTACTAGTCTATCCAATGCTGGGGCTAACATCAATGGAAGGTTTGATATTATAGCTTGGACAGCACTCAATATGGGGACAGGCAATGTGGGCGATGGGCACGAGGACATATAAACGTCAATCACTGAACGTGTGTTGGACTATGAGTGGGCGGACAGAGAAAAATCAATTTATAACCGCCTGTTTGATGAAGGCTAGGACATATAAACATCAATCAGTGACTGTCTGTTGGGTGATGGGTCAGAAAGATCAATCAATGACCGTCTGTTGGACTATGGGTGGGAGGACATACAAACATCAATCAATGACCGTCGGTTGGACTATGGGTGGGAGGACATACAAACATCAATCAATGACCGTCGGTTGGACTATGGGTGGGAGGACATACAAACATCAATCAATGACCGTCGGTTGGACTATGGGTGGGAGGACATACAAACATCAATCAATGACCGTCTGTTGGGTGATGGGTCAGAAAGATCAATCAATGACCGTCTGTTGGACTATGGCGCGGCCATTGATGAGACATGATATACAGATTGCAGAAATGTGACACTAAAACGTGAGCCAAGCAGGGACGGCACCAGAGAGGACTTAACACGAATGTACACATCTAGCGAGCTATAGGACTCACTAATATTCATAATCTCTCACCATTGACTAAGTGAGCAGCTGTGTCTGTCCACAGTGCCATCACGCTGATGCTGTATACAAACACATCAACTCAACTGAAACCTCCCACAACAGAGCAAATTAATCCTTTGACACATTCTTCAAGCAAGCCTCTCCTGTTTTAGCTAAAAACACTGGCATGCGATTATCGATGATTGAGAAACACAACTAGTTACCAGACTTCCAAACAAGACAAGACAGAGCACATTCAGTTTAGAGACCGTTTGTATTGAATGTTTTGACACTTGAGTGGCTTCTATATCGAAGTAGCTCATTATTTTGAGGCTGGCTCGCCGTTGTTCTTAGAATGGGCTGGGAATCTGGCCATGGTAGTGTTGTTCTTCTTCTTTTTCTTCTTCTTTTTCTCTTGTTTCGTTGGTTCTCAATCACTCGCTATCAAACCCTGAAAAGGGCTTTGCAAGAAGCACCATGTAGTCGGGGGAACGGGATGCGTCATTTCGCTAGTTTACAGCTTGACTGTGATATTTGCACGTTTCGGTGCGACACATCAGTCTTCCGCAGCGATCTTGTAGTAAAAACCGTATCAAATTGTAAACTGATGGGCTGATGGGACGAGCACCAGATCATGTGCACGACGATTTCACACAGCTTTACCCAAAAAGTTATATGGCAATATCTAGAGCCTTGAGCTGACTGCTGCCTTTGCTAGAGTCATTGATGTTGATATGTGTGAGGTCAAAGAAGAAACTTTAAAGTGTAGTGTGTTTCTACTGGGCTAATCTTGTCACGTGAAAGGCCTCGCATTTACGATAAGAGTCTAGGACCGACGGTTCGACCGATCCAACACCAAACTTCGGTGTTTTTCCAACATTTTGTTGTGGTTTGTCAGAAATGTCATTCCTTTTTCTTTGTCTTTGCCTTTTATGTGCCGCTGAGCTTCATTTTGGTGTACAATCGATGTTTTGACATAACTTTACATTTAAAACTAAATAATAAATAATAATTATATATATATAACCATGATGCCATTTCTCGTTTCCCTCATTCTATTCTCTCTTGACTGTGTCGACTTTTTGCATTTTGCTGTATCAAACGCATTCATTACATAATTTTAAATTAAAATATATCTTTTATTTTCTACAATTGTCCAGTACTTTTTTTTGATAGGTTAAGAGAGAGAGAGAGATAGAGAGAGAGAGAGAGAGAGAGAGAGATATGGGGAGAGATAAATATAAAGTAAAAGAGACATCATGGGATTGATGATAGAGTGAAAGAGTGACAGAAATAAAGAGTGACAGAGAGGAAGACAGAGAGAGAGAGAGAGAGAGAGAGAGAGAAAGAACGAAGAGGAGAACAGGTTGTAAAGGTCATGCTATATCATCAGGCCAGTCGCCATGATGAAGTCTGTAGTCACCAGGTCGGAGCTGCTGCCTCGCAGCTTTTGTTTGTCTCAGCTCCGCACCCTCTGACCAGGGACGGTATCTCATTTCCCTATTGAGTTGCCATTACTGTAGAGTGTTTAGAGCCTATACTTCACAAGGCGTTGACATAATTTTGATTGATTGAATGATTGTGCTGCAATATGAATACCACAGAATGTTTCATGCAACTACCATCTAGTGAATAGATGTTAGCTTGAGGTGAAGGAAGAGAACGCTAACATGATAGCAATTTGAAGTGAGAATAAATTGGGAAACAGGGTCGTTTCACAAGAGCCGAATGTCAACGACTTTTCACTCAGCGAAGACAAAAGAACCTGACGTTTCTAAGTTGGTCAAAGTTTTAAACAAAGCAGTCAGTGTGGCTATTTAACTGCTTAACTTATGAAGTCTCAAACGGAAACGGAGAAACGCGTTCTTCCTGGCCCAGCGTTTTAGTAGGACAATCAGAAGAACGTGTTCAAGATAGACAATACAGAATTTCACCTGTTGAAGGACTACTGCCCGAGTGACCGACCCCTGGCACTGGATACAATCCATAAAAAAGATGAACTGATCAAGTGTGGAGATTTCAACAGCCATTCACAAAACTGGGACTACGATCAAATGGAGAAGAGAGGAGAGGAGTTAGAAAACTGGCAGGATGACTTATCGGGATCAATCAGCCAACCGACCCGCCGACCTTCCATACGATGGCATGGCATACTACCCCCACACCTAGCACTCCATTCATCAGATATGAAATGGAACATCACACGCGTTGTTGGGAAACATGTGGGTGACAGTGAACACAGGCCAGTTTTTCTAACTATTGAAAATGAATATGTCAGGGCTAGCAGGACACTACCAAGGTGGAACTACAAAAAAGGCTGACTGAAAAATGTACCAGCATTGTACCAGTGTACTAGTTAAAGATCTAAATGTAGACGGAGATATAGATAACGTAGTTGACGAGTTAAGCAGACACAAACTACAGGTTGCCCGTCAAACAATACCTAGAGGGGCCTGAAACAACTATAGACCTTACTGGAACAGTGAACTAGAGCAACTACGCAATGAAGTGGAAACTTCTCGAAAACAAGAAGAGACTAGCCCAAGTCAAAATCACGAACATTTTCTACATGTCAAAACCAAAATATAACGGGCTAAGCTGCATGCCAGGAGGAAAGACTGGAAGGAGAAAACAGAGTCCAGACCAGGAGAAAAAGCTGGAAGGAGAAAACAGAGTCCATGGCAGGAGAAAAAGCTAGAAGTAGAAAACCAGGAAAATGTGGAAGTTGGTAAAACAACTACATGATGAAGGTACATGGAGAAACACAGGGTTGCACTAAATAAAGACGGGAACATCATCACAGATAAACAAGCAGCTGATCAGTTTGCAGATTCCTTTGCTAAAGACAATGTCATTGAAGTTGGTACAGAGAAACAGCAGGAGATCAGAGAGAAGCAACAAAATATAGGTCTTCTTTGTGTCCTCTCTTGAATAGTAAGACAGTCTTCGACTCTCGCCAGCCCGATGGGACTTCTCTCTCTTCTAGATCATGAGTGAATCGTTGTGTAAGTGCTACATAGAGTGGGTGGTCAATCCTGTTAGTGTCACTCGTATTGTTGGTCGCCTATCCAACATACCGCAACCTTGGCAGTGGTTCTGTTCTTGCCTCTGTCCCACACCGAGGCCTGACACTCATCACCCATACAAGTGTCGACTAGCAGAGTTTTGCAGAAACGAGTTGGTTGTGATTATTACGGGGGGAGGGGGTTAAAGGGGCGGTGTTATGGGAGGGGGGAGTGTCTGGTCACGTGACCATGTCGTCAGCGCCTGATCTGACCTATGAATGTACTAATTGTGACATGCCATTTAACGCAGTGCTGCACAGTCTGGCTGGTAGAACGAACGAGTCATGTACGGGGACAATGTCAGCAGTTACTGCGCAGGTATGAAAGAAACCAGGGATTGGTTAACACAAGTAACAGGTATTTCAATGCCGCTGAACTAAACCTGTCAAACATGACAAAAACCAGTCCAATAAAATAATGGGGGGGGGGGGGGGGGGGGGGGGGGGAGATAGAGAATAACATATTTAGTCACAATATAGTAAATGAAGTGCCGTTTCTTTAGTATACCCAGCTGTCAATGGGCACCTAGTTTATTGACGATGAGAAAAGTAGTTAGTTAGTCAACCTTAGAGAAACGCTAAGACATTGTACAACCGAGTCTCTAAAAACGTCATCAGCGAAGGCAGTGCATTCCCTGGAGGCCACCTTACCATTTTTGAATGTAAGATTACCCCGGTTGGATGCCTGGTCTTTTGACTGGGGATGGAAGAGTGGGCCCACAGAAGACATGTTGTAGGAGGCCATTTAATATGGTTGTCTATGGGGCTTGCAACCTCCTCTTGTAGAGCAAAGAATGGTCACAGAAAACTCCACATACACGAGTCACAGAAAACACCACATACACGAGTCACAGAAAACACCCCATACACGAGTCACAGAAAACACCACATACAAGCCACAGAAATCACCCCATACACGAGTCACAGAAACCACCCCATACAAGTCCCAGAAAATACCACATACATGAGTCACAGAAAACACCACATACACGAGTCACAGAAAACACCACATACACGAGTCACAGAAACCACCACATACAAGTCACAGAAACACCTCATACAAGTCACAGAAACAACACAACACATACACGAGTCACAGAAACACCACATACACGAGTCACAGAAACCACCACATACCAGTCACAGAAATAACACATACACGAGTCACAGAAACCAACACATACAAGCCACAGATAACACCACATACAAGCCACAGAAAACACCACATACATCCCACAGAAAACACCACATACAAGCCCCAGACACAACCACATACAAGCCACAGACACAACCACACACAAGCCACAGAAAACACCCCATACACAAGCCACAGAAACCTGCTCTCGGATATCCTCTACCATAGACAACATGGAAGTCGCCGAACAGACTACAAACTGGTGTATCACGGTGCAAACGGAATATGAAACGATGGGGATGCACAGATGATTGAGGCGCAATACAGGACCCAGACCACCTGAAGACCTTCCCCAACCTCCAGGAAACATTAATGAGATGCGACATGCTGGAGGCAAATGACAAGGCAACCCATGTCGCTGAATACTGGATGCATTCTGTATAGCGTGGTGCTTGGATACGGAAAGTCAGTAAGTATTTATAGGATCAAACATCTGTACACGTCTTAGATCGTTCTGATATTGATATGATTTTAATTGTCTCTGTGTAGTTAAACCAGCATGTGTAAGTTGTAACAATCTTCAATAAAAAGCGAAGACTGTGGAGTTGGAACGTGAGACTGTCAAAGAGCATCTTTATCAACTTAAATAGTATTTCAATGACAATGGTATCACACTATTTCTTGCCTTCATCGACCTCACCAACGCATTAGACCTGGTAAACAGAGAGGATCTTTTTAAAGTATTGTCTAAAGTTGGCTGCCCAACTAAACTACTGAGCATGATTAGGTCTTTTCATGTGGCATGAAATATACAGTGCTGCATGACGGTCAGGAATCTGAGGCCTTCAACATTAACAGGGGAGATAAACAATGTTGTGTCCTGGCTCCGACTCTGTTCGGCAGATTCTTTACCATCGTGCTTAGACACGCCTTTGGAACTGCTACAGAGTGGGTCTTTCTGCAAACTAGGTATTCAATCTAACCAGACTGCGAGCAAAATGTAAGAGAAGGGAGACTCATTGAGGATATGTTCTTCGCAGACGATGCTGCCCTGGTCGCAAGGCTGACCTGAAAGCGTTGGATATGAACACCTGCAACTGGGAGGAACTTGTCAAGGACAGACCTGGCTTGAGGCACGGTCTGTGTGTTGGTCTGCAGGCAGGGGAAGATGAGGCGTCAAGGACAGACCTGGCTTGAGGCACGCTCTGTGTGTTGGTCTGCAGGCAGGAGAAGATGAGGCGTCAAGGACAGACCTGGCTTGAGGCACGCTTTGTGTGTTGGTCTGCAGGCAGGAGAAGATGAGGCGTCAAGGACAGACCTGGCTTGAGGCACGCTCTGTGTGTTGGTCTGCAGGCAGGGGAAGATGAGGCGTCAAGGACAGACCTGGCTTGAGGCACGCTTTGTGTGTTGGTCTGCAGGCAGGAGAAGATGAGGAGTCAAGGACAGACCTGGCTTGAGGCACGCTCTGTGTGTTGGTCTGCAGGCAGGGGAAGATGAGGCGTCAAGGACAGACCTGGCTTGAGGCACGCTCTGTGTGTTGGTCTGCAGGCAGGGGAAGATGAGGCGTCAAGGACAGACCTGGCTTGAGGCACGCTCTGTGTGTTGGTCTGCAGGCAGGGGAAGATAAGGCGTCAAGGACAGACCTGGCTTGAGGCACGCTCTGTGTGTTGGTCTGCAGGCAGGGGAAGATGAGGCGTCAAGGACAGACCTGGCTTGAGGCACGCTTTGTGTGTTGGTCTGCAGGCAGGAGAAGATGAGGAGTCAAGGACAGACCTGGCTTGAGGCACGCTCTGTGTGTTGGTCTGCAGGCAGGGGAAGATGAGGCGTCAAGGACAGACCTGGCTTGAGGCACGCTCTGTGTGTTGGTCTGCAGGCAGGGGAAGATGAGGCGTCAAGGACAGACCTGGCTTGAGGCACGCTCTGTGTGTTGGTCTGCAGGCAGGGGAAGATGAGGCGTCAAGGACAGACCTGGCTTGAGGCACGCTCTGTGTCTTGGTCTGCAGGCAGGAGAAGATGAGACGTCAAGTAGCAGACCCCAAACGTGGGTGGCGTAAGCAAGGGAAACAACTGACTGTCCCCTCTCTGGCGTGAAGTCGATTATCTCTCGAGAATGACAGAATGCCAATCAATTAAATCAATCAGCAGGGTAGACCTTAGAAATATCGCATCGAATTTTAGAATTTTGAAATTGTTCCGTGAGAGAACCTAAAATTGTTTTTTCAACATTTAAAATAAAATACAATGTCGTCTCATAATACTCAACGTTTGTCGAGGTGTCGGTCACTGTAGAAAAAATCGCACCTTAACCTTGTGACACCACGCACTTATACAATAATTATTTTCATGAATTCGTTAGCAGCTATGATGTAAATAGTAAAAGCAAGAGTCACATTTTCTTCTCAAATATTTTTTGACAACCACTGTTGATGCGTTATTCTGATTTCTCAATTTCAGAATTGAATTTGTTATGAACTGAGTACTTTATAAAGCATTATTTTGTCATATAGTTTAAGTCGGTGAATTCTGCAAAACAATATGAGTAAAAGTGCCAAGTGAATCTAATCAATAAACGTAATATTATGAATTGTATTCTATTGCTATACACAAAAATCTTATTTTGTCTTACTAATTTTTTATGATTAAAAAAAACCTTAGCATATTAGACACGTTATTTTCATTGACATCAGTCATTATTGGAAAACTAGAGACTAGTATACAAACTTCTAATTCTCGCTGTTACCGTATGTGTGTCACACTGTACCACGTGATTCTCAGCATCCAATACAATCACTATCCATTCTTTGATCCCGTGACGTCGGTATGGACATGATTCTTTAAAAGAAGATAGACCTACACAACAATTGCGTTATATACAGGTCAAAGGTGAATTCTTGACGTCACAAGAGCGATGAATCAATTATAGTTTGGGGTATTTTCAAAAAGTGACAATCTTTAAATCAAGTAAGAGTTTTCCTTCCTAAACCTCTTTCCTGACATGGCCAGTGTCGCCCTCGTCCTATGAGCAAATCATGAAAACGAGAAATTGTTTAGAAAAAACATATATTAGATATCATAATATGAAAAAATATCTACAAACGTCCACAAAAATGTTGCCCTCAAAGTACTTTTGAATTGACTTGTCATCAAACTCTTTAATCAGGATCCATTAAACTGTATTTGCTTCCTTAATTATTGTCGGGTTATTATAAGTTTATTACGACTGTTCTTGGCGCGCGCAGCTTGCGGTTGAACGTGAATAGTGCAATCAGCTTAATCTAAACGTCTGACGTATGGATTATATCTTGTAAGCTTGTTTGGTTGAGAAAGTGTAGGAATGTGTTAGCGGATCATACGTTCACAGTAAAATATACGTACAATGCAAGATAAATAGAAATAAATATAAACATAGAAATTAAGAATCATTACAATCATGTTACGAATCATCACAATCATGTGCCATTAAGACTAATTAATGCGACCGAGGACATCAACGAACTCCTGTCCCAAGTGAAATTTATCAATGTTCCAATCTACTAGTCAGACTCTATATCCTCACTCTGTACTCTCGTCTAGTCACTCTATATCCTCACTCTGTACTCTCGTCTAGTCACTCTATATCCTCACTCTGTACTCTCGTCTAGTCACTCTATATCCTCACTCTGTACTCTCGTCTAGTCACTCTATATCCTCACTCTGTACTCTCGTCGAGTCACTCTATATCCTCACTCTGTACTCTCGTCTAGTCACTCTATATCCTCACTCTGTACTCTCGTCTAGTCACTCTATATCCTCACTCTGTACTCTCGTCGAGTCACTCTATATCCTCACTCTGTACTCTCGTCTAGTCACTCTATATCCTCACTCTGTACTCTCGTCTAGTCACTCTATATCCTCACTCTGTACTCTCGTCGAGTCACTCTATATCCTCACTCTGTACTCTCGTCTAGTCACTCTATATCCTCACTCTGTACTCTCGTCTAGTCACTCTATATCCTCACTCTGTACTCTCGTCGAGTCACTCTATATCCTCACTCTGTACTCTCGTCTAGTCACTCTATATCCTCACTCTGTACTCTCGTCTAGTCACTCTATATCCTCACTCTGTACTCTCGTCTAGTCAGATTCTATATCCTCACTCTGTACTCTCGTAGATTCACTCTATATCATCACTCTGTACTCTCGTCTAGTAAGACTCTATATCATCACTCTGTACTCTCGTCTAGTCACTCTGTATCATCACTCTGTACTCTCGTCTAGTCACTCTATATCATCACTCTGTACTCTCGTTTAGTAATACTCTATATCATCACTCTGTACTCTCGTCTAGTCACTCTGTATCATCACTCTGTACTCTCGTCTAGTCACTCTATATCATCACTCTGTACTCTCGTCAAGTCAGACTCTATATCCTCACTCTGTACCCTCGTCGAGTCACTCTATATCATCACTCTGTACTCTCGTCTAGTAAGACTCTATATCCTCACTCTGTACTCTCGTCTAGTCACTCTGTATCATCACTCTGTACTCTCGTCTAGTCACTCTGAATCATCACTCTGTACTCTCGTCTAGTCACTCTATATCATAACTCTGTACTCTCGTCTAGTAAGACACTATCATCACTCTGTACTCTCGTCTAGTCACTCTATATCGTCACTCTGTCGTCTAGTCACTCTATATCACCACTCTGTACTCTCGTCTAATAAGACTATATCATCACTGTACTCTCGTCTAATAAGACTATATCACCACTCTGTACTCTCGTCTAGTAAGACTCTGTATAATCAATTTATCCTCTCTTCTAGTCAGACACTCTATATATTTGTTCTATCTTTTCTTCTAGTAACAGTCTATATAACTTTACTTACTAGTCAAGAGTTCTATATATTTATTCTATCTTTTCTTCTTATAAGGCACTCTAAATAATGCCTCTATCCTCTCTTCTAGTAACACTCTATATAATCACTCTATCCTCTCTTCTAGTAACACTCTAAATAATGCCTCTATCCTCTCTTCTAGTAACACTCTATATAATCCCTCTATCCTCTCTTCTAGTAAAACACTATATAATCACTCTATCCTCTCTTCTAGTAAAACACTATATAATCACTCTATCCTCTCTTCTAGTAACACTCTATATAATCACTCTATCCTCTCTTCTAGTAAAACACTATATAATCCCTCTATCCTCTCTTCTAGTAAAACACTATATAATCACTCTATCCTCTCTTCTAGTAAAACACTATATAATCACTCTATCCTCTCTTCTAGTAAGACACTATATAATCCCTCTATCCTCTCTTCTAGTAACACACTATATAATCACTCTATCCTCTCTTCTAGTAACACACTATATAATCACTCTATCCTCTCTTCTAGTAACACTCTATATAATCACTCTATCCTCTCTTCTAGTAACACTCTATATAATCACTATATCCTCTCTTCTAGTAACACTCTATATAATCACTCTATCCTCTCTTCTAGTAACACTCTATATAATCACTCTATCCTCTCTTCTAATAACACTCTATATAATCCCTCTATCCTCGCTTCTAGTAAAACACTATATAATCCCTCTATCCTCTCTTCTAGTAAGACACCTCATCTAAGAACACTAACATTTCCTCCTTTCGCTCCAAGTGAAGCACAGGCCCCACCACTACATTTGACCCCTGTATATGAACCTTGTACCGAACCATTTCCTATGACGGCTGAAATAGCAATGGTTTTACATGGTGAGGCTGCTAACCTCAAACACAACCTTTTCTAATCACTTTTTATAGCGTACTTGTAAGGTCGCAGTCATCTTGTTAACCCGGCGCATCTATGGATACATAGCGAGAAATTCGTTATCAGATCAGGAGCAGGGAAACATTTAGTTCATGAACCATGTCATTCCAGTTGAAGGCAGGGGATAGATGCGACCACTGTACCGTGACACGCATGTTATATACAGCAACACGGACAAGCTGCTAATGCGGTTGACAGTCTCATTGTGTAAAATAAATTGTTACAGAAACCACAACTTCAATGGCGTTTGAAGTGCTTTGAAACCAGCGTCGTGTACAGGGAGAAATTGCAGTTACGGCCCGGTGAGATAACGACGGAATGATGGGGGAGGGTGGGGGATATCTGAGCTTTGACAGTCATAGCAGAGAGTTTAAATATGTGAACAAAGCACTGAGATGTGACTCAATTGACAGAAGAGAGGTTAAATTTGTCAACACAAACTGGAGATGTGAGTGACAGAAGAGAGGTTAAATATGGCAATACAACCTGGAGATGTGAGTGACAGAAGAGAGGTTAAATATGGCAACACAAACTGGAGATGTAAAGTGACAGAAGAGAGGTTAAATATGTAAATACAACCTGGAGATGTAAAGTGACAGAAGAGAGGAAGAATATGTCAACACAAACTGGAGATGTGAGTGACAGAAGAGAGGTTAAATATGTCAACACAAACTGGAGATGTGAGTGACAGAAGAGAGGTTAATATGTCAACACAAACTGGAGATGTGAGTGACAGAAGAGAGGTTAAATATGTCAACAGGGATCAAGATGTTGAGCAGCGCATGAGCTGCAGTGGTCAGCGACCCATAGCTGACTGCTAGCGTCAGGGCCAGCGAACCATAGCTGCCAAGACCCTTCTACACCTCCACGCGGTGATCCTGGATAACAGGCTGCAGCAGGGCAGACTGGCTAAGGAGAAGGGATCGAAGAGGGAATGCTAACCCGGTACTCAAAAAATGCTTGCTGAAGTCGGATGTGTTGGACCGAAAGGTGCAAATATCACAGCCAAGCTGTAAACTATGACACAACGCATTCCGTTCTCTGGACTACATTCTGCTACTTGAGCCCTTTCAGGGTTTGGTAGTGGGAGATTGAGAACGAACGAAGAAGAAGAAGAAGAAGAAATATGTCAACACAAACTGGAGATGGGTTTTAAGCAATGTTGTTTCGTTGCTTCCAATGCCCACAATGGGTAGGTTACTCTTTTGTGCGCCCTGAAAAGGATGTTCAGATGTGGGTTGTCATTGCTTTTCTCAAATCCCGAGTGTGTTGATGAAGGTGGACCGAGGTCCTCCAGGCGGGTGTGCTATGGTTGGCTTCATCTGTATGTCGCTCACTACTACGGGGATCACTCACCTCGTTAGCCAGACAGCCATTAAAACAGACTACTTGCATGGAGGTCTACGAGGAATCCGTGGTAAGGGTCTTGGCCAGTATATTTTGACTGACCCTGGCTAGCAGATTTAACCAGTATATTTTGACTGACCCTGGCTTGCAGATTTAACCAGTATATTTTGCCTGACTCTGGCTAACAGATTTAACCAGTATATTTTGCCTGACCCTGGCTAGCAGATTTAAAAAGTTAATTTTGCCTGACCCTGGCTAGCAGATTTAACCAGTATATTTTGCCTGACCCTGGCTAGCAGTTTTAACCAGTATATTTTGCCTGACCCTGGCTAGCAGTTTTAACCAGTATATTTTGACTGACCTTGGCTAGCAGTTTTAACCAGTATATTTTGCCTGACCCTGGCTAGCAGATTTAACCAGTATATTTTGCCTGACCCTGGCTATCAGATTTGAGCAGTATGTCTTGTCTGGCCAGACGTTAGTTTTCCTCCCAAGTAATAGAAGAGAGTTTAAAAATGGGAACAAAACATGGGGATGTGATGAACAACTACCAATTATGGGGTATGTACATGTTCTGTTTTGTTTTTAAGAACTGATTTTCTTTCCACTCCAGACATAACGCATATGTGCTGAGTCGGGCATTACCATATGTGCTGAGTCGGGCATTACCATATGTGCTGAGTCGGGCATTACCATATGTGCTGAGTCGGGCATTACCATATGTGCCGAGTTCGGACATTACCATATGTGCTGAGTCGGGCATTACCATATGTGCCAAGTTCGGACATTTCCATATGTGCCAAGTTCGGACATTACCGTATGTGCCAAGTTCGGACATTGCCATATGTGCCAAGTTCGGACATTACCATATGTGCCAAGTTCGGACATTCCCATATGTGCCGAGTTCGGACATTCCCATATGTGCCAAGGTCGGACATTACCATATGTGCCAAGTTCGGACATTCCCATATGTGCCAAGTTCGGACATTCCCATATGTGCCAAGTTAGGACATTACCATATGTGCCAAGTTAGGACATTACCATATGTGCCAAGTTCGGACATTACCATATGTGCCAAGTTCTGACATTCCCCTATGTGCTGGGTCCGGACATTTCCAAATGTAGTGAGTCCGGGTATTCCCAAATGTGCTGAATATCTCTCAGTAAATTATGTAGGCTGTGTAAACTGATTGTTCCTGTAGCCCGTTAGTCGTACGCACTCCTGTCCCGTCCTCTCATGCCCCTCGCTTTGTTCGACTCTTGTGATGACGTCAACATTCTCCTGTTTGTGTATTGTCTTATTAATTTATTGTGGCGTCATCAACCAGCAGACGGTCACTGGTGAACTTTTCCATATCCAATATCACTCATATCTGTATCCAATGTTCCCACAATGGATACTTGCGAAGCCATCATGACCAGGACAGTATATCCACACCAGCCAATGGATGTTTGAGGCCTGTGAAGCTGCTATATCCACTTGTCTTAGCCAGCTCTCCTGCACATTCAGAAGTAAGAGTGATGGGTCTTTATTATTTATTAATCGGGTCAGACTTCAAAATTTTCACGGATAACAAACACAAAAATAGTACAAGGAGAGTTGTTCGTCCATTGCAATCGACGAGGACCACTTTGGCAAACATTCACTGCTCGCATGAGTTCCAAGATGGATAAATAAGTCAATCTGAGCCTTCAATTGTCTATCGCACTTTGTACAGGGAAATGAGACAACTCCTTCCACCGAGGTTGAAGAAGGGTTGATGTGAATTGACTTGCGAAGCGATCGTCTCTGTATAGCCTCGTCTATTCTTGGCGCCTCATGTCACCGAACACCCTCAGCAATAGTGAATTGACTTGCGAAGCGATCGTCTCTGTATAGCCTCGTCTATTCTTGGCGCCTCATGTCTCCGAACACCCTCAGCAATAGTGCTGCGCCAGTCTATGCTAATGGTGGCGATTCTTTACCAGTCCTCGTGGTTAATACTGCACTGGATCAGTGATCTGTTTAGTGTGTCCTTGTACCTCTTCCACTGCCCACCGTTTGCTCTCTTGCCATTTTTCAGTTCACCATAAATGCGCTCTTTCGGGAGAATTTGATCCGACATGCGTACCACATGGCCAGCCCTTCTCAGCTGTGCTGCATATATCATACTGTGTATACTGGACATGTCTGATCGCTCTAACACATCTGTATTTGGCACCATGTCATGTCATCTAACTCTCAGCAGTTTCCACAGGCAATGCATGTGGAAGTAATTAAATTTCTGGACATGGCGACTATAAACGGTCCAGGTCTCACATGCATGTAAGACGGCTAGTATAATAATTGCATCGTAGACCTTTGTTTTAGTTTGAGTCCTGCTCCCTCGCCTTTTCCACACCTTAGTATAAAGTCTACTAAATGCCGCACAATTACCCTAGCTATTTGTGTATTCATCTCATCATCTATGTGAATAACTTGAGATATAGTACTACAAAGGTACGTGAATTTGTTAACATATTATAAACTTTAGCCATGTACTTTGATTGAAGGGTCTGAACAGTTTCCCTGATCAATGACTTGGGCACGCCTGCCATCATGAAATTGTGGCAAAGAATGTTGCCGGGCACCCAAACTTAATGAGGTCCACAAACGTCGGATAGAGAGAAACATTCTGTTCTAGACACTTCTCTTGGATCCTCTTTGTAGCAAAGATCATATGGATAGTCCCGCGGTTCTTCCTAAAGCCACATTGAGTCTCGGGTAGTAACCCCTGCTCCAGGTGAAGATATAGTCTGCGGAGAAGAATATTTGCAAGCCCTTTTCCTCCGACGCACAGCAGAGATATCCCTCTGTGGTTATCACATATTTGTTTACTACCTTTACGCTTATGTAAAGGAACAATGGAAGCGGCCTTGAATTCTTGTGGGATGCTCTTTTTCTTCCCCATTTCGCCAAAGAACTGGGTAAGCTTCTCAGCCATTATTTGGCCGTCAGCTTTATAGATCTCTGCTGGGATGGCGTTAGCTTTATAGATCTCTGGTGGGATGGCTTCAGCTTTATAGATCTCTGCTGGGATGGCGTCAGCTTTATAGATCTCTGCTGGGATGGCGTCAGCTTTATATATCTCTGCTGGGATGGCGTCAGCTTTATAGATCTCTGCTGGGATGGCGTCAGCTTTATAGATCTCTGCTGGGATGGCGTCAGCTTTATAAATCTCTGCTGGGATGGCGTCAGATTTATCAATCTCTGCTGGGATGGCGTCAGCTTTGTAAATCTCTGCTGGGATAGCGTCAGCTTTATAGATTTACGCTGGGATGGCATCAGCTCCCAGAACTTTGTCGTTTGTGAGGTCAATAGCGGCCCTAGTTTCTCGCTCAGTCGAAGGATCATCCATGCTCTCAATCTATTTGTGGTAGATGATCAATTGTCTCTTCATTAAAAGTTGAGGGTTTATTAAGGACCTTAGCAAAATGTTCGGCACATCTTACCAGGAGATTACTGGTCTCAGTGATTACACAATTGCACTCTTCACTAAGGGGCGGTGTTAGATTTGGTCTGTATGGACAGTAGACAGCCTGCAGAGCACTGTACAAATTTCTAAAATCATGCCTGTTAGCAAATGTCTGAATCTCATCAGCCTTCTGACCGAGTCACGTATCGTGCATATCACGGAGCTGTCGCTGTACAGTAGCTCCAGCTCTTGTGAAGTCATTCCTTTCCGCCACAGATTGAGGGTGTGCACGGTTCGTGCGGTGCTACTCGTCTAGCAGGAGCTTGATCAATTCACAGTTCTCATCAAACCCATCTTGATGGTTGCGTTTAGAGGTACCGAGAGCATTAACGGCAGTAGAGTGAACTGATAAAGGTAGCCCAACTGGATTCTATGTCAGTCATAGCATTGTCAATTTTATTTAGCTGATCTGTCAGAATTTGATCAACAGATAGTCGTGCGCGGTTATCTCTGGGACCGGAGATGTTGAGACGTTTTGAGGTTATAGTGTTTTGTGGGAGCATAGGAGCTTGGATACGAAGGTTCGTTTTAGAAATCACCAGTCTGTGGTCCGTCCAGCATTCTGCTCAATACAAAGCCTTTGTCACACGTACATCCTGTCGATCCCGTCTGCTCCACACCTAGCCTTTGTCACACGTAGATCCTGACGTCCCCGTCTGTGAAAAATGACATAATCCATGAGGTGCCAGTGCCGTGGGTGCATCCAAGTGGTTTTATTGCGGTCAGGAAGACGAAACACTGTATTGGTAGTCAGAAGTTCGTTCACCCAATATGTCTTCACGAGTTGGTGTCCGTTACTATTGGAGCTACCAATGCCATTCCTGTCAATCAACCCGTCCCACGAAACAAAGTCAGCTCCCACTCGAGCATGGAAGTCACCATGAGTGATCAACTTATTTATGGTAATACTGTGCTTCATTCGCCCCATTGTTACCAACATAATGTGGAAAGGGTGACCCAGTGCGATCGCAGCGCTTAAGTGAGCCTGAGGGCTAGGAATGGGTTAGACCGCCTTTAAGAACTTCAGTCACAAACTGTTGATGTCTAGTGCACCCCCATTAACACAGGAGTGGAAAGTAGCTAAGTGGCTACTGGTATGATTCAGTAAAACTAGATCGCACTCCTGTGATATTTGAATGATTAACAAAATTCGAGCTGACGTCACATACACCGAGTTGTAAGGCGCAAAAACACAAGAAAACTCCCTCTGCCTTAAGAGACATTGTATAGTAGTAGTAGCCTCTATCAGTCATGACTAACTATAGGATGATATAACTTGGGTTGTAAAAACAAATATGCAAGGGACTTAAGTTTTCACCCTGACTATGAAGGAGTAAGAGAAGAAAGTTGAAATTTGGCACACATGTGGCGATTTCAAGTTGTACTGGACTTGAGAAGTATGAATTTCCCTCTTCGATGAGGTTAGCCGGTACGGTGCATGGCGCAACACACCTTATTGACCGGATCTGCTACTCTAACGGTGCGTCAGAATAATGGAGAAATCAGAGGCCAGAACTGTGATAAAATTCTTGATTTTGCAGGGAAAAATCCACAGAAATACACAGGGAGATGGAACCAGTATTTGAGGATTTATGTCCGTCGTATGTTTCTGTAACAAAACTGGTGTAGGCAGTTTAAATGTGGCTGTTCCCATGTTGCTGATCTTCCAAGATCAGGTAGACCATCCTCAGAGTGCAGCGATGACAATGCTGCAAGAGTGAAGAAAATCATTGACCAGGATGGGAAAATAACAATTGCAGAGATATCTAGGTCAGCAAAACCGAATGAAAGTACAGTTTTTAGAATTGTACACAGCAGACTGAACATAAGAAAAGTGTGTACACATTGGGTCCCACGTCTGCTGACATGTTAACAGAAACAAACGAAGGTTGATGGCTGTGGTCAGTTGCTCAAAATGTGTCGGTCGAAAAAAATGTTGACGACCATGGTGACAGTAGATGAGTCTTGGGTTCACCATTATGAATCAGAATTAAAAATTTCCAGCATTCAGTGGAAAACCACGGGCTCACCAACACATGTCAAGCCAAGAGCACAGAAATCTGCAAGAAAAGTGATACTGATTTTTTTTAGGACGTCAAAGGTGTCATATTGAAAGATTACCTGCCTCATGACAACACGGTTAATGGGCAATATTATGCAGATCTGCTTACCAAACTAAGAAAGACTGACCAGACAACGAGGGATAGCGCGCACTCAAATTCTGCTTTTGCTTCAAGACAACGTGCCCTCCCATATGCTTGTGCTGCAAACAGCCAACGATATGAATATTGCAATTTTTCCGCATCCACCATATTCTCCGGATTAAGCTCCATCAGAATTTTTTCTTTTCCTAAAACTTAAAACACAGCTGAAAGTAAATCATTGTGACAGTGACGAAGATGTCATACTGGCTTGTGATTACTGGTTTAGTTCGAAAAATAGGTTACTTTATTATAAAGGTCTTTTCAAGTTCACGCAGAGATTGCAGAAATGTATAAATTCAGATGGTGGCTACATTGAGAAGGAATGAGCACTGTGCCAAATTTTAAATTTCTCCTCCTACTTCTTTCTGGTCAGGGTAAAGACTTATAACACTTCCCTTGTACATAACACTTCCCTTGTATATAACACTTCCCTGGTATATAACACTTCCCTTGTATATAACACATCTCTGGTATATAACACTTCCCTTGTACATAACACTTCCCTGGTATATAACACTTCCCTTGTATATAACACTTCTCTGGTATATAACACTTCCCTTGTATATAACACTTCTCTGGTATATAACACTTCCCTGGTATATAACACTTCCCTGGTATATAACACTTCCCTTGTATATAACACTTCTCTGGTATATAACACTTCCCTTGTATATAACACTTCCCTTGTACATAACACTTCCCTTGTATATAACACTTCCCTTGTATATAACACTTCCCTGGTATATAACACTTCCCTTGTATATAACACTTCCCTTGTATATAACACTTCCCTGGTATATAACACTTCCCTTGCATATAACACTTCCCTGGTACATAACACTTCCTTTGTATATAATACTTCCCTTGTATATAACACTTCCCTGGTATATAACACTTCCCTTGTATATAACACTTCTCTGGTATATAACACTTCCCTTGTATATAACACTTCCCTTGTACATAACACTTCCCTTGTATATAACACTTCCCTGGTATATAACACTTCCCTTGTATATAACACATCTCTGGTATATAACACTTCCCTGGTATATAACACTTCCCTGGTATATAACACTTCCCTTGTATATAACACTTCTCTGGTATATAACACTTCCCTTGTATATAACACTTCTCTGGTATATAACACTTCCCTGGTTTATAACACTTCCCTGGTATATAACACTTCCCTTGTATATAACACTTCTCTGGTATATAACACTTCCCTTGTATATAACACTTCCCTTGTACATAACACTTCCCTTGTATATAACACTTCCCTTGTATATAACACTTCCCTGGTATATAACACTTCCCTTGTATATAACACTTCCCTTGTATATAACACTTCCCTGGTATATAACACTTCCCTTGTATATAACACTTCCCTGGTACATAACACTTCCTTTGTATATAATACTTCCCTTGTATATAACACTTCCCTGGTATATAACACTTCCCTTGTATATAACACTTCTCTGGTATATAACACTTCCCTTGTATATAACACTTCTCTGGTATATAACACTTCCCTGGTATATAACACTTCCCTGGTATATAACACTTCCCTTGTATATAACACTTCTCTGGTATATAACACTTCCCTGGTATATAACACTTCCCTGGTATATAACACTTCCCTTGTATATAACACTTCTCTGGTATATAACACTTCCCTGGTATATAACACTTTCCTTGTATATAACACTTCTCTGGTATATAACACTTCCCTGGTATATAGCACTTCCCTTGTATATAACACTTCTCTGATATATAACACTTCCCTGGTATTCTGTCACAGAACATTTGTTTTGTTGAGACTTATTGCGAGCACAAAATCTTTGCAAGCCTGGGAGAAGCGATCAATCTACCTCTGAAGTTCCTGCTGACTGTGGGTGACATTTGCAGCATCATCAGCGAAAAGCATCATCAGAACACAGCCCTGCTTAACACCACTTCGAACATCAAATGGTTGTGATATGGTTCCATCACACTGAACTGTTCCCGTCCTACTTCGATAGAACAAGGAATAGTAGTTGTAGCAGTCTGCTTGAGTAGCCTATTTTAGAGAGGATTTTAAAGAGTCTGTCCCTACAAACCAAAATCAAATGCCTTTGTCAAGTCAACAAAGGCTCAGTTAAAGGACTGGTACTCCCCATGGGACTTGTCCTGAAGTTCTTGAAGAGAGAAAACCACGTTGATCGATGATCTTCCAGACCCGAATCCACACTGGGACTCCGAATACACTCAGCCAAATTTTGTAGCCATAGTAAGACTGCTCTGTCGAAGACTGACTAGAACACTGAACAGAGCGGCACCTCGTTAGTTATTACAGTCACTTCTATTATCTTTGTTTTTGTATAATGTTACAATCTGTGCACCTCTCATGTCTTGAGGTATTATGGTCTCTTTCCAACACTGACATAACATCATATACAGCGGTTGCAAAAGTGTATCTTTAAATCATTTGATCAAATCAGGTGGGATCCCCTCGCTGCCTGGTGCTTTGCGCAGGGCTAGGCTGGCAATAGCTTTATTGAGATCTTCTATAGATGGTTCGATGTCAAGCTCGTCCATACTGGGATAACTTTTGACAGCCTTAAGAGCTGAGGGAATGACTCTATTGACACACGAGTGGAGCTCAGAACAGTGTCCGACCCATCGCTCCATCTGTTTTCCTTTATCTGTTATTTTCTCGCCAGTGATGGATATGAGCGGTGCAGGTTTCCTACTCACAGGACCAATAGCTTTCTTTATACCATTGTACATGTGTCTGATGTTCCCTGTTTGTTCTGCAGTCTGAATGTTTTCACTACGCTGTAGCCAATGTTCATTTGTACACCTACGAGCTGTTTGTTGCACCTGGCTTTGGCGGACTTGAAGTTGTGCAGAATCCTGCATTTTGACGCTGCGTGTATTTAAACAGAGCAGCGGGGTTGGTCTCAATGACGGGTGTCATATCCTCCCCTTTCGCTTTAAACCAGTCGTCTCATTTACCAGTTCTTCTTCCAAATGTAACAAGTGCAGTACTATGGAAGACATTTCGGCGATGATGCTAGATCTTTATAACAGTGGTGTCATGAAGCTGGAAATTAAGAGTTTCCTCAAAAGCATTGTTAAATCTCTTGATCAGTGCAGGGTCCGACAATCTACTTGAAACTGAAATGGGAGACAGGACCTACTGTGGTATGGAGGTGAAGTGTAAGTAAGCGTTCAGAGCCTTTCTCGCCTAGTTCAACCATGTGAAATAGAGACTTTATTACTGCAAAGTCTGCTCCGTGCTCGGGGTCTTCGTTGGGGTCTTTCCCTTTCACTCTTTCGTTTTCCTTACAATGTCCACCCCGAGCCTACAAACCGAGCTTCTTGGAGTGCTACAATGTCCACACCGAGCCTACAAACCGAGCTTCTTGGAGTGCTACAATGTCCACCCCGAGCCTACAAACCGAGCTTCTTGGAGTGCTACAATGTCTACCCCGACCCTACAAACCGAGCTTCTTGGAGTGCTACAATGTCCACCCCGAGCCTACAAACCGAGCTTCTTGGAGTGCTACAATGTCCACCCCGAGCCTACAAACCGAGCTTCTTGGAGTGCTACAATGTCCACCCCGAGCCTACAAACCGAGCTTCTTGGAGTGCTACAATGTCCACCCCGAGCATACAAACCGAGCTTCTTGGAGTGCTACAATGTCCACCCCGAGCCTACAAACCGAGCTTCTTGGAATGCTACAATGTCCACCCCGAGCCTACAAACCGAGCTTCTTGGAGTGCTACAATGTCCACCCCGAGCCTACAAACCGAGCTTCTTGGAGTGCTACAATGTCCACCCCGAGCCTACAAACCGAGCTTCTTGGAGTGCTACAATGTCCACCCCGAGCCCGCTAACCGAGCTTCTTGGAGGGCTACAATGTCCACCCCGAGCCTACAAACCGAGCTTCTTGGAGTGCTACAATGTCCACCCCGAGCCTACAAACCGAGCTTCTTGGAGTGCTACAATGTCCACCCCGAGCCTACAAACCGAGCTTCTTGGAGTGCTACAATGTCCACCCCGAGCCTACAAACCGAGCTTCTTGGAGTGCTACAATGTCCACCCAGAGCCTACAAACCGAGCTTCTTGGAGTGCTACAATGTCCACCCCGAGCCTACAAACCGAGCTTCTTGGAATGCTACAATGTCCACCCCGAGCCTACAAACCGAGCTTCTTGGAGTGCTACAATGTCCACCCCGAGCCCGCTAACCGAGCTTCTTGGAGGGCTACAATGTCCACCCCGAGCCTACAAACCGAGCTTCTTGGAGTGCTACAATGTCCACCCGGAGCCTAGAAACCGAGCTTCTTGGAGTGCTACAATGTCCACCCGGAGCCTACAAACTGAGCTTCTTGGAGTGCTACAATGTCCACCCCGAGCCTACAAACCGAGCTTCTTGGAGTGCTACAATGTCCACCCCGAGCCCGCTAACTGAGCTTCTTTGAGTGCTACAATGTCCACCCCGAGCCTACAAACAGAGCTTCTTGGAGTGCTACAATGTCTACCCCGAGCCTACAAACCGAGCTTCTTGGAGTGCTACAATGTCTACCCCGAGCCTACAAACTGAGCTTCTTGGAGTGCTACAATGTCCACCCGGAGCCTACAAACCGAGCTTCTTGGAGTGCTACAATATCCACCCGGAGCCTACAAACCGAGCTTCTTGGAGTGCTACAATGTCCACCCGGAGCCTACAAACCGAGCTTCTTGGAGTGCTACAATGTCCTCCCGGAGCCTACAAACCGAGCTTCTTGGAGTGCTACAATGTCCACCCGGAGCCTACAAACCGAGCTTCTTGGAGTGCTACAATGTCCACCCGGAGCCTACAACCCGAGCTTCTTGGAGTGCTACAATGTCCACCCGGAGCCTACAAACCGAGCTTCTTGGAGTGCTACAATGTACACCCTGAGCCTACAAACCGAGCTTCTTGGAGTGCTACAATGTCCACCCGGAGCCTACAAACCGAGCTTCTTGGAGTGCTACAATTTCCACCCCGAGCCTACAAACTGAGCTTCTTGGAGTGCTACAATGTCCACCCGGAGCCTACAAACCGAGCTTCTTGGAGTGCTATAATGTCCACCCCGAGCCTACAAACCGAGCTTCTTGGAGTGCTACAATGTCCACCCCGAGCCTACAAACTGAGCTTCTTGGAGTGCTACAATGTCCACCCGGAGCCTACAAATTGAGCTTCTTGGAGTGCTACAATGTCCACCCGGAGCCTACAAACCGAGCTTCTTGGAGTGCTACAATGTCCACCCGGAGCCTACAACCCGAGCTTCTTGGAGTGCTACAATGTCCACCCGGAGCCTACAAACCGAGCTTCTTGGAGTGCTGCAATGTATACCCATAGCCTACAAACCGAGCTTCTTGGAGTGCTACAATGTCCACCCCGAGCCCGCTAACCGAGCTTCCTGGAGTGCTACAATGTCCACCCCGAGCCTACAAACCGAGCTTCTTGGAGTGCTACAATGTCCTCCCGGAGCCTACAAACTGAGCTACTTAGAGTGCTACAATGTCCACCCTGAGCCTACACACTGAGCTTCTTGGAGTGCTACAATGTCCTCCGGGAGCCTACAAACCGAGCTTATTGGAGTGCTACAATGTCCACCCTGAGCCTACAAACCGAGCTTCTTGGAGTGCTACAATGTCCACCCGGAGCCTACAACCCGAGCTTCTTGGAGTGCTACAATGTCCACCCGGAGCCTATAAACCGAGCTTCTTGGAGTGCTACAATGTGCACCCGGAGCCTACAAACCGAGCTTCTTGGAGTGCTACAATGTCCACCCGGAGCCTACAAACCGAGCTTCTTGGAGTGCTACAATGTCTACCCCGAGCCTACAAACTGAGCTTCTTGGAGTGCTACAATGTCCACCCGGAGCCTACAAACCGAGCTTCTTGGAGTGCTACAATTTCCACCCCGAGCCTACAAACTGAGCTTCTTGGAGTGCTACAATGTCCACCCGGAGCCTACAAACCGAGCTTCTTGGAGTGCTACAATGTCCACCCCGAGCCTACAAACCGAGCTTCTTGGAGTGCTACAATGTCCACCCCGAGCCTACAAACTGAGCTTCTTGGAGTGCTACAATGTCCACCCGGAGCCTACAAATTGAGCTTCTTGGAGTGCTACAATGTCCACCCGGAGCCTACAAACCGAGCTTCTTGGAGTGCTACAATGTCCACCCGGAGCCTACAACCCGAGCTTCTTGGAGTGCTACAATGTCCACCCGGAGCCTACAAACCGAGCTTCTTGGTGTGCTACAATGTACACCCGGAGCCTACAAACCGAGCTTCTTGGAGTGCTACAATGTCCACCCCGAGCCTACAAACCGAGCTTCTTGGAGTGCTACAATGTCCACCCCGAGCCTACAAACCGAGCTTCTTCGAGTGCTACAATGTCTACCCCGAGCCTACAAACCGAGCTTCTTGGAGTGCTACAATGTCCACCCCGAGCCCGCTAACCGAGCTTCCTGGAGTGCTACAATGTCCACCCCGAGCCTACAAACCGAGCTTCTTGGAGTGCTACAATGTCCTCCCGGAGCCTACAAACTGAGCTACTTAGAGTGCTACAATGTCCACCCCGAGCCTACACACTGAGCTTCTTGGAGTGCTACAATGTCCACCCCGAGCCTACAAACCGAGCTTCTTGGAGTGCTATAATGTCCACCCCCGAGCCCGCTAACCGAACTTCCTGGAGTGCTACAATGTCCACCCCGAGCCTACAAACCGAGCTTCTTGGAGTGCTACAATGTCCACCCCGAGCCTACAAACCGATCTTCTTGGAGTGCTACAATGTCTACCCCGAGCCCGCTAACCGAGCTTCCTGGAATGCTACAATGTCCACCCCGAGCCTACAAACCAAGCTTCTTGAAGTGCTACAATGTCCTCCCGGAGCCTACAAACTGAGCTACTTAGAGTGCTACAATGTCCACCCCGAGCCTACACACTGAGCTTCTTGGAGTGCTACAATGTCCACCCCGAGCCTACAAACCGAGCTTCTTGGAGTGCTACAATGTCCACCCCGAGCCCGCTAACCGAGCTTCCTGGAGTGCTACAATGTCCACCCCGAGCCTACAAACCGAGCTTCTTGGAGTGCTACAATGTCCTCCCGGAGCCTACAAACTGAGCTACTTAGAGTGCTACAATGTCCACCCCGAACCTACACACTGAGCTTCTTGGAGTGCTACAATGTCCACCCCGAGCCTACAAACCGAGCTTCTTGTAGTGCTACAATGTCCACCCCGAGCATACAAACCGAGCTTCTTGGAGTGCTACAATGTCCCCCCCCCCCCGAGCATACAAACTGAGCTTCTTGGAGTGCTACAATGTCCACCCAGAGCCTACAAACCGAGCTTCTTGGAGTGCTACAATGTCCACCCCGAGCCTACAAACCGAGCTTCTTGGAGTGCTACAATGTCTACCCCGAGCCTACAAACCGAGCTTCTTGGAGTGCTACAATGTCCACCCCGAGCCTACAAACTGAGCTTCTTGGAGTGCTACAATGTCCACCCCGAGCCCGCTAACCGAGCTTCTTGGAGTGCTACAATGTCCACCCCGAGCCCGCTAACCAAGCTTCTTTGAGTGCTACAATGTCCACCCGGAGCCTACAAACCGAGCTTCTTGGAGTGCTACAATGTACACACGGAGCCTACAAACCGAGCTTCTTGGAGTGCTACAATGTTCACCCGGAGCCTACAAACCGAGCTTCTTGGAGTGCTACAATGTCTACCCCGAGCCTACAAACTGAGCTTCTTGGAGTGCTACAATGTCCACCCGGAGCCTACAAACCGAGCTTCTTGGAGTGCTACAATTTCCACCCCGAGCCTACAAACTGAGCTTCTTGGAGTGCTACAATGTCCACCCGGAGCCTACAAACCGAGCTTCTTGGAGTGCTACAATGTCCACCCCGAGCCTACAAACCGAGCTTCTTGGAGTGCTACAATGTCCACCCGAGCCTACAAACTGAGCTTCTTGGAGTGCTACAATGTCCACCCGGAGCCTACAAATTGAGCTTCTTAAAGTGCTACAATGTCCACCCGGAGCCTACAAACCGAGCTTCTTGGAGTGCTACAATGTCCACCCGGAGCCTACAAACTGAGCTTCTTGGAGTGCTACAATGTCCACCCCGAGCCTAAAAACTGAGCTTCTTGGAGTGCTACAATGTCCACCCAGAGCCCGCTAACCGAGCTTCTTGGAGTGCTACAATGTCCACCCCGAGCCTACAAACTGAGCTTCTTGGAGTGCTACAATGTCCACCCCGAGCCCGCTAACCGAGCTTCTTGGAGTGCTACAATGTCCACCCCGAGCCCGCTAACCGAGCTTCTTGGAGTGCTACAATGTCCACCCCGAGCCTACAAACTGAGCTTCTTGGAGTGCTACAATGTCCACGCCGAGTCTACAAACTGAGCTTCTTGGAGTGCTACAATGTGCACCCGGAGCCTACAAACCGAGCTTCTTGGAGTGCTACAATGTCCACCCCGAGCCTACAAACCGAGCTTCTTGGAGTGCTACAATGTCCACCCGGAGCCTACAAACCGAGCTTCTTGGAGTGCTACAATGTCCACCCGGAGCCTACAACCCGACCTTCTTGGAGTGCTACAATGTCCACCCGGAGCCTACAAACCGAGCTTCTTGGAGTGCTACAATGTCCACCCGGAGCCTACAACCCGAGCTTCTTGGAGTGCTACAATGTCCACCCGGAGCCTACAAACCGAGCTTCTTGGAGTGCTACAATGTACACCCGGAGCCTACAAACCGAGCTTCTTGGAGTGCTACAATGTCCACCCGGAGCCTACAAACCGAGCTTCTTGGAGTGCTACAATTTCCACCCCGAGCCTACAAACTGAGCTTCTTGGAGTGCTACAATGTCCACCCGGAGCCTACAAACCGAGCTTCTTGGAGTGCTACAATGTCCACCCCGAGCCTACAAACCGAGCTTCTTGGAGTGCTACAATGTCCACCCCGAGCCTACAAACTGAGCTTCTTGGAGTGCTACAATGTCCACCCGGAGCCTACAAATTGAGCTTCTTGGAGTGCTACAATGTCCACCCGGAGCCTGCAAACCGAGCTTCTTGGAGTGCTACAATGTCCACCCGGAGCCTACAACCCGAGCTTCTTGGAGTGCTACAATGTCCACCCGGAGCCTACAAACCGAGCTTCTTGGAGTGCTACAATGTACACCCGGAGCCTACAAACCGAGCTTCTTGGAGTGCTACAATGTCCACCCCGAGCCTATAAACCGAGCTTCTTGTAGTGCTACAATGTCCACCCCGAGCCTACAAACCGAGCTTCTTGGAGTGCTACAATGTCTACCCCGAGCCTACAAACCGAGCTTCTTGGAGTGCTACAATGTCCACCCGGAGCCTACAAACCGAGCTTCTTGGAGTGCTACAATATCCACCCGGAGCCTACAACCCGAGCTTCTTGGAGTGCTACAATGTCCACCCGGAGCCTATAAACCGAGCTTCTTGGAGTGCTACAATGTGCACCCGGAGCCTACAAACCGAGCTTCTTGGAGTGCTACAATGTCCACCCGGAGCCTACAAACCGAGCTTCTTGGAGTGCTACAATGTCTACCCCGAGCCTACAAACTGAGCTTCTTGGAGTGCTACAATGTCCACCCGGAGCCTACAAACCGAGCTTCTTGGAGTGCTACAATTTCCACCCCGAGCCTACAAACTGAGCTTCTTGGAGTGCTACAATGTCCACCCGGAGCCTACAAACCGAGCTTCTTGGAGTGCTACAATGTCCACCCCGAGCCTACAAACCGAGCTTCTTGGAGTGCTACAATGTCCACCCCGAGCCTACAAACTGAGCTTCTTGGAGTGCTACAATGTCCACCCGGAGCCTACAAATTGAGCTTCTTGGAGTGCTACAATGTCCACCCGGAGCCTACAAACCGAGCTTCTTAGAGTGCTACAATGTCCACCCGGAGCCTACAACCCGAGCTTCTTGGAGTGCTACAATGTCCACCCGGAGCCTACAAACCGAGCTTCTTGGAGTGCTACAATGTACACCTGGAGCCTACAAACCGAGCTTCTTGGAGTGCTACAATGTCCACCCCGAGCCTACAAACCGAGCTTCTTGGAGTGCTACAATGTCCACCCCGAGCCTACAAACCGAGCTTCTTCGAGTGCTACAATGTCTACCCCGAGCCTACAAACCGAGCTTCTTGGAGTGCTACAATGTCCACCCCGAGCCCGCTAACCGAGCTTCCTGGAGTGCTACAATGTCCACCCCGAGCCTACAAACCGAGCTTCTTGGAGTGCTACAATGTCCTCCCGGAGCCTACAAACTGAGCTACTTAGAGTGCTACAATGTCCACCCCGAGCCTACACACTGAGCTTCTTGGAGTGCTACAATGTCCACCCCGAGCCTACAAACCGAGCTTCTTGGAGTGCTATAATGTCCACCCCGAGCCCGCTAACCGAACTTCCTGGAGTGCTACAATATACACCCCGAGCCTACAAACCGAGCTTCTTGGAGTGCTACAATGTCCACCCCGAGCCTACAAACCGAGCTTCTTGGAGTGCTACAATGTCCACCCCGAGCCCGCTAACCGAGCTTCCTGGAGTGCTACAATGTCCACCCCGAGCCTACAAACCGAGCTTCTTGGAGTGCTACAATGTCCTCCTGGAGCCTACAAACTGAGCTACTTAGAGTGCTACAATGTCCACCCCGAGCCTACACACTGAGCTTCTTGGAGTGCTACAATGTCCACCCCGAGCCTACAAACCGAGCTTCTTGGAGTGCTACAATGTCCACCCCGAGCCCGCTAACCGAGCTTCCTGGAGTGCTACAATGTCCACCCCGAGCCTACAAACCGAGCTTCTTGGAGTGCTACAATGTCCTCCCGGAGCCTACAAACTGAGCTACTTAGAGTGCTACAATGTCCACCCCGAACCTACACACTGAGCTTCTTGGAGTGCTACAATGTCTACCCCGAGCCCGCTAACCGAGCTTCCTGGAATGCTACAATGTCCACCCCGAGCCTACAAACCGAGCTTCTTGAAGTGCTACAATGTCCTCCCGGAGCCTACAAACTGAGCTACTTAGAGTGCTACAATGTCCACCCCGAGCCTACACACTGAGCTTCTTGGAGTGCTACAATGTCCACCCCGAGCCTACAAACCGAGCTTCTTGGAGTGCTACAATGTCCACCCCGAGCCCGCTAACCGAGCTTCCTGGAGTGCTACAATGTCCACCCCGAGCCTACAAACCGAGCTTCTTGGAGTGCTACAATGTCCTCCCGGAGCCTACAAACTGAGCTACTTAGAGTGCTACAATGTCCACCCCGAACCTACACACTGAGCTTCTTGGAGTGCTACAATGTCCACCCCGAGCCTACAAACCGAGCTTCTTGTAGTGCTACAATGTCCACCCCGAGCATACAAACCGAGATTCTTGGAGTGCTACAATGTCCCCCCCCCCCCCCCGAGCATACAAACTGAGCTTCTTGGAGTGCTACAATGTCCACCCAGAGCCTACAAACCGAGCTTCTTGGAGTGCTACAATGTCCACCCCGAGCCCGCTAACCGAGCTTCTTGGAGTGCTACAATGTCTACCCCGAGCCTACAAACCGAGCTTCTTGGAGTGCTACAATGTCTACCCCGAGCCTACAAACTGAGCTTCTTGGAGTGCTACAATGTCTAACCCGAGCCTACAAACTGAGCTTCTTGGAGTGCTACAATGTCCACCCGGAGCCTACAAACCGAGCTTCTTGGAGTGCTACAATGTCCACCCGGAGCCTACAAACCGAGCTTCTTGGAGTGCTACAATGTCCTCCCGGATCCTACAAAGCGAGCTTCTTGGAGTGCTACAATGTCCACCCGGAGCCTACAAACCGAGCTTCTTGGAGTGCTACAATGTCCACCGGAGCCTACAACCCGACCTTCTTGGAGTGCTACAATGTACACCCGGAGCCTACAAACCGAGCTTCTTGGAGTGCTACAATGTACACACGGAGCCTACAAACCGAGCTTCTTGGAGTGCTACAATGTCCACCCGGAGCCTACAAACCGAGCTTCTTGGAGTGCTACAATGTCTACCCCGAGCCTACAAACTGAGCTTCTTGGAGTGCTACAATGTCCACCCGGAGCCTACAAACCGAGCTTCTTGGAGTGCTACAATTTCCACCCCGAGCCTACAAACTGAGCTTCTTGGAGTGCTACAATGTCCACCCGGAGCCTACAAACCGAGCTTCTTGGAGTGCTACAATGTCCACCCCGAGCCTACAAACCGAGCTTCTTGGAGTGCTACAATGTCCACCCGAGCCTACAAACTGAGCTTCTTGGAGTGCTACAATGTCCACCCGGAGCCTACAAATTGAGCTTCTTAAAGTGCTACAATGTCCACCCGGAGCCTACAAACCGAGCTTCTTGGAGTGCTACAATGTCCACCCGGAGCCTACAAACTGAGCTTCTTGGAGTGCTACAATGTCCACCCCGAGCCTAAAAACTGAGCTTCTTGGAGTGCTACAATGTCCACCCAGAGCCCGCTAACCGAGCTTCTTGGAGTGCTACAATGTCCACCCCGAGCCTACAAACTGAGCTTCTTGGAGTGCTACAATGTCCACCCCGAGCCCGCTAACCGAGCTTCTTGGAGTGCTACAATGTCCACCCCGATCCCGCTAACCGAGCTTCTTGGAGTGCTACAATGTCCACCCCGAGCCTACAAACTGAGCTTCTTGGAGTGCTACAATGTCCACGCCGAGTCTACAAACTGAGCTTCTTGGAGTGCTACAATGTGCACCCGGAGCCTACAAACCGAGCTTCTTGGAGTGCTACAATGTCCACCCCGAGCCTACAAACCGAGCTTCTTGGAGTGCTACAATGTCCACCCGGAGCCTACAAACCGAGCTTCTTGGAGTGCTACAATGTCCACCCGGAGCCTACAACCCGACCTTCTTGGAGTGCTACAATGTCCACCCGGAGCCTACAAACCGAGCTTCTTGGAGTGCTACAATGTCCACCCGGAGCCTACAACCCGAGCTTCTTGGAGTGCTACAATGTCCACCCGGAGCCTACAAACCGAGCTTCTTGGAGTGCTACAATGTACACCCGGAGCCTACAAACCGAGCTTCTTGGAGTGCTACAATGTCCACCCGGAGCCTACAAACCGAGCTTCTTGGAGTGCTACAATTTCCACCCCGAGCCTACAAACTGAGCTTCTTGGAGTGCTACAATGTCCACCCGGAGCCTACAAACCGAGCTTCTTGGAGTGCTACAATGTCCACCCCGAGCCTACAAACCGAGCTTCTTGGAGTGCTACAATGTCCACCCCGAGCCTACAAACTGAGCTTCTTGGAGTGCTACAATGTCCACCCGGAGCCTACAAATTGAGCTTCTTGGAGTGCTACAATGTCCACCCGGAGCCTACAAACCGAGCTTCTTGGAGTGCTACAATGTCCACCCGGAGCCTACAACCCGAGCTTCTTGGAGTGCTACAATGTCCACCCGGAGCCTACAAACCGAGCTTCTTGGAGTGCTACAATGTACACCCGGAGCCTACAAACCGAGCTTCTTGGAGTGCTACAATGTCCACCCCGAGCCTATAAACCGAGCTTCTTGTAGTGCTACAATGTCCACCCCGAGCCTACAAACCGAGCTTCTTGGAGTGCTACAATGTCTACCCCGAGCCTACAAACCGAGCTTCTTGGAGTGCTACAATGTCCACCCCGAGCCTACAAACCGAGCTTCTTGGAGTGCTACAATGTCCTCCCGGAGCCTACAAACTGAGCTACTTAGAGTGCTACAATGTCCACCCTGAGCCTACACACTGAGCTTCTTGGAGTGCTACAATGTCCTCCGGGAGCCTACAAACCGAGCTTATTGGAGTGCTACAATGTCCACCCGGAGCCTACAAACCGAGCTTCTTGGAGTGCTACAATGTCCACCCGGAGCCTACAACCCGAGCTTCTTGGAGTGCTACAATGTCCACCCGGAGCCTATAAACCGAGCTTCTTGGAGTGCTACAATGTGCACCCGGAGCCTACAAACCGAGCTTCTTGGAGTGCTACAATGTCCACCCGGAGCCTACAAACCGAGCTTCTTGGAGTGCTACAATGTCTACCCCGAGCCTACAAACTGAGCTTCTTGGAGTGCTACAATGTCCACCCGGAGCCTACAAACCGAGCTTCTTGGAGTGCTACAATTTCCACCCCGAGCCTACAAACTGAGCTTCTTGGAGTGCTACAATGTCCACCCGGAGCCTACAAACCGAGCTTCTTGGAGTGCTACAATGTCCACCCCGAGCCTACAAACCGAGCTGCTTGGAGTGCTACAATGTCCACCCCGAGCCTACAAACTGAGCTTCTTGGAGTGCTACAATGTCCACCCGGAGCCTACAAATTGAGCTTCTTGGAGTGCTACAATGTCCACCCGGAGCCTACAAACCGAGCTTCTTAGAGTGCTACAATGTCCACCCGGAGCCTACAACCCGAGCTTCTTGGAGTGCTACAATGTCCACCCGGAGCCTACAAACCGAGCTTCTTGGAGTGCTACAATGTACACCTGGAGCCTACAAACCGAGCTTCTTGGAGTGCTACAATGTCCACCCCGAGCCTACAAACCGAGCTTCTTGGAGTGCTACAATGTCCACCCCGAGCCTACAAACCGAGCTTCTTCGAGTGCTACAATGTCTACCCCGAGCCTACAAACCGAGCTTCTTGGAGTGCTACAATGTCCACCCCGAGCCCGCTAACCGAGCTTCCTGGAGTGCTACAATGTCCACCCCGAGCCTACAAACCGAGCTTCTTGGAGTGCTACAATGTCCTCCCGGAGCCTACAAACTGAGCTACTTAGAGTGCTACAATGTCCACCCCGAGCCTACACACTGAGCTTCTTGGAGTGCTACAATGTCCACCCCGAGCCTACAAACCGAGCTTCTTGGAGTGCTATAATGTCCACCCCGAGCCCGCTAACCGAACTTCCTGGAGTGCTACAATGTACACCCCGAGCCTACAAACCGAGCTTCTTGGAGTGCTACAATGTCCACCCCGAGCCTACAAACCGAGCTTCTTGGAGTGCTACAATGTCCACCCCGAGCCCGCTAACCGAGCTTCCTGGAGTGCTACAATGTCCACCCCGAGCCTACAAACCGAGCTTCTTGGAGTGCTACAATGTCCTCCTGGAGCCTACAAACTGAGCTACTTAGAGTGCTACAATGTCCACCCCGAGCCTACACACTGAGCTTCTTGGAGTGCTACAATGTCCACCCCGAGCCTACAAACCGAGCTTCTTGGAGTGCTACAATGTCCACCCCGAGCCCGCTAACCGAGCTTCCTGGAGTGCTACAATGTCCACCCCGAGCCTACAAACCGAGCTTCTTGGAGTGCTACAATGTCCTCCCGGAGCCTACAAACTGAGCTACTTAGAGTGCTACAATGTCCACCCCGAACCTACACACTGAGCTTCTTGGAGTGCTACAATGTCCACCCCGAGCTTACAAACCGAGCTTCTTGGAGTGCTACAATGTCCACCCCGAGCCCGCTAACCGAGCTTCTTAGAGGGCTACAATGTCCACCCCGAGCCTACAAACCGAGCTTCTTGTAGTGCTACAATGTCCACCCGGAGCCTACAAACCGAGCTTCTTGGAGTGCTACAATGTCCCCCCCCCCCCCCCCCCGAGCATACAAACTGAGCTTCTTGGAGTGCTACAATGTCCACCCAGAGCCTACAAACCGAGCTTCTTGGAGTGCTACAATGTCCACCCCGAGCCTACAAACCGAGCTTCTTGGAGTGCTACAATGTCTACCCCGAGCCTACAAACCGAGCTTCTTGGAGTGCTACAATGTCCACCCCGAACCTACAAACTGAGCTTCTTGGAGTGCTACAATGTCCACCCCGAGCCCGCTAACCGAGCTTCTTGGAGTGCTACAATGTCCACCCCGAGCCCGCTAACCGAGCTTCTTTGAGTGCTACAATGTCCACCCCGAGCCTACAAACCGAGCTTCTTTGAGTGCTACAATGTCCACCCCGAGCCTACAAACCGAGCTTCTTGGAGTGCTACAATGTCTACCCCGAGCCTACAAACCGAGCTTCTTGGAGTGCTACAATGTCTACCCCGAGCCTACAAACTGAGCTTCTTGGAGTGCTACAATGTCTAACCCGAGCCTACAAACTGAGCTTCTTGGAGTGCTACAATGTCCACCCGGAGCCTACAAACCGAGCTTCTTGGAGTGCTACAATATCCACCCGGAGCCTACAAACCGAGCTTCTTGGAGTGCTACAATGTCCACCCGGAGCCTACAAACCGAGCTTCTTGGAGTGCTACAATGTCCTCCCGGATCCTACAAAGCGAGCTTCTTGGAGTGCTACAATGTCCACCCGGAGCCTACAAACCGAGCTTCTTGGAGTGCTACAATGTCCACCCGGAGCCTACAACCCGACCTTCTTGGAGTGCTACAATGTACACCCGGAGCCTACAAACCGAGCTTCTTGGAGTGCTACAATGTACACACGGAGCCTACAAACCGAGCTTCTTGGAGTGCTACAATGTCCACCCGGAGCCTACAAACCGAGCTTCTTGGATTGCTACAATGTCTACCCCGAGCCTACAAACTGAGCTTCTTGGAGTGCTACAATGTCCACCCGGAGCCTACAAACCGAGCTTCTTGGAGTGCTACAATTTCTACCCCGAGCCTACAAACTGAGCTTCTTGGAGTGCTACAATGTCCACCCGGAGCCTACAAACCGAGCTTCTTGGAGTGCTACAATGTCCACCCCGAGCCTACAAACCGAGCTTCTTGGAGTGCTACAATGTCCACCCGAGCCTACAAACTGAGCTTCTTGGAGTGCTACAATGTCCACCCGGAGCCTACAAATTGAGCTTCTTAAAGTGCTACAATGTCCACCCGGAGCCTACAAACCGAGCTTCTTGGAGTGCTACAATGTCCACCCGGAGCCTACAAACTGAGCTTCTTGGAGTGCTACAATGTCCACCCCGAGCCTAAAAACTGAGCTTCTTGGAGTGCTACAATGTCCACCCAGAGCCCGCTAACCGAGCTTCTTGGAGTGCTACAATGTCCACCCCGAGCCTACAAACTGAGCTTCTTGGAGTGCTACAATGTCTACCCCGAGCCCGCTAACCGAGCTTCTTGGAGTGCTACAATGTCCACCCCGAGCCCGCTAACTGAGCTTCTTGGAGTGCTACAATGTCCACCCCGAGCCTACAAACTGAGCTTCTTGGAGTGCTACAATGTCCACGCCGAGTCTACAAACTGAGCTTCTTGGAGTGCTACAATGTGCACCCGGAGCCTACAAACCGAGCTTCTTGGAGTGCTACAATGTCCACCCCGAGCCTACAAACCGAGCTTCTTGGAGTGCTACAATGTCCACCCGGAGCCTACAAACCGAGCTTCTTGGAGTGCTACAATGTCCACCCGGAGCGTACAAACCGAGCTTCTTGGAGTGCTACAATGTCCACCCTGAGCCTACAAACCGAGCTTCTTGGAGTGCTACAATGTCCACCCGGAGCCTATAAACCGAGCTTCTTGGAGTGCTACAATGTCCACCCCGAGCCTACAAACCGAGCTTCTTGGAGTGCTACAATGTCCACCCGGAGCCTACAAACCGAGCTTCTTGGAGTGCTACAATTTCCACCCCGAGCCTACAAACCGAGCTTCTTGAAGTGCTACAATGTCCACCCCGAGCCTACAAACTGAGCTTCGTGGAATGCTACAATGTCCACCCGGAGCCTACAAATTGAGCTTCTTGGAGTGCTACAATATCCACCCGGAGCCTACAAACCGAGCTTCTTGGAGTGCTACAATGTCCACTCCGAGCCTACAAATTGAGCTTCTTGGAGTGCTACAATGTCCACCCGGAGCCTACAAACTGAGCTTCTTTGAGTGCTACAATGTCCACCCCGAGCCTTCAAACCGAGCTTCTTGGAGTGCTACAATGTCCACCCGGAGCCTACAAACCGAGCTTCTTGGAGTGCTACAATGTCCACCCGTTGCCTACAAACCGAGCATCTTGGAGTGCTACAATGTCCATCCGGAGCCTATAAACCGAGCTTCTTGGAGTGCTACAATGTCCAATCCGAGCCTATAAACCGAGCTTCTTGGAGTGCTACAATGTCCACCCCGAGCCAAAAAACTGAGCTTCTTGGAGTGCTACAATGTCCACCCCGAGCCTACAAACTGAGCTTCTTGGAGTGCTACAATGTCCACCCCGAGCCTACAAACCGAGCTTCTTAGAGTGCTACAATGTCCACCCCGAGCCTACAAACCGAACTTCTTGGAGTGCTACAATGTCCACCTCGAGCCTACAAACTGAGCTTCTTGGAGTGCTACAATGTCCACCCGGAGCCTACAAACCGAGCTTCTTGGAGTGCTACAATGTCCACCCGGAGCCTACAAACCGAGCTTCTTGGAGTGCTACAATGTCCACCCGTTTCCTACAAACCGAGCTTCTTGGAGTGCTACAATGTCCACCCGAGCCTACAAACCGAGCTTCTTGGAGTGCTACAATGTCCACCCCGAGCCTACAAACCGAGCTTCTTGGAGTGCTACAATGTCCACCCCGAGCCTACAAACTGAGCTTCTTGGAGTGCTACAATGTCCACCCCGAGCCCGCTAACCGAGCTTCTTGGAGTGCTACAATGTCCACCCCGAGCCTACAAACCGAGCTTCTTGGAGTGCTACAATGTCCACCCCGAGCCTACAAACCGAGCTTCTTGGAGTGCTACAATGTCCACATCCAGTCGTTTCAGTTCGTCATTGATTACGTGTGTCTTTCTGGCATCGTTTATATCATGCAGGTTATCTGATACTCCAGTCAGCATGGTACGAACAGCAGCCCAGTCAGCATGGTACGGACAACAGACCAGTCAGCGTGGTACGGATATTCTAACATCCCTGTTTAATTGCTGATGCACGTGTTGAGTTGACATCTCATGGTGTAACTGGATGGCCTCTCAAGGTCATAAGTTTTGTTTATTCTTCTATGGAGAACCAGCTGTTGCCCGTGCAGCAGCCCCACCCCCCCCCCCCTCTCCACGTAACTAATTGATCCAGGGGACCAGCATTAACCGATACAGCCTGGAATCAGCTACATCGCAGGAGTTGCTAGAATGGGACCACCACTAGACGGCATTAGGGACACCAGCTCCAGTGATGGGACCACCACTAGACTGCCTTAGAGACACCAGCTCCAGTGATGGGACACCAGCTCTAGCGATGGGACCACCACTAGATTACCTTAGGGACACCAGCTCCAGCGATGGGACCACCACTAGACTGCCCTAGGGACACCAGCTCCAGCGATGGGACACCAGCTCCAGCGATGGGACACCAGCTCCAGCGATGGGACCACCACTAGATTGCCTTAGGGACACCAGCTTCAGTGATGGGACCACTACTAGACTGCCTCAGAGACACCAGCTCCAGTGATGGGACACCAGCTCTAGCGATGGGACCACCACTAGACTGCCTTAGGGACAACAGCTCCAGCGATGGGACCAGCACTAGACTGCCTTAGGGACACCAGCTCCAGCGATGGGACCAGCACTAGACTGCCTTAGGGACACCAGCTCCAGCGATGGAACCACCACTAGACTGCCTTAGGGACTCCAGCTCCAGCGATGGAACCACCACTAGACTGCCTTAGGGACTTCAGCTCCAGCGATGGGACCACCACTAGACTGCCTTAGGGACACCAGATCCAGCGATGAGACCACCACTAGACTGCCTTAGGGACACCAGCTCCAGTGATGGGACACCAGCTCCAGCGATGGAACCACCACTAGACTGCCTTAGGGACTCCAGCTCCAGCGATGGAACCACCACTAGACTGCCTTAGGGACTTCAGCTCCAGCGATGGGACCACCACTAGACTGCCTTAGGGACACCAGCTCCAGCGATGGGACCACCACTAGACTGCCTTAGGGACACCAGCTCCAGCGATGGGACCACCACTAGACTGCCTTAGGGACACCAGCTCCAGCGATGTGACCACCACTAAACTGCCGTAGGAACACCAAATCCGGATTTTTCCTCACGGTTTACTCTCGAAGCCTTTCCCGTAAACAGGTATACCACAAGGCAGTGAACCGTTTTTACGATACAAGTTCATTAGGCCTATTCAGCTGTCATGTCCAAAAGGTCAATTTAACGGATGTGTGACCGGTTATTGATTATTTTATGACACTATATGATGAATGATGCTGCTTGTAACGCTTCCGTGGGTCACTTTGAAAACTATTCTCACAAAAAACTCCATTTTGTTTACTCCACATAGACACATCCGCCATCTTGGTATCGTAATCGTGTATCCAGAAACAAAGTGAACGAAAACTCAACAAGTTTCGGAGAGGATAAACAAACTACATAAACTTACAAGCATACTGATTCTTTCCTACATGTGGGTCAGTGATGGTGGTACGTGTGTGCAGGTGTAATGCAAGTGTGTGTGTGTGATTGAAGCTACATGTGTTTTATTACGCTACATAGGAGACGGCGGGGCCTAGTGGTTAAGTGACACAGATCACATCCAGAAGGTGCTGGGTTCGATCCCCATCACAGCACCAGCCGTTACCCCGGGGAAGCAAACCCTTAGAAAATGCAGGAGGAAGCAGACCCTTACATAAAATGCATGCTGAAGTCGGATGCACTGGGCCTACAGGCGCAAAATAAAAACCACAGTGCAACGCACACCGCCTTGGGGATTAAAGAAATAAGGCGATCGCAAAAAAAACAAAAACAAAAAAAAACAAATTACGCTTCATTTGTGTAAATAACAACATAAATTTTTGAGGACTCATTTATGCTTTCTCTACATTTGGTTTTGTCTCTAGATTTTTATGTTTGTAGCTACATTTAGTTTGTTCGATATATTTGTGTTATTCGCTGTATTTTGTTTGGTAGCTACATGTCTATTTGGTAGCTACATGTCTATTTGGTCGCTACATGTGTGTTTGTAGCTACAATTCCGTTTGGTAGCTACATTTGCTTTGATACCTGCGTGTGCTTGCATGTAGTATCATCAAATGGTTTGAGTGCTGATGATTCCAGTGGCCCACTGGTTATACACACTACTTACTGGTCCTTCCTCTTATACCCACATCCTATTTACACCCCTCCCCTCACCATCCCCCATACCTGTTCGACTCACGATACATTTTAAAATATGCGGTCGGTGGATAACTAGGGTATCGATTGTAGAATCTACATTATTCTTCTTCTTCTTCTTCTTCTTCTTCTTCTTCTTCTTCTTCTTCTTCTTCTTCTTCTTCTTCCTCTTCTACTTCTTCGTTCGTTCTCAATCTCCCACTACCAAACACTGAAAGGGCTTAAGTAGCAGAATGTAGTCCAGAGAACGGAATGCGTTGTGTGGTAGTTTACAGCTTGGCTGCGATATTTGCACCTTTCGGTCCAACACATCCGACTTCAGCAAGCATTTTTTTAGTTCCAGGTTAGCATTCCCTTATGGATCCCTTCTCCTTAGCCAGTCTGCCCTGATGCAGTCTGTTATCCAGGATCACCACGTGGAGGTGTAGAAGGGTCTTGGCAGCTATGGTTCGCTGGCCCTGACGCTAGCAGTCAGCTTGGGTCGCTGACCAATGCAGCTCTTGCGCTGCTCAGCATCTTGATCCCGAATCTACATTCAATAGACGGTCATTGACTGACGTGTCAACATCTAAAATAGCGGTCATTGACTGACATGTCAACATCCAATGGACGGCCATTGACTGACGTGTCAATATCCAATGGAGATGTCATTGACGGACGTGTCAACATCTAATAGGCGGTCAGTGACTGAAATTTCAACATCTAATAGACGGTCATTGACTCACTTCACGAAATACTAAACAACACAACACATCAGGGTTCGAAGATTGCATTCCTTACAGATGTAATGTCAGTTCTACAAGCTTTCGGGAATGATAAACTACCAGAGCTTAAGAAAACCTTGGGCGAACTAAAAGCTAAGAGCAGGGTAAGGCTGCAATCAATACCACTACACTATAGCCTACCAAGAAACGAGAGAGAGAGAGAGAGCAAGTTAGCAGAGAAGGGCGCACCTTGTAAGAAAAGAAGTCCCTTATGCAAGCCATAAGGAAAGCTGACCAAACGAGAGACAACCATCACTGCCTTCATTGAGAGAAGCCAGTGATGCTGTTTGTATAAGAACGGGACATAACACATTTAGTGGTCACTTACGCTCGTTAAAGCCATCTCCAGCACCCAAGTGTATGTGCGGACGAGCAGCACAGACAGCTGGGCATATCCGACAAGGACGTTACAAGCTTAGGGAAATGAATACCTGGCCCTGGCTCAGGGAGGCGAACCTCCCCACACGGCTGTTTGTGAGCCTCAAAGAACTCTCCACCACCACAACCGTTATCTAGAGAACTGACCTTCACAGGAAGACATTTTTTTTAATGTGACGAAAAGGCGAAGAGGAAGACGGACCAGACTTTCCACGCTGCTCAAGTCCCCAGTATGAGTGCCCTGGAAACGAGGGCGTATACCCTACAAACTTAAACCAGGGAAACGTGTATACCACTGATCTGATATCATAAATAGCCAGCGTAATGTATTTATAGAAGTCGCGTTGTAAACCCAGGAAGAACACTTGCAGGTTAGCACACATCAATGCCTCATGTCACACGCAGACAGATTTGTCATGCTCTTTAAACGTCTGCCATGTATGTCTCTGTGTTATTAGGGATACGCTGGGGGAAGCCGCTTCACGTAACACGGTAAGTGCTGGCACTTCGGGCACCTGGCATGTAGCCCCACTTCTTGTGTTCTATATATGTATCTACAATGTAAAAGTGTGTTTGTTATTAGCTTCTACACCGTCCTCAGCCCTGACTATACTCGGGATAAATAACTGTTAAGGACTCTTAATGACATGTAGGTGGAGTGTTAAATTCGTGGCATACTCGGCCTGATATTACCAACAGGACTGTAATTGAAAGTGGCGGAAGATAAGGTAGTCTCATAGCAAACAATACTGTAGGGGACGGAGTGTTATAGACTTGGTTGTGTGTACTAAGTCGCAGATTGAGGTTGGGTAGTCAGTTCCCTTCCTCGCTCACTTTCCTGTTTGAGCATTAAGCCCAGTACCAATTTACAGCTCCATCTACCTCGAACGATAACACGGATTGAACCGAGTACTAATGCCTTGAGATGCTAGATCACTACCATTCTGCCCATGGTACGATAGAAACAGAGATCCTTCATCTCAGAGAGGTTACTCGTTGATGAAGATGTGCGAGACAGTCCCTCTTCTGGAACGTGAAAGGCAATATATATAGAGGCCGATATAGACACACTTAGGAAATTATACGTACAGAAAGCCACGGGAGAGGTTATACACCTGTTGAAAATATTGGAAACGAGACAGAAAGACAGACATACATATAGACAGACGGACAGAAAGACAGACAGACAGAAAGACAGACAGACAGACAGAAAGACAGACAGGCAGAAAGACAGAAAGACAGACAGAAAGACAGATAGACAAAAAAGACAGAAAGACAAAAAAAGACAAGCTTGTACGACCATTGAGAATCTTTCTTTTGCAAAGAGTGACAGTGATTTGAGTGGTTGAAATTTGACGATACAACAAGTACGGGAAGGTAAGGTATTTTAATTATTACATAAAAGAGACAGACATATTTAGGTAGATAGATTGGTAGATAGATTGGTAAATAGACTGGCATATTGGAAGATAGATTGGTAGATTCGTAGATAAATTAGTAGATAGATTGGTAGATAGATTGGTAGATAGTTTGATAGATAGTTTGGTAGATACATTGGTAGATAGTTCTATAGATAGTTAAATAGATAGATAATTTTATATAAAGATAGATAAATAGTTTGATAGATAGATATTTTGATAGATAGTTTGAAAGAGGGTTTAATAAATAGTTTGAAAGATAGATACATAGTTTGATATATATATATATATATATATATATATATATATATATATATATAGATAGATAGATAGATAGATAGATAGATAGATAGATAGATAGATAGATAGATAGATAGATAGATAGATAGATAGGTAGATAGATAAATAGATAGATAAATAGATAGATAGACAGACAGAGAGAGATATATAGAGATATATAGATACAAAGATAGATAAGATTAATAGACAGATATATGGTTTGAAAGGTAGTTTGAGAGATAGTTTGATATATGGATAGTTTGATATGTGGATAGTTTGATATGTGGATAGTTTGATATGTGGATAGTTTGATATGTGGATAGTTTGATAGATAGTTTGAAATATAGATAGTAGTTTAATATATAGATATATAGTTTCATAGATAGAGAATTTGATATATAGCTAGATAGTTTGAGAGATCGATGGCCAGTTTGATAGATAGTTTGACAGGTAGTTTGACAGATAGGAAATTTGATATTCAGTTTGACATATAGCTAGATGGTTTGATAGATAGATATATAGTTTGATAGATAGTTTGATAGATAGATAGATATATAGATATATTGATAGATAGACAGATATATAGATGGATAGATAGATAGATAGATAGATAGATAGATAGATAGATAGATAGATAGATAGATAGATAGATAGATAGATAGATAGATAGATAGATAGATAAATAGATAAATAGATAGATAGACAAACAGAACAGAACAGACAGACAGAATGACAGACATTTAGATAGATAGATAGATAGATAGATAGATAGATAGATAGATAGATAGATAGATAGATAGATAGATAGATAGATAGATAGATAGATAGATAGAAAAATAGTTTGATAGAAAGTTTTATAGATAGTTTAATAGATTGTTTAATAGATAGATAGTTTAATAGATATATATTTTGATAGATAGATAGATAAACTGAACGATAGACAGATAGACAAACCGAAAGACAGACAGAAAGACAGACATATAGATAGACAGATAGATAGATAGATAGATATATAGATAGATAGATAGATAGATAGATAGATAGATAGATAGATAGATAGATAGATAGATAGATAGATAGATAGATAGATAAATAGATAGTTTGCTAGATAGATAGATAGATATATATATAGATAGATAGATAGATAGATAGATAGATAGATAGATAGATAGATAGATAGATAGATAGATAGATAGATAGATAGATAGATAGATAGATAGATAGATATATAGATAGATAGTTTGCTAGATAGATAGTTTGATAGATAGATAGATAGTTTGTTTGATTGGTTGATGCATAGTTTGATAGATAATTTGATAGATAGTTTGATAGATATATAGATAAACTGAAAGATAGACAGATAGACAGACAGACCGAAAGACAGACAGATAGATAGATAGATAGATAGATAGATAGATAGATAGATAGATAGATAGATAGATAGATAGATAGATAGATAGATAGATAGATAGATAGATATATAGATAAATATATAGAAAAATATATACTTTGATATATAATCTGATAGACAGAAAGATTAAATCATACACTAAGACATGCACACGAACAGACAGACGGAAAGGCGGACAGGCATAAATTGAGACTACGGCCTAACAACAGATAAGCAAGTACACAAACGGATAAACATACATACAAACATACAGACAGGCGGGAAAGGAGACAGCTGGACGGAAAGGCAGACAACAAACAGAAAGATAGACAGATAAGAGAGATCGACATATAAACAGACATGCAAACAGAAAAAAAGCTACAGATAGACAAATAGACACAGAGGTATATACATAGACACAATTGATTCACTCCAATGCCGTGATTGAACAACTGCAGTACACGCAATCCTAACATGAACAAGGAAGTCATCTTACAAATTACTGCACCCACCGTATCAATTAAATATTCTCCGAACTCGTATTTTCAATTGCCGTCTGACCTCAGCATTGACTAACGAAAGTCGAGATATCCGAGCCCATAACAGGACACAAGCAAGACTAGTGTACTGTATGGTGTCAGCTAATGTGACCTTTAGGGTTGGGCATTAGTTCCTGTGTTGGGAAATTATAAGAAAATGGGTGATACTTGTCAGAAATTAAGGTCAAGGATGTTGCGTTAAAGACTTAGTTGAGTCAGGCCTGAGCGTTTGAGGACGAGGGGCATATAGTTCAATCCCTGGCTGTCATTTCTTCTCTAGCCGTAAGCCAGACCACCATTTACAGCTGGGTCGACTGAAGAGTGAAGAAAACGGGGAACGAACAGGTTACCATTTTTACACCTAGGTCCACTGGAACGTGACGAAAACATGGATCGTACTCGGTACCTTTGCCCTAAAAGACGAGTGCTCTGTCACTCTTATTTCTTAGACACACGCTGTTCAATTAGTGAAGGAAATAACATATGTGGGGCGGAAAGGTGTGACGGGAAGGCCGTCATGATAGCATGGCTGAAGGTAGCGGTTAAATAACAGTGGGGAATTCCAAGCTAAGGGAATTCCCCAACCAGGACGGAATTTTAAGGTTTCGGGAGGAAAGTATGTTTCAGTTGTGACTGTTAAGAGAGTAGTTACGAAAACCTTTTTTTGGTAACTATTTTTGTAAGTTTTAAAATCATTCAACATATCATATGGTCATTACATTTGTAAAGTTCTATGGGTATAATCAAAGAAAATGTATATGTTCTAATAGAGACACACATTAAAATAGTTACAATATCATATGAAGTAGTAATAGAAACACGGGAACGAGCCGGAACAAAAACAAGTACACCAATGTCAATACTTGGACACCCACATCAGTTCTGATGGGAGATGTACCCATGTCAATACTTAGACACCCACATCAGTTCTGATGGGAGATGTACCCATGTCAATACTTAGACACCCACATCAGTTCTGATGGGAGATGTACCCATGTCAATACTTGGACACCCACATCAGTTCTGATCGGAGATGCACCCATTTCAATACTTGGACACCCACATCAGTTCTGATGGGAGATGTACTTATGAAACAGAGGTTTAAAGAAGATAATTATTGGATGATACAGACCTACACATACATATGGCAGCTAATCATGGACAATGATGCAAGTGCATAGGTCATTAGTGGCAACGGGAATGTAGTATTACAGAAGAATATTGAAAGCTCCATGAACTGCAAAGAAAACTTGTAACATGGCTCTTGGGAAGGCACAGACACAAAGGCAGCTCACGACAGACATCAAGGCAAGGCAGTGACGTCTTCTCGGGCATGTGGTGAGAAGAGGAGGGTTAGAACACACCCTGAGAACGGACAGAATCGCGGGCAAGAGGGTCAGATGAAGCCAAAGATAGAACACATTAGACAGCTTGGAGGCATGGTATGGGAGGCGACCAACGGCCGAACTCATCTGACATACTTGATTTGAGGAAATGAAGGTCCATGATGGTCAACCTCAACCGGTAGGGCACTTGATAATGATGATGATAGTAGCAGCCCCTTCGAGTCTTGATTATTTAGTCTTCGTTCTCCTAACGGTGTTGTCTTTCTCATAACGGTGTTGTCTTTCTCCTTGAGGTGGTGTCTTTCTCCTTGAGGCGGTGTCTTTCTCCTAACGGTGTTGTCTTTCTCCTAACGGTGTTGTCTTTCTCCTTGCAGTGTTGTCTTTCTCCTAACGGTGTTGTCTTTCTCCTTGTGGTGTTGTCTTTCTCTTTGAGGAGGTATCTTTCTCTTTGAGGCGGTGTCTTTCTCTTTGAGGCGGTGTCTTTCTCCTTGCGGCGGTGTCTTTCTCTTTGAGGTGTTGTCTTTCTCCTAACGGTTTTGTTTTCTCCTTGAGGCATTGTCTTCCACACACTTCGCCACAGTCAGCGCACACATGCGGGGAGCCGGCTGTGGAATCGTTGTATTTTTTTTATGGCAGTACGATTACGCTGAGCCTCCGTGATGACTGTACGCTCTGCTACCTGAGCACCTTAAGTGGTACCACCTTGCCAGGTGATACGGTCTTGTGCAAGCATCTCCCAGGAAGTGACATCGATATTAAAGCTTTTCAGAGACACTTTCAAGTAGCCTCTGTAGCGTTTTTTTCACCCCCCCCCCCCCCTCCACATCCCCTCCTGGTGAGCGTCTGCCGTTTTGAACTCATCATATAACAGCTGCCTGGGGATGCGACCATCTGGCACGCGAACAGCTGTCCCATCCATTCTAGCTGAGCCAATTTCAGAAATGCTTCGATGCACAAGATATTAATCTTGCTAAGAATTTCAGAGTTAAGCCACTTTTCCTGTCACGTGAACCGGGCCAGCCTAGGTAGCCAGCTCAACTAATGTCTAACAGACATGAGACAGAGTTCCTGACATTACACTTTTATCTTGGTTGCGACACTGATGTCTTGGAGGTTCCAGACCTTTGCTTGGAACCTCCTTAACGCGAAGTTCGCTTTAGCAATCCTGTTATTGACCTTTCAGTCGATATTCACCTTACTAGTGATGGTACTGTCTAGGTAGGTGAAGCTAATGACTGTCTAGGTAGGTGAATGTAGCGACTGTCTAGGTAGGTGAAGGTAGCGACTACCTGGAGAGCGTATTGTCTAGGTAGATGAAGCTAGCGACTGTCTAGGTAGGTGAAGGTAGCGACTGCCTGGAGAGGGTACTGTCTAGGTAGATAACGCTAGCGACTGTCTAGGTAGATGAAGCTAGCGACTGTCTGGTCAGGGTACTGTCTAGGTAGGTGAAGCTAGTGACTGCCTGGTGAGGGTACTGTCTAGGTAGATAAAGCTAGCGACTGTCTAGTGAGGGTACTGCCTAGGTAGGTGAAGTTAGCGATTGTTTGGTGAGGGTACTGTCTAGGTAGATAAAGCTAGCGACTATCTAGTGAGGGTACTGTTTAGGTAGGTGAAGTTAGCCACTGTCTGGTTAGGGTATTGCCTAGGTAAGGGAAGCTAGCGACTGTCTAGGTAGGTGAAGCTAGCGACTGCCTGGTGAGGGTACTGTTTAGGTAGATGAAGCTAGCGACTGCATGATGAGGGTACTGTCTAAGTAGAAGAAGCTAGCAACTGCCTAGGTAGGGGAAGCTAGCGACTGTCTAGGTAGATGAAGCTAGCAACTACATGGTGAGGGTACTGCCTAGGTAGATGAAGCTAGCGACTGCCTGGTGAGGGTACTGTCTAGGTAGGCGACGCTAGCGACTGTCTAGGTAGATGAAGCTAGCAACTACATGGTGAGGGTACTGCCTAGGTAGATGAAGCTAGCGACTGCCTGGTGAGGGTACTGTCTAGGTAGGCGACGCTAGCGACTGTCTGGTGAGGGTACTGTCTAGGTAGGCAACGCTAGCGACTGTCTGGTGATTGTACTGTCTAGGTAGATGAAGCTAGCAACTACATGGTGAGGGCACTATCTAGGTAGGTGAAGTAGCGACTGTCTGGTGAGGGTACTGTCTAGGTAGATGAAGCTAGCGACTGTCTGGTGAGGGTACTGTCTAGATAGATGAAGCTAACGACTGTCTAGGTAGGTGAAGCTAGCGGCTGTCTAGGTAGCTGAAACTAACTACTGTCTAGGTAGGTGAAGCTACCGACTGTCTAGGTAGGTGAAGCTAGCGACTGTCTAGGTAGGTGAAGCTAGCGACTGGCTGGTGAGGGTACTGTCTAGGTAGGTGAAGCTAGCGACTGCATGGTGAGGGTACTGTCTAGGAAGGTGAAAGCGACTGCATGGTGATGGTACTGTCTAGAAAGGTGAAGCTAGCGACTGCATGGTGACGGTACTGTCTAGGTAGGTGCAGCTAGTGACTGCATGGTGAGGGTACTGTCTAGGTAGGTGAAACTAGCGACTGTCTGGTGACGGTACTGTCTAGGTAGGTGAAGCTAGTGACTGCATGGTGAGGGTACTGTCTAGGTAGGTGAAACTTGCGACTGCATGGCGAGGGTACTGTCTAGGTAGGTGAAACTAGCGACAGGCTGGTGACTGTACTGCCTGGGGACTTTGGTTATGTCCAGTAACGTTTGGTTCGATTTAAGGGCAGGCCCACAAAGTACCTCAGCTTTCCCAGTGGTGAACGTCAGACCCGAGTTACTGTACACCACCGTATACTCCACCATGGTGGACTGCATATCATTTTCTGAGCAAGTGTGGAGGACGCGTTCGTCCTCGAATAGGAGATCTAGAATCTTGGCCTCGCGCATCTCGGTGTAGGCTATATAGAGCGCCTCGGGATGACCAGCTGACCCTGCGTACTGAACCTGAAATGCATGGCAGTAGCCGCATCATGAACAGCATCAATTAGTATTTCTGCAAGGCCATATTAAAGTGTGTCGGCGCCAGCGCACAATCCTGTTTGACACTGGAAAGACTATAGACAATTCTCCCTCCAGCAGAACATTTGCCATCTAGCCAATTTAAATTGAGGGATGAATCCGCAGGGACTGTCCCACTTCGCCATGATTTGCCAAAGTCTATTCCTATTGACTGTGTCAAAAGTTTTGGTCCGATGGACAAGAACTGTTTGCAGGTCACAATTCTGTTCTTGACAAATCTCTTGCAGTTGATGTGCTGAATACATCTTGTCAACCGTCGAACGACCAGCACAAAACCAAACCGACTCTTAGGGAGTAAACTCCGCACAATCTGGTTATTCAGGCATACACTAAGCTCAAATCTAACAGTTGTAGGTATTCATCAACAGCTAGGTTGATCGGAGCGTGCCGTGACTAGATTACATATTAGACCATTTGCAGTGAAAAGCAATCGCTCTATCCAATCTACCAATCTGACGTTTAAAACACACACACACTAACACTTACACACACACACACACTCTCACACACTCTCACACATACACACACTCTCACACACTCACGCGCTCACGTACACACTAACACACACGCACACTCTCACACATACACACACTCTCACACCCTCAAACACACACACACACACTCACTTTCGCATTCACGTACACACACACACAAGCAAACGCTGACACACACGCACACACTCACACACACTCACACACACTCACACACACACACACACAACTCGCTGATAAAAGTGAAGTTAGGACAGCAGGTTGTATGGTGTAGATCCTACCATGACTCCCTGGATGTCTGTGTAAATGAAGGGCCTATTTAATAGGCAGCCTATCATGCCAGTTCAAAGTGTAGCCTGGTATTGTAGCCTGAAATGTAGTATCCTTCTAGTACTTTTCACTTCATCCTTGCCGTTTGTTTCTAAGCGGTAGTTACATTATACCACATTGTATTACGATGTCTGCTCTTTTCGGACCGGCACATCCGCTGTAGGAAAAAAATTGTTTTTGTTTTACACTTCCTAGTCTTTGGCTATCTGCAGGGACACAGGTGGATCAGGAAAATAGTGTTCATTTTGCTAGAAGACTTACCTTTCCGAGTTACCGATTCTCACCTACCTGTGTTGTCTTCCGTTCGCACCTAAAACCTTTGATACGCCGGCATATCATATACAAGGTAGATGGTGATTTGAAATCAGTTGTCTTTGTCCTAGACTCGCTGACTGGCCAGGATGACGGGTCTCTGTATTTAAAGCATCTGTCTGATTACAAGGCGTCAGAGACTCGCCCGTCATCACTGTACTGTTAGTTTGAACCAGCTTTGCTCGGGACGGCTATGATTCTACTGTCGAGGGGACGCCGACTTTAGGAACATTTTATTGGAGTTGGAGAGATTATCTTCGACTCCACTACCGGCTGTGACAGCATTTATAACTCGCAGATTGGCAGTAAGAAACGGTAATCGACGTTTCAGCTTGACAAAGAAACCAGGTCACGAAAGAAACAACGATCTGTACAAGACTGATGTATCGATACACGATTTTCCATTAATTTCACAATGATTTTTTATCATTGATTTTAATCGGACCTGGGCGGTTTACCGGGGTCTATGTGTGTGACAAGGACAAGAATAGCACCACTGCCACAACAGAGAGCACGTCGTAAGAGGCGACCTACTGTACGACACGGCATAACACCGGTCATGGTTAGGTAGTTTGTTTAGAGCAGCGTATATGGTATCTAACATGCTGCGGGTCTACTTTTCTCTAATGTTTGAGTCTATTAAGATAGACTTGTACATCAGTTAACCACCCTAAATAGTGGAGTAATAAGCTGCTCGAGTCTAGACCGATAGGTATGAAATCCTGCTCCTGGCTACATCCAACTCAATTCAGAGATGAGACATGCACAGGGGCGTATGCTCCTAAAGAGGTACAGGTCAGCTAAGAGTAAGGCTAATAGTCGGGCTCTGTTCACTGGTATCTTGTGTGACGTTCTGGTATCTTGTGTGACGTTCTGGTATCTTGTGTGACGTTCTGGTCTCTTGTGTGACGTTCTGGTATCTTGTGTGACGTTCTGGTATCTTGTGTGACGTTCTGGTATTTTGTGTGACGTTCTGGTATCTTGTGTGACGTTCTGGTATCTTTTGTGACGTTCTGGTCTGATCTGATCTTGTTGACGGCTTTTACCGGTGGAAACGTCAGTCGTTCCGATTCATGTACAGCTGGCTCTTGGCCAATGGTGATGTCCGCTGATGATCGGTTAAGGGGCAAGGCTTCTAGTTAATAGGTAGGGTCAGGATGGTAGGGGTCAGGATGGTAGGGGTCAGGATGGTAGGGGTCAGGATGGTAGGGTCAGGATGGTAGGGGTCAGGATGGTAGGGGTCAGGATGGTAGGGGTCAGGATGGTAGGGTCAGAATGGTAGGGGTCAGGATAAAAGAATTCCAACATCCGAACTCGTGACTCTTTTGTATCGACATGAAATGCACCATATCCACGCATTGCTCTCAAGACCTCTTTGGTGGTGCTAAATTTGGTCACAGTAATGTCAAATTTTCTTTTGAAGAAACAAATGAACACTTACATTCAAGATGAAATAAAACCTTAGATTTTTATTTCGATGCACCACTTGTAATTGTGGAAAAATAGAAGCTATGTTTACATGTTGAGGTTCCAAGAACGCTAGGTTTACTAATTATTAAAGGTCAAATTTAATCCGCTGAGCTGACTGCAAGTCACGTTTCAAATGGCATATCGAGAATTCGCGTTTCTAAGTGCTGCGTAATGTTGACAATTCGTGAAAGTTATTTGCGGGATCAACCCACTACATTAACATCATATTTGACACTGTATGTGGCTAGTGGCACAGAACAAAAACTCTTATTTTAAAAAGCTGACAAGCAACGCGTGTTGTTTACAAACTGGATACAGTACCGTGGTAAATCTCTATTGTTGGGTGGGTGGGGGGCGTTCGCATTGAATGGGATGTAAACTAGACTGACTCAAGAACGGACATTGTCTGCAGAGCTGTCTTGCAAGCAGTCTATTCCACACTCTGGTGGGATATACGATGAATTAAGTTGTATAAACTTCTACTATAACGTGAGTTATCATCGCAGGAGTAATCCATGTAAGGCAAACTGTTTTGCACTACAGCAACTATTTCCCAGGTACACTTATCTTCAGTATGTCATTTTAAATACGTTTCTACTACAATCACAAATCAGCTAAATTCATTAAAAGAGAACTACTTTCTACGAGTATCTTCGGAAAGAATAACCAGGGGGGGGGGGGGGGGATTTGGACATCAGATCACCGTTGAATACCCGTCAGTACATATTTTATGTAACAGTGGTCCTATTTCTGTTAGCGTTTTGTATTTAGATGTTTCTCATTTCTTCACATGGAGATGTACTGGCTTTATTAGAAGGAAATTTATTCGAGAGACATGGGGAGAGATAGACAACTTAAAGAAATATTGGGCACTATAGTGAATTATCGGGTTCAACTGCCAGTATTGTACAGGAGGCTCGTTTGTAAAAGGGTACCTAACCAACGGAAAGGGAAAATAGGCAGCGAGGTAGGGAACTGGACACCCCACCTCAATAAAACTGTGGATTAGTGCAATGCAGTTTCTAAGACTTCATCCTCGATGGTAATTTCTGTTGGAGTAGTGAGAATCAGGAGAGAGAAGAGAGAGAGAGAGAGAGAGAGAGAGAGAGAGAGAGAGAGAGAGAGAGAGAGAGAAAGAGACAACTGAGAGAAACACAGTGTGCTATGTTGAAGTAGTGAGAATATAAATGTAGTGCCACCTTGTCTGGTGCCTACACGCTCTCGTTCTCAACTTGTAGGCGTCCTACTGGTTTGTATGAATCTTTCAACCTTTTCTTTTGTAGTCTTAACTTTATTGTGCTCGCTAAATGCGCTATTAACGGTATTAACTTAAGCGTACTGACTAAATGCGCTTTTTAAAAGAGATTTTTTTTTATTTCGTCTCATTTCTCTATTCCCCAAGGGGGTGTGCGTTGCACAACGGTTTTTATTTTGCGCCTGTCGGCCCAGTGCATCCGGCCTCGGCATTCATTTTATGTAAGAGTTTGCTTCCTCCTGCATTTTCTAAGGGTTTGTTTCCCCAGGATAACGGCCGGTGCTGTGATGGGAATAGAACTTAGCACCTTCGGGTTGTGAACCGTGTCACGTGACCACTAGCCAACGCCGTCCCCAATACGATATTAATAGCTTTAAATTTATTGTGGCTACTAGTTATTGCCCATCACGAAGTGCAGCTGGCCACTGTAGCAGACGGCACAGGGCTCTGCTCTCCTGGCTCACTGAAGCCTCTCCACTTCTGGCTCACTGAAGCCTCTCCTCTACTCTCCACTTCTGACTCACTGAAGCCTCTCCTCTACTCTCCCCTTCTGACTCCCTGAAGCCTCTCCTTTTCTCTCCCTTTCTGACTCACTGAAGCCGCTCCTCTACTCTCCCTTTCTGACTCACTGAAGCCTCTCTACTCTCCACTTCTGACTCACTGAAGCCTCTCCTCTACTCTCCACTTCTGACTCACTGAAGCCTCTCTACTCTCCACTTCTGACTCACTGAAGCCTCTCTACTCTCCCCTTCTGACTCACTGAAGCCTCTCTACTCTCCACTTCTGACTCACTGAAGCCTTTTCTTTACTCTCCCCTTCTGAATCACGGAAGCCTCTCTACTCTCCACTTCTGACTCACTGAAGCCTTTCCTTTACTCTCCACTTCTGACTCACTGAAGCCTCTACTCTCCACTTCTGACTCACTGAAGCCTATACTCTCCCCTTCTGACTCACTGAAGCCTCTACTCTCCCCTTCTGACTCACTGAAGCCTCTACTCTCCCCTTCTCACTGAAGCCTTTCCTCTACTCTCCACTTCTGGCTCACTGAAGCCTCTACTCTCCACGTCTTGCTCACTTAAACCTCTCCACTCTTCAATCTATCACCTCAACTAACACTCACTTCAATAAAGTCAGGACACTATTTCACAACAATAAAAACAAATTCTTTGTTCCCACACGTTACACTTTCTCTTCAACTCTTCTCTCATACACAACGTACTACACTCTACTATCTAATGGATATCTATTACTTAAAACTCTAACTACATCTAAATCTATAATTATTGTAATCAGCCTACTCTCCGAACTTGGTCTGTTGTAATTGTGTGACGAATCTTTCGAGTATTGACACATTCGTTGTTTAACCCAGGTAATCGTCCTTGGCTCTGTTCCTCTACGTCGACTGGCGATATGCGTAGTGGATGTACAAATCTAGACTGCTTCTGTCAGATCTACGATGACTCTGCGATAACTTTAAAATGGTGAAGGTCGGCCACGTGTCTGTCGCTGGCTGCTAATAATCTGACGAAATGACATCTCTCAGGTGATCCAAATCTTGAAGTAGGGCTGCAGTCCTCTATAGCTTGGTAGCTATCACAATCTAGACTGCTTCTGTCAGATCTACAATGATTCTTGTTCTTTTTCCCAGGTTTGCTTTGGTTTTTATAATCCTACTCCGGACCTAATTTTAAGGTTTAAGACAATGATGGCATAATTTCTTTGCTAGCGCTATTTTTAGTAAGGAGTAACTGCGTTACTTGTTATTCTCACTCTCTCGTCTCGTGCCGCCCGACCCCAGTGGCAAGTCACAGACAAGAAGACTAGGGCGTGACTACGAGATGCAAGGGACTCCGCATCAAGCACCCGTGAAAAAGACGGCGGAGTCCGCAGTCAAACCCACACCACCTCATCACGAGGCCGACGGCTTAACTACTTCGCCACGGAATCATTAATTAAATACAAGCTAAATATAAAAACACCCTATTTGTAGCTAGCTACCTGTTGAATCTCCTCACATGGTAACTGTAGATACGTTTTTGCTCATCAAAATAATGTTTGTCAAACTACAGTAAACTATGTTTTAGAAGGGTAAAATATTTCGTCGATGAAAACGATTTAAAAAAAACAACATTCGATTTAATAAAATGGAAATGCTTTCATAATTTCAGTTAACAATATCTAAATGCTAAGACAAATATAACAGCACATACAACAATCGTATAAATACGTTATTGACGAAATTAGATGAATTTTGAATGCTCATGGTCCCAACGGGCTGTAGTATTACCTTTATCATAATTACCAATTGCGGTGTTTATATCCTTAACTTTGTAGGAACTACTGTATATGTTGTTCGAAGATTTAACTGTATCAAGCCATTTACAAGAAATGTTTCCGGCTTTATGACACCTTCTACAAGTGTTGTCACTAGTATTAACTCTACAGCACCATCATCATGTACAGTTTCTAGTACTACCCGCGTTAGGACCTCTCCATGTACTACGAAAAACCTGAGCCATTAATCAATATTGGTTGTGAGAACACATATAGTCACATGTTTCTGCTCAGACTTTCTTCTTCTTCTTCTTCTTCTTCTTCTTCTTCTTCTTCTACTTCTTCTTCTTCTTCTTCGTATTATTATTATTATTATTATTATTATCTCCCTTCTTTTTTATCCTCTTCTTCTTCTTCTTCTTCTTATTATTATTATTAGTTTACGAACATTCTCAATCTCCCGCTACCAAGCCCTGAACAGGGCTTTGCAAGTTGCAAGATGTAGTTCGAAGAACGGATTTGCGTTGTGTCGCTAGTTTACAGTTGTTGACTGCGATTTTTGCACCATTCGGTCCGACACATCCGTCTTCGGCATGATTATTATTATTATTATTAATCATTATTATTATACTACTACTACTACTACTACTACTACTACTACTACTACTACTAATTACCACTACTTCTACTGCTACTATTGCTGCTGTTGCTGCTACTGATGATGTTACTGTTACTACCACTACTGCACCTACGACTACTACTAAACTATTGCTGATACTACTACTACTACTACTACTACCACCCCTACTACCAGTACTACTACTGCTGCTACTACTACTAATGTAATGTTACTACTATTACTACTATCACTACTACAACCACTATTATCACTACTACTACTACCACTACAACCACTACTATCACTGCTACTACTGTTACTATTACTTCTACTACTACTATCCCAACTAGTACAAATGCTACTGATAACTCCTACTATTACTACTATCACAACAACAACTACTACTACTACTACTACTACCGTCACTACTGCTACTACTACTACTACTACTACCGCTACAGCTACTACTACTACCGTCACTACTGCTACTACTACTACTACCGCTAAAGCTACTACTACTACCGTCACTACTGCTACTACTACTACTACCGCTAAAGCTACTACTACTACCGTCACTACTGCTACTACTACTACTACAGCTACAGCTACTACTACTACCGTCACTACTGCTACTACTACTACTACCGCTAAAGCTACTACTACTACCGCTACAGCTACTACTACTACCGTCACTACTGCTACTACTACTACTACCGCTAAAGCTACTACTACTACCGCTACAGCTACTACTACTACCGTCACTACTGCTACTACTACTACTACCGCTAAGGCTACTACTACTACCGTCACTACTGCTACTACTACTACTACCGCTAAAGCTACTACTACTACCGCTACAGCTACTACTACTACCGTCACTACTGCTACTATTACTACTACCGCTAAAGCTACTACTACTACTACTACCGCTACAGCTACTACTACTACCGTCACTACTGCTACTACTACTACTACCGCTAAAGCTACTACTACTACTACCGCTAAAGCTACTAATACTACCGCTAAAGCTACTACTACTACTACCGCTAAAGCTACTACTACTACCGCTAAAGCTACTACTACTACCGCTAAAGCTATTACTACTACCGATAAAGCTACTACTACTACAACTACCGCTACAGCTACTACTACTACTACTACCGCTACAGCTACTACTACTACTACTACCGCTACAGCTACTACTACTACCGTCACTACTGCTACTACTACTACTACCGCTAAAGCTACTACTACTACTACTACCGCTACAGCTACTACTACTACCGTCACTACTGCTACTACTACTACTACCGCTAAAGCTACTACTACTACTACCGCTAAAGCTACTAATACTACCGCTAAAGCTACTACTACTACTACCGCTAAAGCTACTACTACTACCGCTAAAGCTACTACTACTACCGCTAAAGCTATTACTACTACCGATAAAGCTACTACTACTACTACTACCGCTACAGCTACTACTACTACTACTACCGCTACTACTACTACTACTACCGCTAAAGCTACTACTACTACCGCTAAAGCTACTAATACTACTACCGCTAAAGCTACTACTACTACCGCTAAAGCTACTACTACTACCGCTACAGCTACTACTACTACTACTACCGCTACAGCTACTACTACTACTACTACCGCTACAGCTACTACTACTACCGCTAAAGCTACTACTACTACTACTACCGCTACAGCTACTACTACTACTACTACAGCTACAGCTAGTACTACTACTACTACCGCTAAAGCTACTACTACTAACAATACTAGTACTACTACTACACCTTCTTCTACCCCCGGGAAAACTATTTATTGTTCCTCCTTTAACTACATGTATCCTCCTTACAGCAAGCCTGTACCCGAGAATATGCAGTAGATTTGTCAATAACGACGGTTTCGCATTATGAGGTTGCCGTCTTCGTGCTCAGCATTTTTAGTCGCTTTTACATCCGTTCGTGTCAGGTTACAGTGGTCCTATATTTCAGAACTCGAGTACAACTTGAGGGAGTATGGTTTCTAGAGCGTTAGTTTAAACTCATGCGGCATTGTTCTGTCCCACCTCCTCTTCACTCCTTGCGGTTCATACGGTCACCATTGTATTTTGTCTATGAAAGCCTGCGGAAGACGGATGTGTCCGACCCAAAGGTGCAAATATCGCAGTCAAGCTGTAAACTAGCGACACAACGCATGCCGTTCTCTGAACTACATCTAGCTACTTGCAAAGCCCTGTTCAGGGCTTGGTAGCGGGAGATTGAGAACGTTTGCAGAAGAAGAAGAAGTAGAAGAAGAAGAAGTAGAAGTCTATGAAAGGATGTGTATTGCGCACGTATAACAAAAAAAACAACAAAAAATCTGGCAAAGATGGCGCCATAACTGGCTGCGAGTCTACATTTCTCTACTGTTTTGGATCATTATGGATGCCGCCAGACCACGGATTTGCCTGGAATTCACACTAGTCGACGACTTACACTTGTGTTCACGGAAACGTGGTGTTGTTTTCCGTCTGGACTTGTTATTTCGTTCTTTTTTTGTGATTTCTTCCATCCGTTTATCCTGGTCTGGACGCCGGCTGAATGGCACTACGCTTATACCTGTGTCGTATTTCACGGGTTAGTTCTGCCGGTTCATCTTCACGAATTTGGCGTGTGGGAATTTTAGATGCTACTATGATGAGCTGAATACAGCTGGGGAGAGATGCCAGTCTCACTCACACGCTGAGTGTTGTCCACACGACCTCTTGTGGTTATCGAAAAGGCACGACAAACTGCGTTAGATGCCTTCCCACCTTTCTACCCTGCGGGTTACATGTTTACGGAAAGGCTTCGGTAGTAGCCCTGAGGCAAAATCTGCATCCTATGCTATCTCCAGTCGTCTCGATTAATGTCTTGCCATTGGCAAAAGGTAGCTTAGGCTCTGTGAGTGAGGTTGACAAAAGGCGCAGTTTCTTCCTCACTTTAATCCAAATCACCGAGCAAGTCACCCATTTCAGCCGACACAGAAAGAGATACGACTGCCCACACGGCTGAACAAAGAGATTGGTCTTCATCACTTGTGATGGACAACAACAGTGGTTGCTGTAGTAATATGTGAGTTGACAAATTCTTAACAAGTCAAGCGTGTTCGATTTTGCATACAGTTCAGATAAGATGGACGTGCTAAGTTGTTTGCATTGCCGGTAAGCGTCTTGTTTAGTCGCTGCTATACGGGTAACTTTTAACGGACATGCTCATCAGCGGACAGACTAAACGGTAGCGCTACTTAAAAAGGTATCTGAACAGCTTAAACATTGATGTCACCTCCTGGACTGTTCCATCAGGCGCGTTAGAATCACACCAGATGCTCAGATCACAGAGTGAAATGCTTGCCGAGCGCTCAGAGAAAGCTAGCCGCCCGATAACACGTAACGCGCGATGACCTCCCCAACACACCTGCTCACGAGTGTGTCCCAAGTGCTGCACAGTCTGCGAGGCCAGGATTGGATCACATCACTGATGTTGTTCACTTCTTCGCTTGCGACGAGAAGCATTTGATTAGTAACAACGGCCTTATGGGTTACGGGATGAACTGAACTGAACATGTTTGTACATTGTGCGGTTGTCAGGTCTTGCACAACTCTCTTGTGCCGTCTTCTATGATACAGTATGAGTGACGTGGGTCCATTCTTTAATTCTATCTCAGTAAGGATCGCTGGAATCCACATGGAGCAGCAGGCTTTTGACCTGTGTGAATGGGGTGAAAGGTGCACTATGCCATGAGGTGATCTTCTACCGTAGATGAAGTATACTGCACTGTTAGTCTTCTCTTTCAGGTGTTGTCGTGGTATTGATCGCGTCTGTCACACACACAGACAGTCTTCTACTCTGTGTCTCTACTTAAGACGTGCTGCCAGCGTGGCAGGGGTACTACTCTCCTCTTTGTTACTCGTCTAACACTCGTAGACACCACTTCACCAAGTATCACATTTATATACGACCATGTAAGATCATGTTCTCTCGTTTGATACTCAACCTTCACAGCTTCACCTCCATTGTTTGGAGCTGTCTATTTTTACGTAAAATGTTGGAAATGTTTTTCCCTTTTGTTTGCCTCTTGTTCGTTGCTCAGATCTTTTGTTTGTTGTGGCTATTTCTTTAGCTCCTCTTTTACTATGTCATATGTTGTTTTTGAGCGTGACATTATATGTTGTTTGTTTTTGAGCGTGACATTAAATGTTGTTTGTTTTTGAGCGTGACATTATATGTTGTTTGTTTTTGAGCGTGACATTAAATGTTGTTTGTTATTGAGCGTGACATTATATGTTGTTTGTTGTTGAGCGTGACATTATATGTTGTTTACTACTGCACGTGTCCTTTTATCTAGTTTACTGCACGTGTTCTTTTATGTAGTTTACTGCACGTGAACTTTTATGTAGTTTACTGCACGTGTCCTTTTATGTAGTTTACTGCTGACCCTGACCTTTTATGTAGTTTACTGCACGTGTTCTTTTATGTAGTTTACTGCTGACCCTGACCTTTTATGTAGTTTACTGCACGTGTTCTTTTATGCAGTTTACTGCTGACCCTGACCTTTTATGTAGTTTACTGCTGAGCGTTACACTGTAGGTTGTCTGATGCTGAGCGTGACATTGGGCCGTGCGCATGTCTAGGCTTCGTATGTATTTACAAACAATTTATTTACAGCCAACTTTTCGGCAAGGCCTAGACAATCCGTTCCGCGACAGGCAGATAGCACTTAGCCAGCCTGAAAGCGAGTTATCAACTTACTCGACCGTTGAATGGTCAGACAATAGATTACTTGTGATCATTCGTGTGACTATAACGAACATAAAAAACACACTAAATTAGGTCAGATCAGTTGCGCACAAGAGAGAAAAGTCACATTATGTATGGGAGTTAATTATAGATCGTCACATGAGAGATGAGTTCATCACTGAGCACTTCAAATGTTACTAAATGAACAATATTACACACAAGCAGATCTTTATCTGCAACTAACAAGCCGGATTAGTGGATAGTATTCTGCATCTATAAATGTATCACTGGGTTTGCTTGCATGTAAGTTATGTTCTGATATCTGTTAAATCCATTATGAACATTTCGTTTATAAACATTACATCAGGTCCACAATTCTGTCAAAGTATGAATTCTGTTGATACCAGCCAGGTTACGTATTTCAATCGGTATGTGGATATCATATTTATGTCTGTCGTATCAAAATTAAAGTCACAGATCTACCCAAGTTATTTGTACCTTTCCCCGGGTGGTTAGTTAAGAGTAGTTATAGATGGCGCATAACTGACTGCGTGTCCACTTAGCTCTAGTGTTTGAGTCTATTAAGATGGACTTGCACAAAGGTTAAGCCGCCCTTTGTAGAGTCTTCTAAATCCGTATAAAGAGGTTGTTGTTAAGTATCTGCTAATGTTATTGTTCATTTGTGTACTATATTTGGGGCTCGACAGTTCAGTAAGACGTCTTCCCTTGGCGAGGAAACTCTGACAACTAACATCTGCTGCCTTCCAGGTAAGCTGGAAGCAACCAAAGGCTAAAACGGATGCACTGACTCTCCTTGCACAGAACAGAGCAGTAACCCAAACACGAACAATAAAGACAGCCTGAGACATGGCTTTGAGCCACTGATGTGAATGTCTGATGGCGAACGAGAAAAAGGAAAAATAGATAATTCAACTTCTGCGTTCGTCGTGAAAAGAACGTTATGTCATAATTTACAGCGAGGCTGCTATATCTGCAACTTTCAGCTCGACACATCCGTACTCGCTTGGCTTTTTTGAGTACTAGGTTTGCCTTCCCACTGCGATCCGTAGTCTTTTAGCCAGTCCACATTAGTGCAGCCTGTTTCCAGAGCCGCCGCTTGGTCAGCTATGGTTCACTGACCCTGATGCAAACAACCAGCTATGGTTCGCTGACCCTGATGCAAACAGCTAGCTATGAGTCGCTGGCTGCTGTCAGCTCATTAACTGTTGCATCTTTGTCCCCAAATAAACTACTAATATTATTGATCGTACCCAGTCTGTATATGTCCCCGATCATATCACCAAGCTATCTTTTTAGTCTGTTGGTATCATGTCTATGTCTGTGTAGCTGAAGTCTGACTATTCAACTAGATTGTCAATGGGGCAGCCGTGTTAGACATTAATGTTTGATAGAATCGTTAACCTTTTTACTCTGCTTGTATCATTACTGTGCCTCATTACTCTGATCTTATTATTATTCTGTCGCATTACTCTGATCTTACAAATACTCTGTGTCGCATTAATCTGATATTATTATTACTCTGACTATCTAATTACTCTGATCTTATTATTTCTCTGTCTCATTACCGTTTTCTAAATTATCAACGTTGGTCCAGTAATGGATACTGCTGCTGGTAATCAAGTTTTAGGAACTTCTTACGTTCTATTGTGCCCTTCTTCGTTGTCTTGTTTTACCCAACTAATTTATCTACCTTTTTTTTTATAAATAGATAGATGAAAATTGCCCATAAAGAACACATAATATTCCTGACTAATGCTTCCTCAGTAATAACAGCGCTGAAACAACACAAAGATAAAGTTCTCAAGCAATGTATGTTCTCCCTCACACAGCTCTCAGCAGAACACCCAAGGTTGGTCATACAGTGGATCCCATCCCACTGCAATATTGAAGACAATGAAGCAAAAGACAAACTAGCAAAATATGGAGGATCATCCCCACAAACAGACCTGAGTATCACATATAATGAGGCCAAGACCATAATTAAAGCCAACTTCAAGGTGAAATGGGCTGATCAACACCCCGACTTCCGAAAAGAAGACAGCTACTTTAACTTAACTAGAGAAGAGCAAGTCATCATCTTCAGACTGAAAACTGGGCATAACAGACTCAAGGGTCATCTTTACAACAAAATGAGGATTGGGACAGATGTCAGGTGTCCATGTCGCGAGTATGCCATGACCTTGGAACACATCCTACAATGCTGCATGCTTACGCAGGAAAAGAGAAAACAATACTGTCCTCTCGAGGGAGGTATGAGACAAAAGTTGTATGGAGATAAAACAGCCTTACAAACAATGGTGTCCTTTCTAAGAAAAACCAATTCCTTATTCTGAGGATGAAAGAAAAATAAGACTTACAGATGGATACTGTGCCTTACTTTGCTGCATACCTGGCCCCTTTGCTGTAAGAGCAAAAGTTATATTCCTCAACAGATGTTGTTGTCAACCTATTTCAGAATGAATACCACAACAGATGATAATGTGAACACGTCGCCAAATAGCTCGCCAGAACAGATTAAGAACAGTACCACAGATGCTGGATCTCCATTCTCAAACGGTAAGTCTGAACTACGTGTTCACTGATTAAACTGCTCTCATCTGAACTACGTGTTCACTGACTAAACTGTTCTCATCTAAACTACATGTTCACTGACTTGTTAACTGCTTTCATCTGAACTACGTTCACTGGCTAGTTAAATGCTCTCATCTGAACTACATGTTCACTGGCTAGTTAACTGCTCTCATCTGAACTACATGTTCACTGACTAGTTAACTGTTCTCATCTGAACTACATGTTCACTGGCTAGTTAACTGTGCTCATCTTCTTCTTCTTCTTCTTCATCGTACGCCAGCAACCTTTATTTTTTCGAAAAAAGCAGCCGTCATCCTGAGGCTGTCGACACTGCCATAGAGCTTGTCTAGTGTTGCCACTGGTGATGGCCACATATGCTCTCTCTGGTCCTCGTATGTCGGGCAATTTTGCAGCAAATGCTCAGCGGTAATTTTCCCGGTACCACACGGGCATTCGTCGGTGCCACCTATCTTCAATTTGTTGAATAGGTGGTACCTCAGTCTATTGTGGCCAGTGCGAAGTCTGAAGACCACGACCTGCTCTCTTCTGTTCAACTGGTAAAAGGCATCGTTTTTGGAGTAGCCAGTATGTCCTGTTTCCCATTTGGTCATTTATCTAGCTCTAATAAGCCGTTTTGACTCTTCGTATGTCATATTAGTATCTTGTTGTGGTAGTTTTGCACCTTCTTTTGCCAGTCTGTCTTCCTCCTCGTTGCTTTGGATGTTTCAGTGAGATGGAGCCCACTGCATCACTACCCTTTTTGGTGCGGCCTGCTGGCATAGTTGACAGAGTACTGCTCTTAAATCATTAAGTTCAGTATTTTTCTGGCTTTTTAGTGCTGTGACTACGTCCAGAGCATCTGTAAGCAGGACTATGTGGCTTTCATTCCTTTTACCTGTCACCATTTCTTCCACTGCTGCCCTCAGTGCCTCTGCCTCCGCTCTGAAATTGCTTGTGTATTTTCCAGTAGCGAATGGAAGTGTTATTTTTCTGCCATTTGGTAGGCTCAGGAATGCTCCTGCCCCTCCGTACTGTGTTGTTTTTGTTACGGAACCGTCGGTGTATGCATGGGTCCAGTCCATGCTTGGGTAGTTTTCCGTTATGCAACTCAGGGTAGTATCTCTTCTTTCTTTTTCAGTCTGGCAGTTTTTGTTTCCAATACCTGGTATATTTTCTACCACCTCTGGAAGTATATGCTGCCTCCAGGTAGGTTTTCGTACAGTAGGGATGGGTTTTGGTGTTGTTAGTGCGTTTATGGGATCTTCGTGCATCTTTGCTTTGGCTATTTCAGCAAAGTTTCTTCGCTTTAGTTTCCCACTTCCGAAATTGTTTAGTCTCTGGTGCATTGGGTGGTCAGTCAGTCTTCTGAGTTTCTCTGATTGCAGCTGGGCTCTGCAGTCTCTTCTGTCGGTCATGGATTGCAGTTTTGTAATCTTTTCAAGTTCTACAATTGGCGTTGACTTCATGCCTCCTGTTATAACTCTCATTGCTTGGTTTTGGAGTTTGCTAACTTTATCGAAGTTCGCCTTTGCTGCTGTTGTCCATGCCGCAATGCCATACTCGAGAACTGGTCTCACTCTTCCAGTGTACAGTTTCTTTAGTATGCTTTCGTCTGCTCCCCAGCTTGTGCCAGCAAGTTTCCTCATGATTGCCATTCTTTCTCTGGCTCTCATTCGGTTTCTCTCGATCTGACTTTTCCATGTCATGCGCCGATCAAATGTGACTCCCAGATAGTTTGGGATGTCGTTTTGCTGCAGGTATTTGCCGTTTAGGCTTAATTTGGTGTTTTGGGGTTTGATTGATAGCGAGAATATTGTACATGTGGTTTTTTAATCGTTTATTTTGACCAGCCATGAGTTCGCCCACTCTTCCAGCGATGTTAGGTCCTCCTGCATACGATTTCTTGCTATGGTGAGATTCTTTTCAGAGGTCCACATAGCTAGATCGTCTGCAAACATTGAGCTATGAACTCTTCTTAGTATATTCTCTGTAATGTCATTTATATACACCAGGAAGAAAGTGGGTGACAGTACTACCCCTTGAGGTACTCCCTGCTCAAGTGTCACCTGTTTGCTAACTGTGCTCATCTGAACTACATGTTCACTGACTAAACTGCTCTCATCTGAACTACATGTTCACTGACTAAACTGCTCTCATCTGAACTACATGTTCACTGACTAAACTGTTCTCATCTGAACTACATGTTCACTGACTAAACTGTTCTCATCTGAACTACATTTTCACTGACTAGTTAACTGTTCTCATCTGAACTACATGTTCACTGACTAAACTGTTCTCATCTGAACTACATGTTCACTGACTAAACTGTTCTCATCTGAACTACATTTTCACTGACTAGTTAACTGTTCTCATCTGAACTACATGTTCACTGACTAGTTAACTGTTCTCATCTGAACTACATGTTCACTGACTAGTTAACTGCTCTCATCTGAACTACATGTTCACTGACTAAACTGTTCTCATCTGAACTACATTTTCACTGACTAGTTAACTGTTCTCATCTGAACTACATGTTCACTGACTAAACTGTTCTCATCTGAACTACATGTTCACTGACTAAACTGTTCTCATCTGAACTACATTTTCACTGACTAGTTAACTGTTCTCATCTGAACTACATGTTCACTGACTAGTTAACTGTTCTCATCTGAACTACATTTTCACTGACTAGTTAACTGTTCTCATCTGAACTACATGTTCACTGACTAAACTGTTCTCATCTGAACTACATGTTCACTGACTAAACTGTTCTCATCTGAACTACATTTTCACTGACTAGTTAACTGTTCTCATCTGAACTACATGTTCACTGACTAGTTAACTGTTCTCATCTGAACTACATTTTCACTGACTAGTTAACTGTTCTCATCTGAACTACATGTTCACTGACTAGTTAACTGTTCTCATCTGAACTACATTTTCACTGACTAGTTAACTGTTCTCATCTGAACTACATGTTCACTGACTAGTTAACTGTTCTCATCTGAACTACGTGTTCACTGACTAGTTAACTGTTCTCATCTGAACTACGTGTTCACTGACTAGTTAACTGTTCTCATCTGAACTACATGTTCACTGACTAGTTAACTGTTCTCATCTGAACTACATGTTCACTGACTAGTTAACTGTTCTCATCTGAACTACATGTTCACTGACTAGTTAACTGTTCTCATCTGAACTACATGTTCACTGACTAGTTAACTGTTCTGATCTGAACTACATGTTCACTGACTAGTTAACTGTTCTCATCTGAACTACATGTTCACTGACTAAACTGTTCTCATCTGAACTACATGTTCACTGACTTGGTAGCTGCTTGTATACTTATTGTTTGTTAGTTGTTTCTATTATTTCTTTTAATAGCCTGATTGTTTTCGTGATAAGCTGTAAGGAAAACAATTCTGTCAATTCTGAAACAAATGGGTTAAAATAAATAATAACAGTGAATTGTTGCTGCAATGGGAAATGGGAAAAACTGCTTATAGAACACCTCGTACTAGCATCGTAAGACCACTAGTGCTAAAGTTCATATTCTCAGTTGTTGTTATTATCCCATAGCTGATGAGCAAGCCTGCTCTTTGCGGCCCAATGCCATTCTTATACAGATACAGGTCTTCTTCAGTTGTGTCACTGCTCCGTACAGTATGTTGGTAATTGTCGGCAGTGCTTGTAAGAATCTTTTCCTCGTGTCCGCAATCGCCTTGCACTCAATGAGTAGGTGTCGAACTGTTTCATCAGGATGAGAGCAATGTCTGCACAAGGGCAGGTGCTGGAGTTTGATGCGGTTCAAGTGGCTATTGGCTCTGGTATGTCCTGTTCGGAACTGAAAGATGAGACTTTAATCTCTTCTATGTAGTTTATTTATGTCATCGTTACTTTTTGGCTGTGGCATTTCACTAAATACACTGCGACCTGTTGTTCCTGTCGCCCACCTGTTCGTTCAGATTTCCCGGGTATTTTTTTGTTTTTGCGTTCGCCTTATTTCTCTAATCCCCAAGGCGGTTTGCGTTGCACTGTGGTTTTTATGTTGCGCCCAGTGCATCCGACTTCAGCATGCATTTTATGTAAGAGTCTGCTTCCTCCTGCATTTTCTAAGGGTTTGCTTCCCCGGGATAACGACCTGTGCTGTGTTGGGGATCGAACCCAGCACCTTCTGGTTTGTGAGCCGTGTCACTTAACCACAAGCCCACGCTTTCCCGAGTAGTATTCTTAATAATTCGTTTTACTGTGTGGTTACTGTGTGGTTACTGTATGGTTACTGCAGGGTCTACCCAATTGTTGTTTCGAAGCTCCTGTTTTTGCCAATCTGTCGGCCATCTCGATCCCTAGTAGCCCACTATGTCCAGGGATCCATTGCAAGGTGACATTTATAATGTGTACAGTGATGATGTTGTTGGTGTTCCAAACTATTCGTGTCTCAGTTCTTCATTCTATATCAATTCTCAATAGTAGTGAGTTTGCAGTGGTTCTTCCCACATCCAAGTATGTATTGAAGATGGTGGGCTTAGATAACGATCGCTGTAGTGTAATGCAAGGCATTTCAGTAGAAAAATTAGTGCGAGATTGAAGTGTCGATCCCTAATTCGTTGGCATGGCTCATACATCACATATTGTTTCCAGGACGCCTGGTTAGGGGAAGGGGGCTCGAATAATATCCTGAATGTTCTTAGGTCAATACTTCCCTAGAAAGTCGCTCCCATAACATCCGATCTGTAAGATGATCGGTTCTAGGTCAGCCGTACTGCAGAAAGTCGCTCCTATAACCTCAGATCCTTAAGATGATCGGTCCTAGGTCAGCTGTCCCACAGAAAGTTGCTCCTATAACATCCGATCTGTAAGATGATCGGTTCTAGGTCAGCCGTACTGCAGAAAGTCGCTCCTATGACATCCGATCTGTAAGATGATCGGTTCTAGGTTAGCCGTACTGCAGAAAGTCGTTCCTATAACATCCAATCTGTAAGATGATCGGTCCTGGGTCAGCTGTCCCACAGAAAGTCGCTCCTATAACATCCGATCTGTAGGATGATCGGTTTTAGGTCAGCCGTACTGCAGAAAGTCGCTCCCATAACATCCTATCTGTAAGATGATCAGTCCTGGGTCAGCTCTCCCACAAAAAGTCTCTCCCATAACTTCCTATCTGTAAGATGATCGGTCCTGGGTCAGCTCTCCCACAGAAAGTCGCTCCCATAACATCCTATCTGTAAGATGATCGGTCCTGGGTCAGTCCTACCACAGAAAGTCGCTCCCATAACATCCTATCTGTAAGATGATCGGTCCTGGGTCAGCTCTCCCACAGAAAGTCGCTCCCATGACATCGTATCTGTAAGATGATCGGTCCTGGGTCAGCTCTCCCACAGAAAGTCGCTCCCATAACATCCGATCTGTAAGATGATCGGTCCTGGGTCAGCTCTCCAACAGAAAGTCGCTCCTATAACATCCGATCTGTAAGATGATCAGTCCTGGGTCAGCTCTCCCACAGAAAGTCGCTCCTATTACATCCGATCTGTAAGATGATCAGTCCTGGGTCAGCTCTCCCACAGAAAGTCGCTCCTATAACATCCTATCTGTAAGATGATCAGTCCTGGTTCAGCTCTCCCACAGAAAGTCGCTCCTATAACATCCTATCTGTAAGATGATCAGTCCTGGGTCAGCTCTCCCACAGAAAGTCGCTCCTATAACATCCGATCTGTAAGATGATCAGTCCTGGGTCAGCTCTCCCACAGAAAGTCGCTCCTATAACATCCGATCTGTAAGATGATCAGTCCTGGGTCAGCTCTCCCACAGAAAGTCGCTCCTATAACATCCGATCTGTAAGATGATCAGTCCTGGTTCAGCTCTCCCACAGAAAGTCGCTCCTATAACATCCTATCTGTAAGATGATCAGTCCTGGGTCAGCTCTCCCACAGAAAGTCGCTCCTATAACATCCGATCTGTAAGATGATCAGTCCTGGGTCAGCTCTCCCACAGAAAGTCGCTCCTATAACATCCGATCTGTAAGATGATCAGTCCTGGGTCAGCTCTCCCACAGAAAGTCGCTCCTATAACATCCGATCTGTAAGATAATCAGTCCTGGGTCAGCTCTCCGACAGAAAGTCGCTCCTATAACATCCGATCTGTAAGATGATCAGTCCTGGGTCAGCTCTCCCACAGAAAGTCGCTCCTATAACATCCGATCTGTAAGATAATCAGTCCTGGGTCAGCTCTCCGACAGAAAGTCGCTCCTATAACATCCGATCTGTAAGATGATCGGTCCTGGGTCAGCTCTCCGACAGAAAGTCGCTCCTATAACATCCGATCTGTAAGATGATCGGTCCTGGGTCAGCTCTCCGACAGAAAGTCGCTCCTATAACATCCGATCTGTAAGATGATCAGTCTTGGGTCAGCTCTCCCACAGAAAGTCGCTCCTATAACATCCGATCTGTAAGATGATCAGTCCTGGGTCAGCTCTCCCACAGAAAGTCGCTCCTATAACATCCGATCTGTAAGATGATCAGTCCTGGGTCAGCTCTCCGACAGAAAGTCGCTCCTATAACATCCGAACTTTAAGGTGATCGGTCCTGGGTCAGCTCTCCCACAGAAAGTCGCTCCTATAACATCCGATCTGTAAGATGATCAGTCCTGTGTCAGCTCTCCCACATAAAGTCGCTCCTATAACATCCGATCTGTAAGATGATCAGTCCTGGGTCAGCTCTCCCACAGAAAGTCGCTCCTATAACATCCGATCTGTAAGATGATCAGTCCTGGGTCAGCTCTCCGACAGAAAGTCGCTCCTATAACATCCGAACTTTAAGGTGATCGGTCCTGGGTCAGCTCTCCCACAGAAAGTCGCTCCTATAACATCCGATCTGTAAGATGATCAGTCCTGTGTCAGCTCTCCCACATAAAGTCGCTCCTATAACATCCGATCTGTAAGATAATCAGTCCTGGGTCAGCTCTCCCACAGAAAGTCGCTCCTATAACATCCGAACTTTAAGATGATCGGTCCTGGGTCAGCTCTCCCACAGAAAGTCGCTCCTATAACATCCGATCTGTAAGATGATCAGTCCTGTGTCAGCTCTCCCACATAAAGTCGCTCCTATAACATCCGATCTGTTAGATAATCAGTCCTGGGTCAGCTCTCCGACAGAAAGTCGCTCCTATAACATCCGATCTGTAAGATGATCAGTCCTGGGTCAGCTCTCCCACAGAAAGTCGCTCCTATAACATCCGATCTGTAAGATGATCAGTCCTGGGTCAGCTCTCCCACAGAAAGTCGCTCCTATAACATCCGATCTGTAAGATGATCAGTCCTGGGTCAGCTCTCCCACAGAATGTCGCTCCTATAACATCCGATCTGTAAGATGATCAGTCCTGGGTCAGCTCTCCTACAGAAAGTCGCTCCTATAACATCCGATCTGTAAGATGATCAGTCCTGGGTCAGCTCTCCCACAGAAAGTCGCTCCTATAACATCCGAACTTTAAGGTGATCGGTCCTGGGTCAGCTCTCCCACAGAAAGTCGCTCCTATAACATCCGATCTGTAAGATGATCAGTCCTGGGTCAGCTCTCCCACAGAAAGTCGCTCCTATAACATCCGATCTGTAAGATGATCAGTCCTGGGTCAGCTCTCCCACAGAAAGTCGCTCCTATAACATCCGATCTGTAAGATGATCAGTCCTGGGTCAGCTCTCCCACAGAAAGTCGCTCCTATAACATCCGATCTGTAAGATGATCAGTCCTGGGTCAGCTCTCCCACAGAAAGTCGCTCCTATAACATCCGATCTGTAAGATGATCAGTCCTGGGTCAGCTCTCCCACAGAAAGTCGCTCCTATAACATCCGATCTGTAAGATAATCAGTCCTGGGTCAGCTCTCCGACAGAAAGTCGCTCCTATAACATCCGATCTGTAAGATGATCAGTCCTGGGTCAGCTCTCCCACAGAAAGTCGCTCCTATAACATCCGATCTGTAAGATGATCAGTCCTGGGTCAGCTCTCCCACAGAAAGTCGCTCCTATAACATCCGATCTGTGAGGATCTCGATCTTAGTTATCATACTAACAAGCATAGTTTTTTCCTCCATAAGTGTATAGCCAAAGTATTTCAGTTTCCTAGGCCAAATATTGTGCACGCCAATTCTGCTATATATCCAACACCTTTAGAATTTCTCTGTTTTTCTTTCTCACTATCCATATTATTTTAAATACTTTCCTGTAGCATTTTATCTCGAATGATTCCATCTTCTTTGTTGGTGTTTCTGTATCTTTTTCCATGTCTTGCATGCATACAATGTCACTAGGAGTTTGCAAATCTTGATGTTTATTTGTTTCCTTATTTCAATGTTCAGCCGTTCGTTTTACACTTTAGCTAACTCTACAATCTCAAGGCCATTCGACTTCTTACTTCTTCTTGGTAACATCAGTTGTTGCTTATAATCGAGCCGAGATGTTCATAACTTGTTGGGATCGTCATGTGTTGCTTCTGTAGGATAACTGTAGGTCTGGTTATTGTCTTATCTGTGCTGATGTTCTTGGGTAACTGTAGGTCTGGTTATTGCCTTATCTGTGCTGCTGTTCTTGGGTAACTGTAGGTCTGGTTATTGCCTTATCTGTGCTGATGTTCTTGGGTAACTGTAGGTCTGGTTATTGCCTTATCTGTGCTGATGTTCTTGGGTAACTGTAGGTCTGGTTATTGCCTTATCTGTGCTGATGTTCTTGGGTAACTGTAGGTCTGGTTATTGCCTTATCTGTGCTGATGTTCTTGGGTAACTGTAGGTCTGGTTATTGCCTTATCTGTGCTGATGTTCTTGGGTAACTGTAGGTCTGGTTATTGCCTTATCTGTGCTGCTGTTCTTGGGTAACTGTAGGTCTGGTTATTGCCTTATCTGTGCTGATGTTCTTGGGTAACTGTAGGTCTGGTTATTGCCTTATCTGTGCTGATGTTCTTGGGTAACTGTAGGTCTGGTTATTGCCTTATCTGTGCTGATGTTCTTGGGTAACTGTAGGTCTGGTTATTGCCTTATCTGTGCTGCTGTTCTTGGGTAACTGTAGGTCTGGTTATTGCCTTATCTGTGCTGATGTTCTTGGGTAACTGTAGGTCTGGTTATTGCCTTATCTGTGCTGCTGTTCTTGGGTAACTGTAGGTCTGGTTATTGCCTTATCTGTGCTGATGTTCTTGGGTAACTGTAGGTCTGGTTATTGCCTTATCTGTGCTGATGTTCTTGGGTAACTGTAGGTCTGGTTATTGCCTTATCTGTGCTGATGTTCTTGGGTAACTGTAGGTCTGGTTATTGCCTTATCTGTGCTGATGTTCTTGGGTAACTGTAGGTCTGGTTATTGCCTTATCTGTGCTGCTGTTCTTGGGTAACTGTAGGTCTGGTTATTGCCTTATCTGTGCTGCTGTTCTTGGGTAACTGTAGGTCTGGTTATTGCCTTATCTGTGCTGCTGTTCTTGGGTAACTGTAGGTCTGGTTATTGCCTTATCTGTGCTGCTGTTCTTGGGTAACTGTAGGTCTGGTTATTGCCTTATCTGTGCTGCTGTTCTTGGGTAACTGTAGGTCTGGTTATTGCCTTATCTGTGCTGCTGTTCTTGGGTAACTGTAGGTCTGGTTATTGCCTTATCTGTGCTGCTGTTCTTGGGTAACTGTAGGTCTGGTTATTGCCTTATCTGTGCTGATGTTCTTGCTCTTAGTTCCTAATCGACCTGTACTTCTATAGGACCAGATGCCCCTGTGCAAGTCCCACCTAGTCGCCCAGTACTTCTTCAGGTGCAAATGCCCATGTGCAGGTCCCACTTAGTCGTCCTGTACTTCTACAGGACCAGATGCCCCTGTGCAGGTCCCACCTAGTCGCCCAGTACTTCTACAGGACCAGATGCCCCTGTGCAGGTCCCACTTAGTCGACTGTACTTCTACAGGACCAGATGCCCCTGTGCAGATCCCACCTAGTCGCCCAGTACTTCTACAGGACCAGATCCCCATGTGCAGGTCCCACCTAGTCGACCAGTACTTCTACAGGACCAGATCCCCATGTGCAGGTCCCACCTAGTCGACCAGTACTTCTATAGGACCAGATCCCCATGTGCAGGTCCCACCTAGTGACCAGTACTTCTACAGGACCAGATCCCCATGTGCAGGTTCCACCTAGTCGCCCAGTACTTCTACAGGACCAGATGCCCCTGTGCAGCTCCCAGCTCTGGTATGAGCTGGATGAGGAAGATCTCCTGCCTAGTTGGCTAGGCTCGAGCAGCTTACTCCTCCGCTACGTTGGGCCAAGTGCCGCGGAGGGTGGTTAAACCGATGTGAGAGTCCATCTTAATGGACTCAAACACTAGCACAAAGTAGACCCCCATTCCGTTAGGCGTCATCTATGCCGCTCTTTACAAACCACTTAACCTTGGCAGGTGTTATGTCATGTTACACAGTTAGTCGCCTCTTACGACATGCCCTTGAAAGCATGAAAGAAAACATCTTAAACAGTATATTTATGCCGACTCTGTGCTACCAGTGCCAAACGGGGCTTCTGTCCAGGCGAGTGAAGGCAGAATTTCGACTTGGGAAATGATGTGTTTGAGGAAGGTCATCGGTGTTTCCAGGAAAGGCAGAATGCGGAACGACGACACTCGAAGTATTGTCGGCACTACGGCTTGTGCCGAATACATTTCCAGGCAGAAAATAAGTTGGTTTGGACATCTCATGAGAATGCACCCTCGTTAACTTCCACTGATTGCTCACAACGCTGGTAGATCTAGCTACAGGGCAAGGGGGCGTCAACGAGGCAGGTGGATAGAGGACATTAGAGTGATTATGCAGCCACGCGGGCTCACATTGACCGACACCACGAAATACGGCGAACGCAAAAACAAAAGACAATATATGAGATATTTCTCTCGACGTCAATATGTGTCTTTCTTTAAAATGTATTTTGGCCCTTATAATTGTCTTCCTGATTTCTGTTTCACATCTTCCATCTTTCAATATTACATTTCTAAATAAGGAGAAACTCTTTATCTGCTCTTGTATCGTATTGTTCATCTGTAATGATATCCTGTTTGCTTTGCTACGTGTTATAGTTTTCATTTTCTTACTGACAATTTGATGTCTTGACATGCTAACATATCTTCTACTCGTTCCGCAAGTTAAAAAAGAATGATGTCCATACTGGCTGCTGTGGTGAAGCGTTCTTCAAGGCTCTCAAATAACTATGTTTGGAGATTCATATTCATGGATCAGTGCCCATTATGCAGTAGCCAAAGTATATCCCAATCTTGTAGGACATATTCAGTATGAGTGATATGGTCGATTATAGTCTGTGTAAATGGCTTTTCAATCTGTTATGACATGTTCTCATACGGAACATGATCACATACACCGCTCGATCAAGACAGTGATAGTTGTCTTTCATTTGGTCGACTTTCATTGTGACGTAGATAAAGGTCTTCTTTTCCTGCTAGGTTATTGTGTACAACAACAACAGCTGGCACTGCTCCCTATTTATGCTACTTCTTTGTTTGCTTGTAGATGATATTGACATACAAAAACTTTGACTTATTTGCTTGTTACAGATGTCATTATTGGTTCCTCGGTTGGTGGAGCATGTGGGTTCCTTATCATGATCATCATTATCGTAATAGTGTGGCGGAGGTGAGTGTGGCCAGCAAACAAACATCGGTCTTTCCCGACCACTTTCTATTTCTCCACATCTTTCTCTTTCTCTCTGTCTGATGCTTCTGTTCATTCTCTGACGCTTATTTCCTCCACATTTATATTTGTATTCCCATCATAATCTTCTCTATCTTCTTCTCTTAATCTTCTTTGTCTTCTTCTCTTAATCTTCTTTGTCTTCTTCTCTTAATCTTCTCTATCTTCTTCTCTTAATCTTCTTTGTCTTCTTCTCTTAATCTTCTCTATCTTCTTCTCTTAATCTTCTTTGTCTTCTTCTCTTAATCTTCTCTATCTTCTTCTCTTAATCTTCTTTGTCTTCTTCTCTTAATCTTCTCTATCTTCTTCTCTTAATCTTCTTTGTCTTCTTCTCTTAATCTTCTCTATCTTCTTCTCTTGATCTTCTCTATCTTCTTCTCTTAATCTTCTTTGTCTTCTTCTCTTAATCTTCTCTATCTTCTTCTCTTAATCTTCTTTGTCTTCTTCTCTTAATCTTCTCTATCTTCTTCTCTTAATCTTCTTTGTCTTCTTCTCTTAATCTTCTCTATCTTCTTCTCTTGATCTTCTCTATCTTCTTCTCTTAATCTTCTTTGTCTTCTTCTCTTAATCTTCTCTATCTTCTTCTCTTAATCTTCTCTATCTTCTTCTCTTAATCTTCTCTATCTTCTTCTCTTAATCTTCTTTGTCTTCTTCTCTTGATCTTCTTTATCTTCTTTTTCGTCATGTTTATTTTCTACCTTTGCTCTTTTTCCCTAACCCTTGCAACAATTGCTCTCCCTTCTCATACATCATGTGTCTCTCTCTCTCTCTCTCTCTCTCTCTCTCTCTCTCATGTTGTTTTATCTTGCCATAGAATACTGTCTGTTCCTCTAAATACATCTTCTTTCCTCCTGTTTGATGGTCTTTCTATGAGCATTTCGCATATAAATTATGTGCAAGGTCAAAGCACATCATCATTCCAACACATCTAGGGCTAGATCAACCATCCTGGACACACAGTAGAGCTCACCAACCATCCTGGACACACATTAGAGCTCACCAACCATCAAGGACACAGATCGGAGCTCACCAACCATCATGGACACACATCGAAGCTCACCAACCATCAAGGACACAGATCGGAGCTCACTAACCATCCTGAACACACATTAGAGCTAACCAACCATCTTGGACACACATTAGAGCTCACCAACCATCATGCACACACATCGGAGCTCACCAACCATCCTGGACACACATTAGAGCTGACCAACCATCCTGGACACACATCGGAGCTCACCAACCATCATGGACACACATTAGAGCTAACCAACCATCATGGACACACATTAGAGCTCACCAACCATCATGGACACACATTAGAGCTCACCAACCATCCTGGACACACATCGGAGCTCACCAACCATCATTGACACATATTGCGGCTCACCACCAATCCTGGACATACACATACATCAGTCCTAAGATTTTACGAGTGTGGATTCTAATGAAAAGGACATTATAGGACATACCAGGTGTGTATAGAGCTAGTTAGCTGCAGGTATAATCAGGAAACATACCTTACCCTGGGGAATGTACCTTGCATGCGCAGAAACGTGCAGAATGCCACTGTATGGTACTGGGTCAAAGGATATGAGGCGACAAGCTGCTAGAACAATAATCGACCAATCCACCAACCAACCAACTAACCAGTCAACTAGCCAGCCAGCTAACAAACCAACCAATCAACCAGCCAATCAACCAACCAACCAACTAACCAGTCAACTAGCCAGCCAGCTAACAAACCAACCAATCAACCAGCCAATCAACCAACCAACCAACTAACCAGTCAACTAGCCAGCCAGCTAACAAACCAACCAATCAACCAGCCAATCCACCAACCAACCAACTAACCAGTCAATTAGCCAGCCAGCTAACAAACCAACCAATCAACCAGCCAATCAACCAACCAACCAACTAACCAGTCAACTAGCCAGCCAGCTAACAAACCAATCAAACAATCAGCTAATCCACCAACCAACCAACTAACCAACTAGCCAGCCAGCTAACAAACCAAGCAAATAACCAACCAATCAACCAACTAACCAGCCAACTAGCCAGCCAGCTAACAAACCAAGCAAATAACCAACCAATCAACCAACTAACCAGCCAACTAGCCAGCCAGCTAACAAACCAAGAAAACATCCAACCAATCAACCAACCAACCAACTAACCAACTAGCCAGCCAGCTAACAAACCAAGCAAACAACCAACCAATCAACCAGCCAATCAACCAACCAACTAACCAACTAACCAGTCAACTAGCCAGCCAGCTAACAAACCAAGCAAACAGCCAAGCAAACAACCAACCAATCAACCAATTAACCAGTCAACTAGCCAGCCAGCTAACAAACCAAGCAAACAACCAACCAATCAACCAATTAACCTTGCAAACAAGCAATTGTTGTCATCCCTGTTGCAAGGGTTTAAATTACGTCATCTGTCTACCAGCAACTTTGGTGTTGTTAATGTGTTTATAGGGTCTTCGCTCATCTTTGCTTTGGCTATTTCTGCAAAGTTTCTCTGCTTTAGTTTCCCATTTCCAAATCTATTTAGTCTCTGATGCATTGGATGGTCTGTCAGTCTTCTGAGTTTCTCTGACTGCAGCTGGGCTCTGCAGTCTCTTCTGTCGGTCATGGACTGCAGATTTGTAATCTTTTCAAGTTCTACAATTGGCGTTGACTTCATGCCTCCTGTTATAACTCTCATGGCTTGGATTTGGAGTTTGCTAATTTTATCGAAGTTCGCCTTTGCTGCTGTTGTCCATGCGGCAATGCCATACTCGAGAACTGGTCTCACTCTTCCAGTGTACAGTTTCTTTAGTATGCTTTCGTCTGCTCCCCAGCTTGTGCCAGCACGTTTCCTCATGATTGTCATTCTTTCTCTGGCTTTCATTCGGTTTCTCTCAATCTGACTTTTCCATGTCATGCGCCGATCAAATGTGACTCCCAGATAGGTTGGGTTGTCGTTTGGCTGCAGGATTTTGCCATTTAGACTTAATTTGGTACTTTGGGATTTTAATGAAAGCGAGAATATTGTGCATGTGGTTTTCTCCTCGTTTATTTTGACCAGCCATGAGTTCGCCCACTCTTCCAGCGATGTTAGGGCCGTCTGCATCCGATTTCTTGCTATGGTGAGATTCTTTTCAGAGGTCCACATAGCCAGATCGTCTGCAAACATTGAGCTATGGACTCTTCTTGGTATATTCTCTGTAATATCGTTTATATATACCAGGAAGAGTGTGGGTGACAATACTCCCCCTTGGGGTACTCCCTGCTCGAGTGTCACCTTTTTGCTCATCTGCCCTTGTACTTGGACTCTGGCCGTTCTTCGTTTGAGGTAGTGGTTGATCCACTTGTACATCTTCCCACAGACATCACTTCTTCTTAGCTTGACTCTAAGTCCATCTTTCCAGACTTTGTGAAATGCCTTTTCCAGATCCACCCAAACAGCTACTGTGTGTTTCTGTGCCTGGTAGGCATCTTCTATCTCCTGGGCTATGAGGATGACCTGGTCCTCAGTGGATCTGTGCTGTCTAAAGCCGGCTTGCTGTGGAATTAGTATTCGTTTTTCTTCCAGATGCCACATCAGTCTGGTGTTTATCATCCGTTCCATCAGCTTGCCGACACAGCTCAGTAGGCTTATGGGCCTGTATCCATTTGGATCTGTTTTGTCCTTTCCTGTTTTTGGTACTGGTACCAGTATTGCATCTTTCCATGCCTGTGGTACAATTCCCCTTTTCCAGCTTTGGTTCAGGACCGATAGCAGTTTCTTCTTCGCTGTTTGGCCCAGCCCCATCAGCATTTCGTTTGTTATCCCGTCTTTTCCGGGAGATTTCCTTTTCTTTAGTGTTCTCATAGCCTCTTCCATTTCGCGCATTGTTAGTTTGGCCATCATGTGCTCTTCAGGAGCCGTATTCATGTTTTCGTGTCCCTTTAGCTCTTCGCTAATGTCTGTATGCTTATCTGCAGGGACCTCGATGTGGTTTGCTCTGGCATAGTGATCGACAAAGGCGTTTGCGGCTTTCTTACCTGTGATCAAGTTCTCGCCCTGCTTGATAGTAATTTGTTTATTTGACGGGGTTTCGTCGTTCATGGCTCTGACTAGCTTCCATAGCTTGTTCCCGTCTTTGTCCAGGTTTAGACTTTCCGTTTTATTTTTCCAGCTTTCTCTTGCTGTTTACTTGAGAGTGTGTTTGTACTTCGCTGCGGCGGCTTTGAGGGCGATGTTTGCCTCCATGGATTTTTCTCGCTCTGCCATGTTCCTAGCATTTGTTACTGCATCTTCCACTTTCTGCAACTCATCATTCCAGTAGGGCTTATAGTTTTTCCTAGCTCCTCTTGGGATGGTTTCAGTGGCGGCTTGCATTATTGCCTTGCTTAGGCTCTCTACCATGGGCTTCATTTTGGTGTTTCGTGTGTTGGTGGTTTCACACAGCCCATCTGTCAGGATTGCAAATCTGTCCCAGTCGGCTCGTTTGTAATTCCAACGTGGGAGCGGTTTTGTTTCCTGTGGGCCTACTTCCATGTCAATGGTTAGCCTGATCGGCCTGTGGTCGCTACCTGCCAGTTGGTTTAGCACCTGGCGGTCTATTTTATGGTGTATGTCCTGTGTGGAGAAGGCAAAATCTGGAGTCGAGGTGGTATGCCATGTTCTTTAATAGAAGCTAGGGCTATCCTCCGGCCTATTGATTAGGGAGAGATTTGCATCTATCTCCCAATCTTCCACTTCGTCACCTCTGCTGTCTGTGTCAGAGTATCCCCATCTCTCCGAGTGACTGTTGAAATCTCCAACTACTATGCAGTTGGAGTCTCTGACCTCCATACTCGAGAGCGATAGGTCTCTATTTGGTGGTCCGTACAGATTGAAAATGCGGAGCTTCGTCTCTTGAGCCCTTATGTCAACTCCTACAATTTCTGCTTGTCCGGTGTGATTGACAGATACCGCGGTACTGGGTATGCAGTTTCTGGTCAGTATCAGGACCCCTCCTTTGTGGCCTTCTCTATCTAGACGGAAGGTCTGGTATCCTCTGATTGAGAATTTATGGTTATTATTGAGGTGCGTTTCCTGGATACATGCCACGTCAATCTTACCTTCATGCAGGTGGTGTGTTAGGGAAAGTTTTTTGTTAATGACTCCCTCCGCATTCCACTGTAGTATTTTGAGGGTCTTGAGGTTTTGGCCAATAGAAGTTGCCCCATAGCCATGTGCCTTGACTCCACGACACATGGGTGGGTGACCACCAGTAGTCAAGGGTGGGCCCCTTCGAGGCGTGAGGCCCGGCACTATCGCTGCCTGGCGGGACTCCGCAGGATGAGCGCCATGCGTTTTTCTAATAGGTTGTACTGCCATCATGCTGCGATTTACGTTGCACTGTTTTGTTAGGCTTGCGGCCCCGTGCATCCGATTTCAACAGGCGTTTCTGTAGGGATGCCCTCCTTAGCCTTTGGCTGTCCCCAGCCTATCTGCAAGGCAGCAGTTGTTTACGATCAGAGTTTTCTCTCTTATGGAAGTTGTCTTACCAGACTATCGAGTCTTCACTACTCGTGTCTATAGGTTGCAATGATGATATGTGAGATGATATATGAGATGGACTGGTTTACCCGGAAGAGAGGCAGTCCAGTGTGTCTGTATCCCAGGATCGTCACGTCCTGCCAGAAACGTAGCATTTGCATGTGAGTGGGGTATCTCTTTTTGCCTTTATTTTCTTTGCTTCTATGCAGGGATGGTACGCCTAGCATTCCCCGCCACCTGGGGTGTTGACACAGTGGGGCAGGTGTGCAATGTCCGCTGGTCTGCATCTCTTCTGCGTCCAGCATGATAGTTATATGGCTGATAACGTACAGAGGTAGATGTCGTAGCCGACGTGCATTTAGCCAGAGGACAAGCCTGGTAATGTCACAGAGATGTTGTTCGCCTGGTGTGCGGACAGCTCTCATTGTCATTGGTTGAGTCTCGACAGTTCACAGTGAGGTGGCTGCTCTACTGTTTTCGACACCCCGACCAGGTACTAAGTCTTTAGTTGGTGGTTTCGCACCCCATCGCCGTATAAGGTGAGTATCAAGCAGTTGTCCGCCCGCTTTGATCGGCGGACGGCAAGGACCTCTTGCTGCGGCTCTACCGGATATGGCTGGGCCGCAAGCCCCAGGTCCCGAGCATGTAGGAGCCTCCCATTGCAGTGGTGCTGAGATTTTGGGCGGGATTGCAGCTTACACGGGTTCGGCCGTAATCCCCCACATGGTAGCTTCGCGCCATTGGCTTATCAGCCTGGTACGTGAACCAAAGTGTCTGCGGCTCCTCTCGATATGAGCTGGTTTTCCGTAGCAACGCCCTGTCATTAGTAGGGTAAAACTGACCTGTCTTCAGATGGTCTATTTCCAGCACCCGTTCACTATTTGGTCAGACGAATTTATTGAGGGCTTTTGTTTGTCAATGACCAGGTATTTGAAATCTGCGGTTTCTGCGGGGTTAAACACGATTTCCGTGGCGTTCTTTCATTAGAGTGTTTGAGAGCTGACTTGTCTTCCGTGAGTCTAATACCAGCGTACGTTCATTTTTAGACCCAAACGGTAGTGCTCTCGATTTGCCAGTCCTTCTACAGTATTGGCGTGTTCAGTCAAATAAAGCCGCAGGTTCCACTCCTGGTGGTGCCCTTCCGTCAATTCCTTTAGCGAGACAATCAGGTTACTTAGAGGGTGGCCCCAGATTTTCGAGGGTCTAATTCCAGCACATGTTCACTATTAGACCCCCCGAAGGTGCTCTCTTTTGACAGTCATTCTACACTATTGGCGTGTTTAGTCAATTTTAGCCTCAGGCTCCACTCCGATAGTGCTCTTCCGTCAATTCCTTTATCAAACACTGGATGCAGACCAACCGAGCCTCAGAAGACATAACCTCAGATTTCTGAGGGTCTAAATCCAGCACGAGTTCCATATTAGACCCCAGAAAAGTGGTCTCGGCATGTCAGTCATTTCAGTGTTGGCCGTGTTGAGTCAAATTAAGCCGCAGGCTCCACTCCTGGTGGTGCCCTTCCGTCAATTCCTTTAAGTTTAAGCTTTGCAATCATACTTCCCCCGGAACCCAAACACTTTGGTTTCCCGGAAGCTGCCCGCAGAGTCATCGAAGCAACTCCTGCGGATCGCTAGTCGGCATCGTTTATGGTCAGAACTATGGCGGTATCTGATCGTCTTCGCGCCTCTGACTTTCGTTCTTGATTAATGAAAACATTCTTGACAAATGCTTTCGCAGTAGCTCGTCTTGCGGCGATCCAAGAATTTCACCTCTAACGCCGCAATACGAATGCACCCGTTTGTCCCTGTTAATCATTACCTCCAGTTCCGAAAACCAACAAAATAGAACCGAGGTCCTATTCCATTATTCCATGCACCATTATTCAGGCAGCCGAGGCCTGCTTTGAACACTCTAATTTTTTCAAAGTAAACGCGCCGGCCACCCAGGACGCTCAGCGAAGAGCACCCGTGGGAGAGAGCCGGCAGACGGTAGGGCAGGAGACAACGGGCAGTGAACCGGCGCGAGCCGGACCGCCCGCCTGCGCCTGAGATCCAACTACGAGCTTTTTAACTGCAACAACTTTAATATACGCTATTGGAGCTGGAATTACCGCGGCTGCTGGCACCAGACTTGCCCTCCAATAGATCCTCGTTAAAGGGTTTAAAGTGTACTCATTCCAATTACGGGGCCTCGAAAGAGTCCCGTATTGTTATTTTTCGTCATTACCTCCCCGTGCCGGGAGTGGGTAAGTTGCGCGCCTGCTGCCTTCCTTGGATGTGGTAGCCGTTTCTCATGCTCCCTCTCCGGAATCGAACCCTGATTCCCCGTTACCCATTACAAACATGGTAGGTATGTCACGTACCATCGACATTTGATAGGGCAGACATTTGAAAGATGCGTCGCCGGCACATGAGGCCATGCGATCAGCACAAAGTTATCCAGAGTCACCAGTGGGGACGCCGCAACCCCGCGAGGGGAAACGAAGATTGGTTTTGAACTAATAAAAGCGCTCTTTCCGCGAGGGTCGGAGCTTGGTAAGCATGTATTAGCTCTAGAATTGCCACAGTTATCCAAGTAGGATCGTGTCATCTAAGGAACCTCGACTGATTTAATGAGCCATTCGCGGTTTCACCGTGAGACAGTGTGAACTTAGACATGCATGGCTTAATCTTTGAGACAAGCATATGACTACTGGCAGGATCAACCAGATATCTGTCGGAGACGTACGTACAGCACACACCGGTCGGCGGAGGAAAAGTGTGTAAAAAGCCTCACTGGGACGGGCGCAGGGATCGACTGACGGGACGGACGGACAGTTGTTCCACCCGTCCCTCACTCCGTCGACCTAGGACCGCCTGACAGGGGCCTCCCACACGCACCAGACGACCGACCGACCGGGCTCGCTCGAGGAGGGATGGCAGCGCTCTGTGCAGAACGGATCCCAACGACCTCGGCGATGAATTTCACTGGGACTAGAGACAATTTGGCCTGCCGGCCTGCCCTTCTCCGTAGGAGAACGCAGGGCCTCGAGGCACGATTCCTGCTTTCCATTTGCCGGTCACAAGCTCTTTGCGAGAGTCGGACCACCAGCGAGACGTACTGTCGAGCTCTGCTATAAGCCTTAGATAAATCACCACGGACGGACCACGTTTCCTGATACGGACCAGACGAGCGCACCTCGGTGGAGGAGCCACTACAACAAACCGCACCCATTTCGCGCTACGGGGAAAGGCAGGCGAGCGTTTTCCGCAAGCCCGCACTATCGTTCCGCCTGGCGGGACTGAGATCGCTTTACGAACACTGGTTGAAATTGAGTCGCTGCTTATGCCAGATACAAGTGTCTGGGATAAAGTGTTGGAGTCTTCACTGTACTAAACCTCGTCTTATTGTGAGGTGCGGTAGGCTGTTCCTTCCTCGCTGCCATTTCTTCCCTAACAGTAAGACAGGTGCCTGTTTCACCTGGGTTGACTGAACTGTGTCGATAACGTTGTTGAACGCGGCACCTTACCATGAGAAGCAACACTCTACCACTACGCCACATAGTGTAGAACAGTCTGCGCTCATCGATCCTATTATGTTTTATTCAAGTTTCTCATGTGCTGTTCTTGTATGTCCCTGACGAAGCTCTTGTGGCTGTAACGTACGTTTTGTATTGTGTCTGTTCCGGGGCGATGTCAGAAGCGTGTGTATTTGTTTTGTTATGATCTGTGGGAGCGTTAGTGTGATGATATCTTATCACGTGTTATCTTTCTGTGTTATACAGATGCCGGCGCTCCAGGAATGGACCTCCACCTGTGTTATTTGATCCGTATGCCCAGATGAACAATACCAACACTGACACGTCTTCACCTGAGACCGTATCGGATGTTCCTGAGACTTCTTTGCCCAGTTCGATACCAGAAGATAGTAGACGACCTCGACATCCAAGACCAGATCGAAGGCAATCGGATTTGAACAGCTCTAAATATTATTCTGATAGTTATGAGAGGCCATGGCCATGGACAATCCAAGAACCTGTAATCCACTCCCCCGAAACGGCTTTGGACGATAACAGGGTGTCTTACTTCACTATGAGTGAGCCCTCACGTCCAATGTCTATCAGCCCACCTTCCCCAACCTGTATTGAAGGCATTGGAAACCAATTCATGGAACAAAGACTCGTTCCAGTGCCTTGCAAATCTCCAGCAGGTTACGTTAATACCCGAAAGCAGCAGTCCCATTCATCTCCAGAAAAACGACGCGATCAGTCAAGAGAATCACCCAGCTCATCAAATGATCCTGGCACACCTGGCGATGAAGGCCCACATGAAGACTATACAAACGTTTCTTTCCTTCGGAAAATATGGAAACCTCCTGTCCATGTTAAACAAGCTGAAAACACACCTGTCTCTCAAGCAAGTCATTTTAACTTCGACATCGATACAGGTGTGCCAACCTCTCCGACACATAGTGATGATTTATACCTGAATTATTCTGTAAAAACGCTAGCAGAAGCTGTCTCAAACCATCAGTCCCTTTCACCTCCAAATAACCGCGGTCAGTCCATAGAATTATCAAGCTCTTCAGACGATCCTGACACACCTAATTATGTCTTCTCTGACGATAAATTCACACATGAAGACTATACAAACATTCAAGACACTTTCATTCCTCCGAAAACATTTAATGAAGACGCACCTGCACCTCATGCAAGCCATGTTGACTTCAACATCCTACTTTCTGAAGAACCAGCTTCACCGACCAATAGTGACGATTTATATCAGAATGTTCCTGCTAAGACGCCAGAAGTTTGTGATTTTCCGACTAGAAAACCAACATGTCCGCATCCAGGTGATTCTTCTGGTGATGATGATGTATTAGAGACTTCAGATAACCAGGGGTCATCAGATGATTACGTCAATGTTCATGGTTACAAGAAGGCCACACCTGGTCAACAGCTGTTAGATGATGGTTTACATGGTGCTGTGTTACCGGGAAGCCGTGATGGGATATCTGAGCACACACCTTTGCCTTGCGCGAAGCCACCATGTGTACTGCCAAAGCCCAAGTCAGCGAAACAAAAATGCCCACCAAAACCTCCTCTAAAACCCAGTGCTATTCATAATGCTATGAACAGCATATGTGACTCTGGCCTAGATAATGACACTTGGACCGCGGCTGGACCAAAATTCTTAGGTCTAGATAAACCAATACTTGCTTCTCTTCAAGAAAATCTGCGTATAACGGGCAAGGGTGACGGTGGAGAAATAAAGTCGTCTGCCAAGGATAAAGGTGTCAATCCACCGCCAACGCCAACAAAAATACTCATACCAGACTCAAAGTCAGGGGAAACTGCCACAAAAATCAGAAATCAGGTCAAGGGCGGTAACAGCAACACTCATAAAGACAATGTCAGCGTGCATCCGAATTATAAGAAAATATCTAATTCTGAACCCAAACTCGCTAGTCGTTTGAATGGGGTCACGGATACTGGAAGAAAGTTAACTAATACTCAGAGTGAGACAGTCATCATTGGGCAAGGGCTGGGTGGGAAACACGGCAAGGTAGATAACACGATCTTCGTCCAGCAGCCAGACATCCCAACTGGTGCCTCTAGATCTCCATTACAAAAGACACACTTTGGAATCGGCCAAAATGTCGGCACTTCTGACAGTATACTAAAGGAAATAAAGTCAAAACTTAAATTGGTTAACTAAGGGAAACTAAAATTATTATAAGGTAAGCGTGCTTCCATAGAAGACACTGTCAAAGTCATACTAGGGGTACATGTGCATCAGTTCCTCCATCCCCATAACCCCAAGCAACACCAGGACAGATTTTCACGAGCCCTTGAATATTGGAGGCCTTCGCCCACTAGCATATGCCTTCAGAAGAAGGGGCTGCGAGTCAGAAAACCCACTCAGAGCTGAATTTGCCGTGTCAATCACAGTTCTCGTACTGGATCACTTCAGTGTACTTTGATCTGTATAGATCATAATTTGACCGTTCCCCTTCATCTTAAGTCAAGCATCTGGCCCAACCGGTCGCTTAGACATTACTGAAGTGTTGAGGACTGGCTGTTGAGTGTTGAGGGCTGACTGTTAAGTGTTGATGGCTGACTGTTAAGGGTTGAGGGCTGACTGTTGAGTGTTGACTTTTAAGGGCTGACTGTTGACTGTTGACTATTTAGAGTTGAATGTTGAGTGTTGACTGTTGAGTGTTGAGGACTGACTGTTAAGTATTGAGGACTGGCTGTTTAGTGTTATGGGCTGGCTGTTGAGTGTTGAGGGCTGACTGTTGAGTTTTGACTATTTAGAGTTGACTGTTGAGTGTTGAATGTCGAGTGTTAAATGTTGAGTGTTGACTGTTGAGGACTGACATTTGACTTTTGAGAGATGGGTGTTGAATGTTGATTGTTGAGTGTTAAGGGCTGACTGTTAAGTGTCGAGGGCTGGTTGTAGAGTGTTGACTATTGATGGTTGACTGTTGAGTATTGGTTGTTTAGTGTTGACTGTAGAGTGTTGACTATTGAGTGTTGACTGTTTAGCATTGAGCATTCATTTAGGGCTCAATAAAAGCTATATAACACTCGCTTGAGATATGCTTCGTTTAACATGGAGTAAATAAAACGTTCCACTTGTGATCGGACGATAAAAGCGACGACAACAAAGAAGGGAGTTCCAGGTGACGAACATTTGATCAATGTGGGAGAACAAAGAAGAGAGATACAAGTGACGAACATTTGATCAATGTGAGATAAAACATAAGGGAGACCCAGATAAAGAACAATAGATCAATGTGCGAAAACAAAGACAGAAGATCCAAGTGACGAACATTTGATCAATGTAGGAGAACAAAGAAGGGAGATCCAGGCGATGAACACTTGATCACTTTGCGAGAACAAAGAATGGAGATCTATGTGATGAACATTTGGACTATGTGTGAGAACAGATAAGAGAGATCCATTCGACAAACCTTTTACCAATGTGCGAGAACAAAAAATGGTGATCTATGTGACGAACATTTGATCAATGTGCGAAACCACAGAAGGGAGATCTATGTGACGAACATTTGATCAGTGTGCGAGAACAAAGAATGGAGATCTATGTGACGAACATTTGATCAATCTGCGATAACACAGAAGGGAAAAAAATTTAAATATCACAAAAATTTCCTGTAGACCTTTTCACATATACTCAAGACTATATGTAAATTGCTGTTTGCTAACATCACACATATGCCAAAACTACATATGTGCACATATATATGTTGAAATTTACATAAAGGGGCCAGTGGTTGGATAGGTTCAGTGCCAGTATTTTGCTCAATAATGAAGCCTCCATTTTGTCGCTCTTCGTCTACCCCAGGGGTGTTGAGGTAATTTTTTTTTAAAACTTGCCATTCGAGTATGTAGACAAATGGGTGGTTGACATGCTGTAACATTCTATGATTTAGCGCCTCTGTCCCTGCCTTCCCTTTTGTTGCACGAATTTCATTTTACAAGTGTTGCTCATACAGAAGCTGCCAGCATGATCTTTCCGATTATCTACTGCCAGTAGTTCTTTTACATGCATACTATTTACACGAGACCTCCGAGCTTATTGTCCGTCTCCGAAAGTTATAGAAAATCATCTCACCTGCCTTGAGACAAAGGAACGTGTGGAACTTGTCGGACTCAAACGCCAGCTATTTGGCACTTTCGTTTCCTGAGAACCGAGCGACTTACCTCTTGGCTTTAGGGCTACCCCTACGCCATTCATCTTAGATGTAATATTAGGGTACAGTGCCAGTATATTCAATCAATAAAAAAACCTGTCAGCTCTCTGTCGAGCATAAGTCCTCAACAAATACTCGCCAAGTCTTCATATCATGAGCCATCTGAGCCAAGTCTTCATATCATGAGCCATCTGAGCCAAGTCTTCATATCATGAGCCATCTGAGCCAAGTCTTCATATCATGAGCCATCTGAGCCAAGTCTTCATATCATGAGCCATCTGAGCCAAGTCTTCATATCATGAGCCATCTGAGCCAAGTCTTCATATCATGAGCCATCTGAGCCAAGTCTTCATATCATGAGCCATCTGAGCCAAGTCTTCATATCATGAGCCATCTGAGCCAAGTCTTCATATCATGAGCCATCTGAGCCAAGTCTTCATATCATGAGCCATCTGAGCCAAGTCTTCATATCATGAGCCATCTGAGCCAAGTCTTCATATCATGAGCCATCTGAGCCAAGTCTTCATATCATGAGCCATCTGAGCCAAGTCTTCATATCATGAGCCATCTGAGCCAAGTCTTCATATCATGAGCCATCTGAGCCAAGTCTTCATATCATGAGCCATCTGAGCCAAGTCTTCATATCATGAGCCATCTGAGCCAAGTCTTCATATCATGAGCCATCTGAGCCAAGTCTTCATATCATGAGCCATCTGAGCCAAGTCTTCATATCATGAGCCATCTGAGCCAAGTCTTCATATCATGAGCCATCTGAGCCAAGTCTTCATACCATGAGCCATCTGAGCCAAGTCTTCATATCATGAGCCATCTGAGCCAAGTCTTCATACCATGAGCCATCTGTCCAGGTCCTGTTTGTTGCCTTTACATTTGCTTCTAGTTCCCTCTGCAATGAGTGTCTCGATCTTCCTCTACTCTGTCCCCGTGGATCCCAGAACAGAACAGGTGTCTGGTAATGTTATCCACTGGTTTCCATAATGTGTACCCTATCCACCATCATCTCCACTTCCGCATCTCATGCTCCACTGGTATTTGTACCGGTTCTACCATCAGTTCCACGCTGGGTATCTTGTCGTACCATCTCCACCCTTGCATTTTTCATGGGCAACTATTTACGAAAGTCTGTACCTTTTCCACAAGTACCTGTGCTGTCCTCCATGTTTCCCAGCCATATAATAGAACGGATTTTACGTTGGAGTTGAAGATTTTTATTTTGGTGGTTTTAATTTCTTTTCACTTCCCTATAAATTCCTCAATGCAATGAAAACTCTTCTCAACCTGCATTCTTAGGTGAACATCGTTTTCTGTACATCCTAATATGTTTATATTGCTGTTGAGGTACGTGAAAGACTCCACATTCTGAAGGTGGGTGGCTTCCAAGCTCATTATGTCATTGTTAATTGCCAGTATACTGCTCAATAAATAATAATGGCTTCATTAAATTAAATTGTATGTGAACGTCAAATGGAGATTAGTTTTCGCCAAAACTGCTAAGTGACAACCAGTGCATTTCTAAACGTTTCTGTGTGTCAAGTCACTGTTTGTTTGGACATTATGGGTCTACGTAGTATATCAAACCGGACCTGTCTTTCTAACCTTTTTATCACGGTTAAACTTTTGAGAATATTGCTATGTAGTCTCAGGATCCTCTCGCAAGGACATGACAGCATCTAGAGGTCAACGGATGTTAGTGTGTCCAGCTAACTTTCATATGTAAACATCTTTCCCTAACTTTTCATGCGGTTCTGGTTGGTTTAATGTACATACACACAGCATCTCCACCACCAGAGTGGTACCTGGGTTGTAAATAGTAGGACCCCTGTACCTTCCGCCAATGTCAGGAAATACGACTAAAGAGAGTTGTAGATGGACCTAGCAAACATCGTATTGAACCACTACTATTTAAACGGGCACTGTAAATAATGGGGTAAATTCGTCGTCTAAAAGGGCTAGCTGTAGTGGTAACTCTATGCTTCGCTTGGAGCCTAGTGAATTAGCCAATATATACAACGCAAACATTTCTTGGCTATTTTGAATTACATGGATGCTAAAAGTCATAGGTAAAACTGCATGAGCCATCCTCTAAACTGTGGAGTGGGTCTCAGCCCTCAACAGCCTACTCGGTTTAGAAATGAGTAAATATTTGTATTTGATTAAATGCTGTTCTTTCGTGAAATCTTTCAAGACCACTAACAGATCTGTAGGGTTCCTGGAAGACAGTTTGAGAGCCCCCGGTCACGAGAGTGAGTCGTCCCTCTAAGGAGTGTAGTCAGTCCATGTTAAGTGGCTTGGGTTGGTCCAATAAGAAGGAGAGGAAAAGGGGTTAGGATGCTCTCTGCTGTGTTGTTGCTGTTGAGGTCTGTTGTTGGGGTCTGCTGTTGGGGTCTGCTGTTGGGATCTGCTGTGTTGGGGTCTGCTGTGTTGTTGGAGTCTGCTATGTTGCTGGGGTCTGCTGTGCTGTTGGGGTCTGCTGTTGGGGTCTGCTGTGCTGTTGGGGTCTGCTGTGTAGTTGCTGTTGGGGTTTGCTGTGTTGTTGGGGTCTACTGTGTTGTTGGGGTCTGCTGTGCTGTTGGGGTCTGCTGTATTGTTGGGGTCTGCTGTGTTGTTGGGGTCTACTGTGCTGTTGGGGTCTACTGTGCTGTTGGGGTCTGCAGTGTTGTTGGAGTCTGCTGTGTTGTTGGGGTCTGCTGTGCTGTTGGGGTCTGCTGTATTGTTGGGGTCTGCTGTGTTGTTGGGGTCTACTGTGTTGTTGCTGTTGGGATCTGCTGTTGGTGTCTGCTGTTGGGGTCTGCTGTGTTATTAGCTGTTCAAGCAGAGTTCATTTTCATTGAGTGAATTTTTTTAAAGCGAAGAGATGGCTTAGTGGCTAGCAAGCTTGTCTCCTGACAAAAGTAACACGCTATCAAACCCTGGTAATGCATGTGTCTTTTCTGTTGTTGTCACAAGCCACTGGTGCTGAGATAACTCTTTACGACGTTTCTTTAGTCGCAGGATACAGGGGCTCGTCTTACATCTCGATTCATACTTGAGAAGATGGATCGTGGTCCTCCTGGATGAAGTGCCATACGAGTCACATCAGTAGGTTCACCACTATGGGGATTATAGACTAGATCCCCGCCTCGTTCGCCAGACTTTTGCAACACTGTCTGTTTCCATGATCGACAACGAGAACATGAAGTGGGTTGTTGATATCTTTGTTTCACCTGACTTGGCATTCCGTGTGGGTTTTATTTTTCTATCTGACGTCAAATACAGCCTAGGCTATACACTCGTTGAGATGTCAATGACTAATTGATATTGCCAAACACTATTCAAGTGTCACTTTTAGTTTCTCTTCACAAAGAACAACAGCGTTATGTTAAGACTCAAGTAGCCGAAAGGTGGGAAAGACCCACGCTTAGTAAGTATGACGTATTTCAGAATGGGGTGACAAAATAAATATTGAAAATGGCAGGTTTATATCCTTGATGTCAAATATGATACCTTCCTTGGTTTGTTATGAAACATTATTAAATGTGTTTTATGGCCTTTTTTTAAATCTCTGCTTTACAACTTATTACTTGACGGAATTCAAATTAATATACTGATGTGTTTCCCTGAACACACACACATATATATATATATATATATATATATATATATATATATATATATATATATATACACACACACATTTATATATAATTTACCATCAATTTCTCTGTGATTTACTATTTATTTGTCCATGCTTATAATATATTTCTATGTGTTTGATAATCAACTTCTCTGTAGTATGGGTCTATTTCCGTGTTTTGTAATCTATTTCTCTGTGATGTGCAGTATATTTAACATATGTTTCTCTGTTGGATAAAGTCTATTTATCTATGTCCATAATCTATTTCTCTGTTATGTAGTCCATTTGTGTTTATAAACTGTTTCTCTGTTATACAACCCGTGTATATGTGCGTATAATCTATTTCTCATTGTTTTATAATTTGTTTCTATGTAGTTATGATCTATTTACATGTGTTTTATAATATATTTATATTTATTTATTTAGCTTGCAATAAATATCCTGAACGAATTGATGATCTATATTCTCATGTGATGACCAACTGATTTCCTATTGTGTCTCGGTATTGACATCTCCTGGAGTGTGTATCATATGTAATAAATAAAAGCAGACAACCTTATTACACCAAGAATAATACAGAGATTTGTTGATGTAATCTGTAATATACATAGGCTTGTACACACAACCCAGATAAAATGGACGGGATATGATTTTCGCATGTCCAATGAAAGCAGCGTCTGACCAGGAGATAAAAATAGACAGAAGTCCGTCAGGAGGACAGAAGCCCGTCAGGGGGACAGAAGCCCATAAGGGGACAGAAGAAACGCTAAAGAAACACCCGACAATTGTCCCTGCAATTCTTGAACATTGATGTCACCTGCTGGGAGATGCTTTCACAACACCGTTTACCTGGAACTCTATCATCACACAATGTGCCCAGATTGCCGAGTAAAAAATCATCACCGAAGATTATGGACAGCGAGCTTCCTGAAAGAGCAGAACATACGAGAACCCCCTAGCCGACTCCTCACATGTGCATCTCAAGTGCTACAGTTGCGTGTCAGGATTGGATTTTGCAATCAGTCATTTAATAAAAAATGGATTTAACTTCTGTGTCTATTTCTCCAAATCGGTGTGCGTTGCCTTATGTTTTAATTTTGCGCCTGTCTGTCCAGTGCATCCGACTTCGGCATGTATTTTATGCAAGGGTCTGCTTCCTACTTCATTTTCTAAGGGTTTGCTTACCCGGGGTAAAGGCCGATGCTGTGATGGGGGAATGAACCCAGCACCTTCGGTTTGTGAGCCGTGTCACGTAACCACTAGCCAGAGTCGTCCCCTGCACAGTCAGTTATTGAAATCACATCCTGCAGTCCATCTGACAGTGTTGCCATCTTCGCTTGGGATGGGCAACTATTATTATTATGTACAACAAATATTTATACTTCCTTTGTGTGCGTGCATGATGTTAATGTTCTCTTGAAGTAGGCGTTTCCGTTTCGTTCAGTCAGTCAATGTTTCTGAGCTCTGTACAGACTAGCGAGTGTGTAGTTTCTTACTGCTGATGGCAAAGGGTGTGAATACATAATATTTCGTGTAGTTCGCTGGTTGTACATACTCCTGATTGTATAGATTCTCTCAGGCTACATCCATGCTGTAGTCACGTCTGATCTTTTTGATCGTGTAATCAGTGGATTGCTCGTTCATTGATGTGTTGTGTCATTGATATGTTGTGTACTTAACGTGTTGTGTCATTGATGTGTTGTGTACTTAATGTGTTGTGTCATTGATGTGTTGTGTACTTAACGTGTTGTGTCATTGATGTGTTGTGTCCTTAACGTGTTGTGTCATTGATGTTTTGTGTCCTTAACGTGTTGTGTCATTGATGTGTTGTGTCCTTAACGTGTTGTGTCATTGATGTGTTGTGTCATTGATGTATTGTGTCCTTAACGAGTTGTGTCATTGATGTGTTGTGTATTTAACGTGTTGTGTCATTGACGTTTTGTGTCATTGATGTGTTGTGTCATTGATGTGTTGTGTCATTGACGTGTTGTGTCATTGATGTGTTGTGTCCTTAACGTGTTGTGTCATTGATGTGTTGTGTCATTGATGTGTTGTGTCATTGATGTGTTGTGCCATTGATGTGATGTATCCTTAACGTGTTGTGTCATTGATGTGTTGTGTCATTGATGTGTTGTGTCATTGATGCATTGTGTGATTGACGTGTTGTGTCATTGATGTGTTGTGTCCTTAACGTATTGTGTCATTAACCTGTTGTGTCATTGATGTGTTGTATCCTTAACGTGTTGTGTCATTGATGTGTTGTGTCATTGACGTGTTGTGTCATTGATGTGTTGTGTCATTGATGTGTTGTGTCATTGACGTGTTGTGTCATTGATGTGTTGTGTCATTGACGTGTTGTGTCTTTGATGTGTTGTGTCATTGATGTGTTGTGTAGTTGATGTTGTGTCATTGATGTGTTGTGTAGTTGATGTGTTGTGTAGTTGATGTTGTGTCATTGATGTGCTGTGTTAATAATGTGCTGTGTTATTGATGTGTTGTGTAGTTGATGTTGTATCATTGACGTGTTGTGTCATTGATGTGTTGTGTCATTGATGTGCTGTGTAGTTGATGTTGTGTCATTGATGTGTTGTGTAGTTGATGTTGTGTCATTGATGTGCTGTGTTAATAATGTGCTGTGTCATTGATGTGTTCTGTAGTTGATGTTGTGTCATTGATGTGGTGTGTCATTGATGTGTTGTGTAGTTGATGTTGTGTCATTGATGTGTTGTTTCATCGATGTGTTGTGTCATTGGTGTGTTGTGTCATTGATGTGTTGTGTAGTGGATGTTGTGTCATTGGTGTGTTGTGTCATTGATATGTTGTCATTGATGTGTTGTGTCCTTAACGTGTTGTGTCATTGACGTGTTGTGTCATTTATGTGTTGTGTCATTGATGTGTTGTGTAGTTGATGTTGTGTCATTGATGTGCTGTGTCATTGATGTGTTGTGTAGTTGATGTTGTGTCATTGATGTGTTGTGTCATTGATGTGTTGTGTAGTTGATGTTGTGTCATTGATGTGTTGTGTCATTGATTTGTTGTGTAGTTGATGTTGTGTCATTGATGTGTTGTGTCATTGGTGTGTTGTGCTATGTCATTGATGTTCTGTGTCATTGATTTGTTGTGTCATTGATTTGTTGTGTCATTGATGTGTTGTGTCATTGATTTGTTGTGCCATTCATGTACTGTGTTATTGATGTGTTGTGTCATTGATGTGTTGTTATGTGTCATTGATGTTGTGTCATTGGTGTGTTGTGCTGTGTCGTTGATGTTGTGTCATTGGTGTGTTGTGCTGTGTCGTTGATGTTGTGTCATTGGTATGTTGTGTTATTGATGTGTTGTGGCATTGTTGTGTTGTGTCATTGATGTGTTGTGTCATTGATGTGTTGTGGCATTGTTGTGTTATTGATGTGTTATGTCATTGTATTGTTGTGTCATTAATGTGTTGTGCTGTGTCATTGATGTGTTGTGTCATTGATGTGCTGTGTCATTGATGTGCTGTGTCGTTGATGTGTTGTGTCATTGATGTGTTGTGTCATTGATGTGCTGTGTCGTTGATGTGTTGTGTCGTTGATGTGCTGTGTCGTTGATGTGTTGTGTCGTTGATGTGTTGTGTCGTTGATGTGTTGTGTCATTGATGTGTTGTGTCGTTGATGTGTTGTGTCATTGATGTGTTGTGTCGTTGATGTGTTGTGTCGTTGATGTATTGTGTCGTTGATGTGTTGTGTCGTTGATGTGTTGTGTCGTTGATGTGTTGTGTCATTGATGTGTTGTGTCGTTGATATGTTTTGTTATTGATGTGGTGTGCTGTGTCATTGATGTTTTGTGTCATTGATGTGTTGTGTCATTGATGTGTTGTGTCGTTGATGTGTTGTGTCATTGATGTGTTGTGTCATTGATGTGATGTGTCATTGATGAGTTGTGTCATTGATGTGATGTGTCATTGATGTTGTGTTTCATTCATGTTTTGTGTCATTGCTGTGATGTGTCATTGATGTCTTGTGTCATTGATGTGATGTGTCATTGATGTGTTGTGTCATTAATGTGTTGTGTCATTGATGTGATGTGTCACGTATTGCATGTTCATTAGTTGATATGTAATCAAACCGGCGATCATTGTTCGACTTCAGATGCCCTTACCAGACTTGCCTTTAAGGCCCAGATGTCATGTTTACCATTGCAGTCATTCCCAGCTAGACCAGGGCAGTAGAGTGGCGCAAGATGAATGGGCTCACCGTCGGCCATGTATTCGTGGTCTTTCACGTGATAGGCTCGTCAGTCCCTTGCAATCCTCGACGTAATCATTGTCCGTGATTGATCTTTGTTGCTAATTCTGAAACAATCGAGCGTCACAACTAAACATCACGTGATATACACACCAACTCTGTGCGACCAGTGTTAAGACTACTTATATAAGACCGAAGAGAAGGAAATAGCGACGCGTGAAATGAAATGCCTAAGAATGATCACAAGGAGAGATAGAATGTATAATGATGTCTAAGGATGATCACAAGGAGAGATAGAATGTAGAATGATCACAAGGAGAGATAGAATGTAGAATGATCACAAGGAGAGATAGAATGTAGAATGATGTCTAAGGATGATCACAAGGAGAGACAGAATGTAGAATGATCACAAGGAGAGATAGAATGTAGAATGATCACAAAGAGAAATAGAATGTAGAATAATGTCTAAGAATGATCCCAAGGAGAGACAGAATGTAGAATGACCACAAGGAGAGATAGAATGTAGAATGATGACAAGGAGAGATAGAATGTAGAATGATGACAAGGAGAGATAGAATGTAGAATGATGACATTAGGAATGTGGTGACAACTATTCCTTATGATGAATACAATTCCAGACACAACATCCCCTCATCAACTACCCCTACACGCTAATAACGTGTGAAGTTATGGATACATTGTAGGAAGGAGACAGCGTAAAAGAAATATGACATAAACGTCATCGTCAGTGACATGGGCTTGATGTTGGTCCATCACGTGTGACGAAGACCTCTCTCTTTGTTCTTCTTCTCTTCTTCTTCTTCTTATTCGTACGCAGTCAGACAGTAACCATTATTTTTTTCGAAAAAAGCAGCGGCCATCCTGAGGCTGTCGACACTGCCATAGAGCTTGTCTAGTGTTGCCACTGGTGATGGCCACATCTGCTCTCTCTGATCCTCGTATGTCGGGCAGTTTTGCAGCAAATGCTCAGCGGTCATTTTCCCGGTACCACACGGGCATTCGTCGGTACCACCTATCTTCAATTTGTTGAATAGGTGGTACCTCAGTCTGTTGTGGCCAGTGCGAAGTCTGAAGACCACGGCCTGCTCTCTTCTGTTCAACTGGTAATAGGCATCGTTTTTGGTGTAGCCAGTATGTTCTGTTTCCCATTTGGTCATGTATCTGGCTTTGATAAGCCGTTTTGACTCTTCGTACGTCATACTAGTATCTGGTTGTGGTGGTCTTGCACCTTCTTTTGCCAGTCTGTCTGCCTCCTCGTTGCCTTGGATGTTGCAGTGGGATGGAACCCACTGTACCACTACCCTTTTTGGTGCGGCCTGCTGGCATAGTTGACAGAGTACTGCTCTTAAATCATTAAGTTCAGTATTTTTCTGGCTTTTCAGTGCTGTGACTACGGCCAGAGCATCTGTAAGCAGGACTATGTGGCTTTCATTCCTTTTACCTGTCACCATTTCTTCCACTGCCGTCCTCAGTGCCTCTGCCTCCGCTCTGAAATTGCTTGTGTATTTTCCAGTAGCGAATGAAAGTGTTATTTTTCTGCCATTTGGTAGGCTCAGGAATGCTCCTGCCCCTCCGTACTGTGTTGTATTTGTTACGGAACCGTCGGTGTATGCATGGGTCTAGTCCATGCTTGGGTAGTTTTCCATTATGTAACTCAGGGTAGTATCTCTTCTTTCTTTTTCAGACTGGCAGTTTTTGTTTCTAATACCTGGTATATTTTCTACCACCTCTGGAAATATATGCTGCCTCCAGGTAGGTTTTCGTACAGTAGGGATGGGCTTAGGTGTTAGTGCGTTCATGGGGTTTTCGTGCATCTTTGCTTTGGCTATTTCTGCAAAGTTTCTTCGCTTTAGTTTCCCATTTCCTAAATTGTTTAGTCTCTGGTGCATTGGGTGGTTAGTCAGTCTTCTGAGTTTCTCTGATTGCAGCTGGGCTCTGCAGTCTCTTCTGTCGGTCATGGATTGCAGTTTTGTAATCTTTTCAAGTTCTACAATTGGCGTTGACTTCATGCCTACTGTTATAACTCTCATGTCTTGGTTTGGGAGTTTGCTAACTTTATCGAAGTTCGCCTTTGCAGCTGTTGTCCATGCCGCAATGCCATACTCGAGAACTGGTCTCACTCTTCCAGTGTACAGTTTCTTTAGTATGCTTTCGTCTGCTCCCCAGCTTGTGCCAGCAAGTTTCCTCATGATTGCCATTCTTTCTCTGGCTCTCATTCGGTTTCTCTCGATCTGACTTTTCCATGTCATGCGCCGATCAAATGTGACTCCCAGGTAGTTTGGGAGCAGGTATTTGCTGTTTAGACTTAATTTGGTGTTTTGGGGTTTGATTGATAGCGAGAATATTGTACATCTGGTTTTCTCCTCGTTTATTTTGACCATCCATGAGTTGGCCCACTCTTCCAGCGATGTTAGGGCCTGCTGCATCCAATTTCTTGCAATGGTGAGATTTTTTTCAGAGGTCCACATAGCCAGATCGTCTGCAAACATTGAGCTGTGGACTCTTCTTGGTATATTCTCTGTGATGTCGTTTATATACACCAGGAAGAGTGTGGGTGACAGTACTCCCGCTTGGGCTACTCCCTGCTCGAGTGTCACCTTTCTGCTCATCTGCTCTTGTACTTGGACTCTCTTTGTTCATCCTTGTTGACAATCCTTTCACTTTGCTGTCTGCTTAAATTGGCAAATTGCGCGATATTTGGATTAAGGTCAAGCTCACTATCTCGTCCTGAGCTACCTTTGGTCTCTGGCAAGACATTATCAAGATGACTGGAGATAGCACAGGATTAAGACTTTCCCGCAAACAGGTATCCCGCAAGACAGTGGTTGTGTGACATCAAATAAGTTGGGAAAGTAGCATGACTATCACTAAATAATGTTCATAACAAACGGCACTGAAATAATATTCCATAAATTCACAATTGTGGTACCAATTCAAAACGGGGTCAGCCAGGGCGATCCTATCTCACCGAACCTCTTCTCTGCATGTTTGGAATCAGTCATTAGCCAATGCAACTGGGACACTTTTGGTATCCTTATTGACGGCAGACCCCTCAATCATCTTCGATTTGCCGATAATATAGTGCTCAACACAGAGTCGGCAGCAGATGCCAACCAAACTATGCAGCTACTCGATGAAGAGGACAAGGAAGCAGCTCTGGAGATGAATGTCTCGAAGACCAAAGTGTTGCACAATCGCTCCGCCACTTGTGATCCAGTCTTCCTTGACGAGGTACGATTAGAGGATGTCAACGAGTACATCTATCTTGGACGTCTTCTCAATTTGGAGAATAACCTGGAACCTGAACTGACAAGACGTCGCTGTGCGGTTGGACAGCCTTCTCATCTATTAACACGAACCTGGACGGTTGCCATGACCAGAACAAGACCTACGAATCTCCCTCTTCCATTCCACTGTACTCCCTGCGATGTGCTACATGACGGAAACGTGGACACTAACAAAACCACTAGAGGACAAATTAAGAATGCCACAGGCCTCCCTTGAGAAACGTTTGGTAGGAGTCACCCTCTGGAACCAACATATGCAAAATCTTCACAAATCTGACCTAGGCAATTGTCCCTGGTGAAGGATGAGGTAATCCACGCAGACAAGGCGAAACATAAATGGGCAGGTCACATGTTGTGACCAAATATTTTGGTTTATGGAGCACAGCCACAGCAATCTGGTACCCCCGAGGTAGAACTGACCATTTTTTAATTCAACATGTAGAAGCAGCCACCAGAGGTAAAAACACACTTGACCTAGTTTTTACTACAGAGGGAAATATGATTGAAAACGTTATCATTGGGGAACTGTTTGGCTCAAGTGACCATCAAATCATCCGTTGGGATCTTATTGGGGGGAAAGAAGTAAACATAAACATGCGAACATACGACTACTCTAAGGCAGATGTTAAGAGGATGAAAGAGGCAGCGAACCACATAATCTGGAAAGATATTGTCGGAGAAACAGATGTTGTTGAACAGAAGTGGATGAGTTTTAAAGCAGTTCTAGAAACGCTAAAAGAGGAAAGTGTTCCATGTAGGGAGGTAAACCCCAAGCGTAAAAAGTGGATAACTAGATTTGTAGCTAAATGTAGAAGAGCTAAAAATTAAGCATGAAAAAAAATATAGAAAGGCAGGTAAATCAAAAAAAGCATATTAAAAATATTTGGACAAGCAAAAAATAGCTCAGAAAGTGAATAAAACAGCCTACATTTCTCCCTGAGCAGACAACATAAGATTCATGTGCCTACATTTCTCCCTGAGTAGACAACATAAGATTCATGTGCCTACATTTCTGCCTGAGCAGACAACATAAGATTCATGTGCCTACATTTCTGCCTGAGCAGACAACATAAGATTCATGTGCCTACATTTCTGCCTGATCTGGTTACTGATCCTTCAGTTTATCCATGCTTCTTTGGGGTACAGTTCTTTGATCATGTTGTAGTTTTCCTTTGGAGAGTATTTTGCTCTCACATGGGGAGGGTGTAGTTATAATGCAGAACAATGACATCTGACTTTACTTTACCACAATGACGCCTGAACGTACTGTAAAAGAATCACACCAAACTGCACATTAAAACAATGACAAATTCCTCCAATATAAGAAGTGCCATAACAAATATATGAAAATGGCCACGAGAAACCAACAACCAACATTTAAACAAACAACCATTAATGTCAACATTTCACAGCGCTACAATTTTATTCAACAATATTATCATACCAATTGTGATGTAAACAAACTGTAAAATAAATGACATTTCTAATATATAAACTGTGTCAGGCCATCTTTGCGTACACCCAAACACAGCCCCATTATCTCAAGTATATTACTATCAAATTGAATGTTCATAAAAGAAGATAACTCCACATCTTCACACATTCAATGACTATCCCAAATGGTATGTACATGCATATCAAAGAACTATCATGCAGCAGATGATGCATTTATGAAGTGTGTATATGTTGTGTTTAATGTGTGATGGTTGTATACAAGTTTGGATTTGTAAAGTTATGTTCAAAAAGTCTGAAGTAAATGTGGGTTACAGAAAAATGTAGTCTAGATCAACCATGAGATGTTTCATAGAAATTTTGGGAAGAGATGAGACACAGGGAAGACATGAGCTTACACCTTGAGCAGGTGAGGAATGACAGGACAAGAGCTCACACCTTGAGCAGGTGAGGAATGACAGGACAAGAGCTCACACCTTGAGCAGGTGAGGAATGACAGGACAAGAGCTCACACCTTGAGCAGGTGAGGAATGACAGGACAAGAGCTCACACCTTGAGCAGGTGAGGAATGGTAAGACAAGAGCTCACACCTTCAACAGGTGAGGAATGACAGGACAAGAGCTCACACCTTCAACAGGTGAGGAATGGTAAGACAAGAGCTCACACCTTCAACAGGTGAGGAATGACAGGACAAGAGCTCACACCTTCAACAGGTGAGGAATGGTAAGACAAGAGCTCACACCTTCAACAGGTGAGGAATGACAGGACAAGAGCTCACACCTTCAACAGGTGAGGAATGACAGGACAAGAGCTCACACCTTCAACAGGTGAGGAATGGTAAGACAAGAGCTCACACCTTCAACAGGTGAGGAATGACAGGACAAGAGCTCACACCTTCAACAGGTGAGGAATGGTAAGACAAGAGCTCACACCTTCAACAGGTGAGGAATGACAGGACAAGAGCTCACACCTTCAACAGGTGAGGAATGGTAAGACAAGAGCTCACACCTTGAGCAGGTGAGGAATGACAGGACAAGAGCTCACACCTTCAACAGGTGAGGAATGGTAAGACAAGAGCTCACACCTTCAACAGGTGAGGAATGACAGGACAAGAGCTCACACCTTCAACAGGTGAGGAATGACAGGACAAGAGCTCACACCTTCAACAGGTGAGGAATGGTAAGACAAGAGCTCACACCTTCAACAGGTGAGGAATGGTAAGACAAGAGCTCACACCTTGAGCAGGTGAGGAATGACAGGACAAGAGCTCACACCTTCAACAGGTGAGGAATGGTAAGACAAGAGTTCACACCTTCAACAGGTGAGGAATGGTAAGACAAGAGTTCACACCTTCAACAGGTGAGGAATGACAGGACAAGAGCTCACACCTTCAACAGGTGAGGAATGGTAAGACAAGAGCTCACACCTTGAGCAGGTGAGGAATGACAGGACAAGAGCTCACACCTTCAACAGGTGAGGAATGGTAAGACAAGAGTTCACACCTTCAACAGGTGAGGAATGGTAAGACAAGAGTTCACACCTTCAACAGGTGAGGAATGACAGGACAAGAGCTCACACCTTCAGCAGGTGAGGAATGACAGGACAAGAGCTCACACCTTCAGCAGGTGAGGAATGACAGGACAAGAGCTCACACCTTCAGCAGGTGAAGAATGGTAAGACAAGAGCTCACACCTTCAGCAGGTGAAGAATGACAGGACAAGAGCTCACACCTTCAGCAGGTGAGGAATGACAGGACAAGAGCTCACACCTTCAGCAGGTGAGGAATGACAGGACAAGAGCTCACACCTTGAGCAGGTGAGGAATGACAGGACAAGAGCTCACACCTTCAACAGGTGAGGAATGACAGGACAAGAGCTCACACCTTGAGCAGGTGAGGAATGGTAAGACAAGAGCTCACACCTTCAACAGGTGAGGAATGACAGGACAAGAGCTCACACCTTGAGCAGGTGAGGAATGACAAGACAAGAGCTCACACCTTGAGCAGGTGAGGAATGACAGGACAAGAGCTCACACCTTCAACAGGTGAGGAATGACAGGACAAGAGCTCACACCTTGAGCAGGTGAGGAATGACAGGACAAGAGCTCACACCTTCAACAGGTGAGGAATGACAGGACAAGAGCTCACACCTTCAACAGGTGAGGAATGACAGGACAAGAGCTCACACCTTCAACAGGTGAGGAATGACAGGACAAGAGCTCACACCTTGAGCAGGTGAGGAATGGTAAGACAAGAGCTCACACCTTGAGCAGGTGAGGAATGACAGGACAAGAGCTCACACCTTCAACAGGTGAGGAATGACAGGACAAGAGCTCACACCTTCAACAGGTGAGGAATGACAGGACAAGAGCTCAAACCTTCAACGGTATGTTTATTCTAGCCATGGTATATGGCTGCCAGATATGGAACCTACACAAGCCAGATACAGAGAAGCCCTAAGGGCATTGGAGCAAAGAACATTGAGTCTTTCTATGTGATGGAATTCGCAACACAGAAATCGAGTGCCAAATAACCTTCAATGATGTCGCAGTTGTCGTAGATTGTTTAAAAAATGTAGATGGTCAGGTCATGATGTGGTGCATATGTCAGGCAACAGATGGTCTCGAAAGGTGACATCCTAGAGGCAATACAACTTTAAGTAGACATCAACCAATAAATGGAGAGATGGTCTGAGTAAAACCTGTGGTCCAACATGGTACTCCAGGGTAAAAGATTGCATTCAGTTTCAACAACATTTGGTTACCTGGCAACAAGTACTTCCTTTATCTCACTCAATACCAGGATTACAGATTTGGGGGTCAAACATGGGAGTGGGATAATTGAGTTGTGTGGGAGCGGGGGTCAAACATGAGTTGTGGGATTATTGAGTTGTGTGGGAGTGGGGTCAAACATGGGTTGTGGGATTATTGAGTTGTGTGGGAGCGGGGGTCAAACATGAGTTGTGGGATTATTGAGTTGTGTGGGAGTGGGGTCAAACATGGGTTGTGGGATAATTGAGTTGTGTGGGAGCGGGGGTCAAACATGAGTTGTGGGATTATTGAGTTGTGTGGGAGTGGGGTCAAACATGGGAGTGGGATAATTGAGTTGTGTGGGAGCGGGGGTCAAACATGAGTTGTGGGATTATTGAGTTGTGTGGGAGTGGGGTCAAACATGGGTTGTGGGATAATTGAGTTGTGTGGGAGCGGGGGTCAAACATGAGTTGTGGGATTATTGAGTTGTGTGGGAGCGGTGGTCAAACATGGGTTGTGGGATAATTGAGTTGTGTTTGGGAGTGGGGGTCAAACATGGGTTGTGGGATAATTGAGTTGTGTTTGGGAGTGGGGGTCAAACATGGGTTGTGGGATAATTGAGTTGTGTGGGAGCAGGGGTCAAACATGAGTTGTGGGATAATTGAGTTGTGTTTGGGAGTGAGGGTCAAACATGGGTTGTGGGATAATTGAGTTGTGTGGGAGCAGGGGTCAAACATGGGTTGTGGGATAATTGAGTTGTGTTTGGGAGTGGGGGTCAAACATGGGTTGTGGGATAATTGAGTTGTGTGGGAGCAGGGGTCAAACATGGGTTGTGGGATAATTGAGTTGTGTTTGGGAGTGGGGGTCAAACATGGGTTGTGGGATAATTGAGTTGTGTGGGAGCAGGGGTCAAACATGGGTTGTGGGATAATTGAGTTGTGTTTGGGAGTGGGGGTCAAACATGGGTTGTGGGATAATTGAGTTGTGTGG
>JAVGWX010000023.1:39686633-39931633 GCA_036924085.1 Ariolimax columbianus | reverse complement strand
CCAACAATCCGTCCATTCAAACACTCTTTGTTGCATTCCTTCACTCGTTCAACCTTTCAACTATTCAGTTCATGTACACATCCGCTAATTCGTCTACCAATTCCTACGGTTATACATTCTTTAATTCATTCATCGACCCATTTTTCATTTCATCCACGGATTCATCCATCCATCGATACACCAATCTTCATCCTAGTTCGTTCTCAAATCTATTTATCTCATAAACCTGGCGGTTTTCTCAGGACTTTCTGCTCGTAGTACAGTGAATCCTTGAATTTGGTTGGGAATGGCCATGTTGCCTCTCTGCTCCTCTGCTGGAGCCGACAGACCAAGAGAACATTGGTTCCCATTTTATTATTCCTTCCTACACGGACATACGTCTGTATGACCGATGTTATATTTGTTGAACGGACAATGTTTTCACCTGCAGTGGCTTGTTCGCAGTCTGGAGATTGTCTCGTGATCTCATATTGAGTAGCAGTGGATGCTTCTCCTATATAAGACTTCTAGTTTTCTCTCTGCCATTCGTTTCGATGTTCATTTCTATCATTGTCTTTACTTCTTCATATGTAGCCAAGTCTTCCGTTTAGATTTGGCTCCTTTCTCTTCGTCTATCTTCTCTGTCTCCGTATACTAATCATCATACAGTGGGCAGAAATCCACTGGATCTTTTACTCGATTAATATTGTAGCTGGTATACATGAGTGGCTCAGATATGTTCTTCGTCTTCTTCTTCTTCCTCTTCTTCTTCTTCTTCTTCTTCTTCATCTTCTCGTCCCCCTCCTCCATCACACAAGCTGCTCGATTCGTTATTTTTATAGTCTGTAAGGGCCATGATTGATAGGGAATCTGTAAGAAAACTATCTTGTTTCGGGCATGCTCTTTGTTTGCCGAGATGGTGATTGTAGCAGATCTCGTTCATGATGTCAGCCTCGCTGTGAAGTAGTTTAAGAACGTTCCAGTGGTCTTTGAGATTTAGATTTCCTGTCCAGTAATTAGTTTTGTGTAAACTCTCCTTCTCTGTCCTACATCTTCATAGCTGTAATTGGGGACCAGTGTGTTTATAATATAAATAAAATATGTGGCTGCAAGTGTCTTTTAAATATATTCCAGGTTTTTATATTCTCTCCGTCCCTCCCTCCCCTTATCTATCTATCTTATCTTATCTAATCTAATCTAATCTAATCTAATCTAATCTAATCTAATCTAATCTAATCTAATCTAATCTAATCTAATCTAATCTAATCTAATCTAATCTAATCTAATCTAATCTAATCTAATCTAATCTATCTATCTATCTATCTATCTATCTATCTATCTATCTATCTATCTATCTATCTATCTATCTATCTATCTATCTTTCTATCTATCTATCTATCTATCTATCTATCTATCTATCTATCTATCTATCTATCTATCTATCTATCTATCTATCCATCCATCCATCCATCCATCCATCCATCCATCTATCTAACTATCTGTTTGATGCCTGTTTTTCGCCACTTTGATTGGTTGGTTTAGATTCGAATACACTGCCTTGATAATGTGTTAGATTGATCTGTTGCCCGAAGCAACCCGGACTTCATTCGATGAGTAGGTGGTCAGACTGCCACCTCTATGAAAGCCCGGTATCAAGTCTAGAACCAGGAGAGGCTATAACTAAAGACCAAGCTATTCATTTACACAACCTCTGTGGCCTCCATCTTGCTGCATAGTTCCCAGACCTGAAATATTGTGCATGGCGATCAGAAACGCGATCAAGTCTTCCACATGCGCAGTCAGAGACGAATTTATATGATCCACCAGTATCATCGTGTCTCAAACGACGGTGTCGCCAGACGGAAAGGTCTCGAAAGCAAACATCATGTAAAACCGCTGCTGTTTGGCCCTATTTGATCAAGCAGCCGCATAACTCTTAAAACAGACCATAGACACCAAGTATGGAAACGACCCACTTCGTCATGCTCTGCCCCAACACCATCTCTGTCCTGCCCAGCCACCGCCCCCAGACCATCTCCGTCATGCCCACCCCACCGCACACCATCTCCGTCGTGCCCACCACCGCCCCAACACCATCTCTGTCGTGCCCACCCCCGCCCCACACTATCTCCGTCGTGCCCACCACCGCCCAGACACTATCTCCGTCGTGCCCTGCCCCTGCCCCCACATCATCTCCGTCGTGCCCACCCTCACCCCACACCATCTCCGTCGTCCCCACCCCCGCCCCCACACCATCTCCGTCGTCCCCACCCCAGCCCCCACACCATCTCCGTCGTCCCCACCCCAGCCCCCACACCATCTCCGTCACGACCTGCCCCCACGACCGCCCCCACGACCGCCCCCGCGACCGCCCCCACGACCTGCCCCCACCCCAGCCCCCACACCATCTCCCTCACGACCTGCCCCCACGACCTGCCCCCACCCCAGCCCCCACACCATCTCCGTCACGACCTGCCCCCACGACCTGCCCCCACGACCGCCCCCGCACCATCTCCGTCACGACCTGCCCCCACCCCCGCCCCGACACCATCTCCGTCGTCCCCACCCCAGCCCCCACACCATCTCCGTCGTCCCCACCCCAGCCCCCACACCATCTCCGTCACGACCTGCCCCCACGACCGCCCCCACGACCGCCCCCACGACCGCCCCCGCGACCGCCCCCACGACCGCCCCCGCGACCGCCCCCACGACCGCCCCCACGACCGCCCCCGCGACCGCCCCCACGACCGCCCCTACGACCGCCCCCGCGACCGCCCCCACGACCGCCCCCGCACCACGTACCGAGGTCAAATCTGAAAAGCTTTCTGCTGTTTCAACTGCTTCCAATACCAGAGACCTCACCATGTCCAATACATGGCATATACGTTGAGGTCTCCTGCTCTTGCCCTCTGTGTGTCCTCTTTGTACCCTCTTGTTTGTATTTGGACCAGGATTCCACATCTGTGCCCTTTACTATTCACATTATGATCTGGAATCCTCTCATATAGAATCTGTGGTTTTCGTCCAGATCTATATCTTTGCTGCAAGCTATATAACTGCTCTGGGCTTAAGATTCAGACTAGAAAGGACGATTTCTATTTGGCTTGGCTTCGTTCGTTCTCAATCTCCCGCTACCAAACACTGAAAGGGCTTAAGTAGCAGAATGTAGTCCAGAGACCGGAATGCGTTATATCGTAGTTTACAGCTTGACTGCGATATTTTCGGTCCAACATCCGACTTCAGCAAGCATTTTTTGAGTACCGGTTAGCATTCCTTCTTCGATCCCTTCTCCTTAGCCAGTCTGCCCTGCTGCAACCTGTTATCCAGGTCAAAACGTGGAGGTGTAAAAGATCTTGGCAGCTCTGGTTCGCTGGCCCTGACGCTGGCAGTCAGCCATGAGTCGTTGACAGCTGCAGCTTATGATTTCCATTTGACAAAGTCCGTTTGTATTTCACTTCGCGACGTTCATCAGTTGTACCAAGTTGGGGCTTTGGTCTGTAGTTTTACTCGTAGCTTCAGAGAGGAAGACTAACGTCTGGTCAGGCAAAACATACTGATCAGACACGTCAGTCAGAGTTATGCAAAATTATACTGGTCAAGTCCCTCACTTCGACTTCCCATTAGTACTCCCTGGAAACGGGATGTTTTAATTGCAGTCTGGCTAACGAGGTAAGGGTTCGACTTGATCCCCGTAGTAGTAAGCGGATGAAGCCAAGCATAGCACAACATCCTAGAGGACCACTGTCCACCTTCATCAGCAGGCTCGAGATGTGAGAAAAGCTACAACAAACCGCAACAAAACGTCCTTTTCAGAGCGCACAAATGAGTACATCCACTCATTGTCCACATTCGTCAACAACAACAACAACAACAACACCAAAAACAACAACTCATAACTTTCGTATCAGGGCTCCCCTGGACCAACCAGGGTGGCCACCAGTAGATTTTGGTGGGCCTGTTCGAGGTCTGGTGGTTCGGCGTTCCCCCTGTTCAGTTAGACTCCATAGATGAACCTGCACATCAATAATAAATATGCTGGATGGTCGCATGCGAGGGGAAGCTGCGTGTGGCTGTCAGTGGTACTGGGACATTTGTCTCTTTCGACGAGGGACATCCGATTTCGGCCTGGCTGGCACATAACTTTCGGCTAGGGGCACCCGATTTCGGTCTAGGTGGCATATAACTTTCGGCTCGGAGTACCCGATTACGATTTAAGTCAAGCTGGCACATAACTTTCGGCTAGGGGCATCCGATTTCGGAATAGCTGGCACATAACTTTCGGCTTAGCACATCCGCTTTCGGCCTGGCACATAACTTTCGGTCGGGTACATCCGTTTTGGTAACACACACGCACTCTCGGCCCGATATATCCGTTTTGGGCACATCATATGCCCTTTCGGCAGGAACCCTCCGCTTACATTCCGGCAGATCTGTCTTTATCCCAGCACATTAATATACGGATGGGCACATCCGCTATCGACTCAGCACACCCACTCTCGACTCAGCACACCCACTCTCGACTCAGCACACCAACTCTCGACTCAGCACACCCACTCTCGACCCAGCACACTCACTCTCGACTCAGCACACCCACTCTCGACTCAGCACACCCACTCTCGACTCAGCACACCCACTCTCGACCCAGCACACCCACTCTCGACTCAGCACACCAACTCTCGACTCAGCACACCCACTCTCGACTCAGCACACCCACTCTCGACTCAACACACCCACTCTCAACTCGACACATTGGCTTTTCGTAAATCTGTTGATATGGGTTAGCCCACCCTTGGCTTTGACTCTTCCCAGCCTACCTAAAAGGTAGCAGATGGTTTTAAGTCAGTCTTTCTTCTGCTGGATTATTTCCCTGTAAGGCTGGCAAGCCTCATCTAGCCAGGCTGGCTTCGGCTCCTGAGGCAGTCTCTAAAACACCTGTATCTTACCTAGTCTGGTGGGGTCATTTTGTATTACAAGAACAAGAATAACACCACTGCTCCACATGGAGCATGTTGTAAGAGGCATTACACTGGCCATAGTTAGGTGGTTTGTTTAGATCATAAATGGTGCCTAACAAGCTGCGGGTCTACTTTGCTCTAACGTTTGAATCTATTGTTGTTGATTATTTAATGCCAGCCATTACTCTTTTGTACCCCCTGAAAATGGCGTTAAGTGGCATGTTGTAGTGGCTTTTCTCGCATCCCGAGCATACTGATGAAGGTGGACCACAGTCCTCCAGGCGGTTGTGCTGCGCGTGGCTCAATCTGTGTGACGCTCACTGCTACTGGAATTCTGAGTTTATTAATATGAACTGACAAATCAGTTAACCACACTGAGCAGCACTTGTCACGACACAGTGGAGTAATAAGCTGCTCGAGCCTAGTCCGCTAAGCAGGAAATCCTCCACAGGCTACATCCAGTAACTAGGACCTGCACAGCGATAACCATCCATGTAGGAGTTCAGGTCGACTAGGAACTAAGAACTACAATCTAAGTATATTATCTGTATGGCAGCGGCAGATCAGGAAATCAAAGATGTGCTTCCCATTATAGAGCAATTTGTTCAGGTTGACTAGTCGCGTCAAACCAATCTAGTTTTTGAATGTCACACGCCCACCTGTACAGACAGGTGTGCCACCTGAAGGGCATGGGTTGAAGATTATTGTCAGGTAATATAGGAAAATCATGTTGTGAGAGCACATCACTCCACTCCCGGCTACGACAGCATTGATCACTTCACCTATCCATCTATCCATCTACATTGCAATGCCAAAGTTGTTTATGAGTATGTGTTATTGAGTAAATTGTGGCGTAGTTGGTGATGATGGTGATGATGATGATGATGGAAGTTACAATAAACAGATCGGTTTCTAATGCACTAGAAGCTAGGACAAAAAGAGATTGGAATGTGTTCCAGAAAAACCAGGTAGGTGCGAGTGTAGGTACACAGGTAAGGCAGGTAGGAGTAATGTACCTGTTGATGTCGTCTTTCAGTGTGAGGTGGGGGGAGGGGAGGGGTTGGGGTTAGTGGGGGTTAGGTGAGGTCGGAGTTATAGGAGGTGGGGGCTATGTGAGGTGGGGTCAGGTGAGGTGGCGTCAGGTGAGGTGGAGGTCAGGTGAGGTGGAGGTCAGGTGAGGTGGAGGTCAGGTGAGGTTGGATCAGGTGATGTGGGGTCAGGAGAGGTGGAGGTCAGGTGAGGTGGGGGTCAGGTGAGGTGGAGGCTAGTTGAAGTGGGGGTAAGTTGAGGTGGAGGTCAGATGAGATGGAGGACAGGTGAGGTGGAGTCAGGTGAGGTGGAGGTCAGCTGAGGTGGGATCAGGTGAGATGGGGGTTAGGTGAGGTAGGGTCAAGTGAGGTGGAGTCAGGTGAGGTGGGGTGAGGGGAAATGAGGTTAGTGAGGAGGGGTTAGGTGGGGAGATGAGCTGAGATGAGATACAATTGTATACGATGATATGAGTAGATGAAATGAGATATCTCTAGACGAGATGAGATGAGATGACACACCCGCAGACCTTACCCGATCTTCTCCGGCATTCTCTTTGGATTTGTAAATGAACTCAAATATAGCTACGACCACAGCCAAGGTCAGACCCACCAACAGCACCACAAAGATACCACCGACGTTCTCAACACCAAGAGCGTTGGCCTTCGACTCCTTCGTGTCGTCTCTGACAGAAGAACATGGCAGAAGAACATGACATAAGAACATGTCAAAAGAACTTGACAGAAGAACATGACATAAGAATATGACAGAACATGACAGAAGAACATGGCATAAGAACGTGACATAAGAACATGACATAACAACATGACATAAGAACATGTCAAAAGAACTTGACAGAAGAACATGACATAAGAATATGACAGAACATGACAGAAGAACATGGCATAAGAACGTGACATAAGAACATGACATAACAACATGAGAACATGACATAAGAACATGTCAAAAGAACTTGACAGAAGAAAATAATATGGCATAAGAACATGACATAAGAACATGACAGAAGAACATGTCAAAAGAACATGACATAAAACATGACACAAGAACACGACATAAGCACATGACATAAGGTCATGGCATAACAACATGACATAAGAACATCGCAGAAGAACATAACATAAAAACATGACAGAAGAACAAAACAGAAGAACATAACATAAAAACATGACAGAAGAACAAAACAGAAGAACATAACATAAAAACATGACAGAAGAACAAAACAGAAGAACATAACATAAAAACATGACAGAAGAACATAACAGAAGAACATGCCATAAGAGCATGACATAAGAACATGATATAGGAACATGACATAAGTACACCAAAGACATGGGAGGCCACACGAAAACATAACCACAAGTAAGAAAACTTCAGATCAGGACTCGATCTATCGAGAACTTCCGCTGATCTGAGCATGAATGATTTTTGCTGATCTTTATATTTAATTTTAAATAATTATCTTAAAATATAATTTTTTTTACAGTGAGTGAAGTTTTGTGAAGGTATTTGTTGAATAACAAATGCTTTTTGTTATATAAAAAATGTATATTCCTTAAATACAATGCATTATTAAACTTTATTTTTAGATCTAACGATGTTTGGGCCAAGTGTCAACAGTTGTCTCGCTGCCAATTTCAGTTGCTAATAATAAAATTCAAATACATTTCAAAGTAAAATGGTTAGTATCATACTCATTATAAACGCCTTGACATTGATGAACTATTATTGTAAGTGCTCTGATTTTTTCATTAGTTTGTATCGATTTTAATTCCATCTTTCCACCAATTGTGTTGCCCCCTCCAGTGTACCGCTCTGGGCAGCTTTCCTCCTTGCGGCGCATTAGATTGCTCCCTGAATGTGATTACATGGCAATAGACAGAATTTGAACGCAGCAATACAGACCACACAGACAAGCACATATCAAGTAGTCTTAAAACATACACGAAACAGCAGAAAATAAAGTGCAGCGATGAAAACTGATGAATCGAAGACCGGCCCTCCAAGTGACGAGTGTGCCTTGCTGCAGGAACTATAAGAGTTATGGGGTCACGCTACTTATAGCAAAGTCGAATTATTGGGCTAGACATTCTTACGCCAAGTTTCACAGTTAAAGATTAAAGGCCTATTACGCTCCAGATATTTGTTTTCAGAGTTATGTATGCTGATCCCATTGGCTGCATTAGTGGCAATTCCTCGTGATTGTACTGACGGCGGTTTTTTAAATTGTGCTGATGGTGGCTTTTATAATTGTGTTGAAGGTGGCTTTTAAAATTGTGTTGATGGTGGCTTTTATAATTGTGTTGGTGGGGGCATTTATAATTGTGTTGATGGTGGCTTTTATAATTATGTTGGTGGTGGCTTTTATAATTTTGTTGATGGTGGCTTTTATATTAGTGTTGATGGTCACTTTATAATTGTGTTGATGGGGGCTTTTATAATTGTGTTGATGATGACTTTTATAATTGTGTTGAAGGTGGCTTTTATAAGTGTGTTGATGGGAGCTTTTATAATTGTGTTGATGATGACTTTTATAATCGTGTTGGTGGTGGCTTTTATAATTGTGTTAATGGTGGCTTTTATAATTGTGTTGAAGGTGGCTTTTATAAGTGTGTTGATGGGAGCTTTTATAATTGTGTTGATGATGACTTTTATAATCGTGTTGGTGGTGGCTTTTATAATTGTGTTAATGGTGGCTTTTATAATTGTGTTGAAGGTGGCTTTTATAAGTGTGTTGATGGGAGCTTTTATAATTGTGTTGATGATGGCTTTTATAATTATGCGGATGCTAATGTATATACTTGTTTCTTTAAAAAAAAATATAAACAGTTCTAATGATTTTAATGTACACAATTGTGGTGATCTTAACTCTTTACGGGCCTTTAGCCCCTAAAGTGTCTCTCTATCAAAATCCTTTAGGACCATTAGCCATTAAGGCAGCTGCAGTTTTTTGTTTGTTTCGCAGAACGGCGATTCAGGTTTTTTTTATGACCCGATACCTTACTGCTAAGGACTAGAATAGTTCTCTTAACTACTTTTAAAAGAACAAGCCTGTTTATTTCCATTACAGAGTTGTTTGAAATAATGGCTACTGTATCTATACATTTACTGCCCCATTACATGCTTTAGTTTTTACAACCTATTTACTCTGCCAAATAATCAATTATCAACAATTTACTGATATATTCTTCTTCTGTAACTATTTCCCTTCCTAATGATAACAAATATTAATGTGTTTATTTATATTATGGTACGAAGTAGTAGCTTCAAAAAAGATAGGCGCTGATTTTTAAAAAAAAATTGAAAATTAGTTTTGGTCAAAAACTAAAAAAAACATCAAGTCATGAAAGAGTTAATGTATGTTTTAATGTGGAGATGATTATGTCATTAATTATGGGGTTGTAATGATTGTGTTAGTGTTGATGTATATGATGGCTTTGATGTGAATTTCCATGTTTGTGATGATATTAATGTTAGAGATTGTGTTAATGTTAATATTCATGATTGTGTTGGTATTAATTGTTATGATTGTGTTGACATTAATGATTGTGATTTTGTTTATGTTAAACATTTATGAATGTGGTGTAGTTAATGTCTTTGAATGTATTAATGTAAAATATGGATGATTGTGTTGATGCAAATGTCCACAATTGCCGTTATGTGAATTACAATGATTGTGTTGATACAAATGTCCACAATCACCTTGATGTGAATTACAATGATTGTGTTGATGTTAGTTGCTTTTATAGATGACGAAAAGTGTGGTACAGTCAATATTTGTATACATCTTGATGTCAGTCCCTCATGTCTATATTTGTGCTCGAAGGATGGTCGGAAAGTTGTGCCTTTGAGCACGGATTAGTCAAGGCCCTTATCAGGAAACTGGTGTGAACTTGTGAATAAAGAAGAAGGCACGTAACAGGAGATTGGTGTGAACTGTAGTCTTGTTCTATGTATTCACCCTGCAAAGTCATAGAATAGTCCCATCTATTTTTCACCCTCCTGATGCACTGGTGCTAGAACTCCTCCGTATGGGCCCAAAACCAGGTCTCCAGTTCAGTAATCGAGTCTTGGACGTCAGAAACACACGTCCCAGAAGCGGATTCATCATGTCTGGGAACAGGATGACATCACTAAGTGCCAAGTCTGGTGAGTTTGGTGGATGGGGCATGATTTCATACCCGCACGTTTGTCTGACGTCCAGGACTTGATTTCCTAACTGGAGACGTGGTCCCATGCCCAGACGCAGGAGTTCTTGAATCAGGGAGGGGGAAAATAGATGGGAGAAGTATATCACCTTGCAGAATGCATACGCAGTAAATGATCAAAGTTCACACCATGTTCAAGGTAAGTGCTTTGACTCCTTCATACTAAAGTACAAAATTTGTTCTAACATCCTTCGGCTATGTACATGTCAGTTGTGATGTTGGTGCTGACGATGTGAAGATGTTGTTCTCGGCTAGAAAGATGATGCTGTTACCTGGGGCACGTGCTGGTGTCCTTCCACCACTTGTTGTACAACATCTGAATCTTGCCCCCCTCCTGAAGTTCAAGGATCGCCATAGACAGCTTGTCTCGGTAAGGAGAGTCTGGGGGAGACATGACAAAATGACTGCAACTCACTAACACGTAGAGGCTATAATATGACATGACTAGCAAGGATAAAAACACAGACAATAAACATACTACTTACGTCAACTTAAACATTACAACATACACATTACAACATACACATTACAACATACGCATTACAACATACACATTACAACATACATATTACAACATACACATTACAACATACATATTACAACATACAAATTACAACATACATATTACAACATACATATTACAACATACATATTACAACATACATATTACAACATACGCATTGCAACATACATATTACAACATACATATTACAACACACACATTAAAACATACATATTACAACACACACATTAAAACATACATATTACAACATACAAATTACAACATACATATTACAACATACATATTACAACATACGCATTGCAACATACATATTACAACATACATATTACAACATACATATTACAACATACGCATTGCAACATACATATTACAACATACATATTACAACATACATATTACAACATACGCATTGCAACATACATATTACAACATACATATTACAACACACACATTAAAACATACATATTACAACATACATATTACAACATACGCATTGCAACATACATATTACAACATACATATTACAACACACACATTAAAACATACATATTACAACACACACATTAAAACATACATATTACAACACACACATTAAAACATACATATTACAACACACACATTACAACACTGGAAGCAGCTCTTACTCATTGGCAAACCGACGCCGTATCCCTTAGAGTCAAGTTGACCCCCGACCTGCATGAGCTCACAGTCTCTTTGCACTCGGTAGTCGATCATCAGGTTCTCCATGAAGAAGGCGTAGTTGCCCTTTTTGACCCGTTCTATCCCCTGTTGGTAGGTTTCCGCCAAAACATGTGGCCGCTCTTTCATGAAAGCATACATTCGTTTGTAGGTGTCGATGTTAGATTCCTGTATTTTGAATAAGAGAGAATACGATTATGTTGGTGATTTATTGATCAATCAATCGATATACATTGGTTCAGTGACCGAACCAGGGACAAACAAAACGGCACCCTTGTTACGGCCACACGGTCTTCGTCAGTAACAACGAAGAAACAAAAATAACAAACGAAAACAACTAACGAAAACAACAAACGAAAACAAGACACGATATCTTCTTCTTCTTCCTCGTTCGTTCTCAATCTCCCACTACCAAACCCTGATAGGGCTTAAGAAGCAGAATGTAGTCCAGAGAACGGAATGCGTTATGTCGTAGTTTACAGCTTGGCTGGGATATTTGCATCTTTCGGTCCAACACATCCGACTTCAGCAAGCATTTTTTGAGTACCGGGTTAGCATTCCATCTTCAATCCCTTCTCCTTAGCCAGTCTGCTCTGCTGCAGCATGTTATCCAGGATCACCGCATGGAGGTGTAGAAGGGTCTTGGCAGCTATGGTTCCATGGCCCTGACGCTAGCAGTCAGCTATGGGTCGCTAACCACTGCAGCTCATGCGCTGCTCAGCATCTTGATCCCCAAAACATGATATAAATTGAACGGTTTAATAGTCCTACCTAGATGTCCAGGTATGACTTCCCGGTTTGGCTGCTTACTTAAGCCGCTTATTTTGCATATCTTATATATTTTGTGTGCAAATATGTTCGTTCTATGTCCCTGACGACGAAGGTCTTTCTGCCGTAACATGCAAAGCTCTTAGTCGATCTGTACTTCTACAGGGGAGGATACCCTCCTAGGTATCCTAGGTGTAGCCGGGTGGAGGATTTCCTGATTTCTGCTTAGCGGACTAGGCTCAAGCAGCTTATTACTCCACTGCGTTGAGACAAGTGCTGTGCTGAGTGGTTAACCGAAGTGCAAGTCCATTTAATAGACTCAAACACTAGAGCAAGGGTGTCTCTTACGACATGCTCTCTGTGGGGCAGTGGTGCTACGACATGCTCTCTGTGGGGCAGTGGTGCTACGACATGCTCTCTGTGGGGCAGTGGTGCTACGACATGCTCTCTGTGGGGCAGTGGTGCTACGACATGCTCTCTGTGGGGCAGTGGTGCTACGACATGCTCTCTGTGGGGCAGTGGTGCTACGACATGCTCTCTGTGGGGCAGTGGTGCTACGACATGCTCTCTGTGGGGCAGTGGTGCTACGACATGCTCTCTGTGGGGCAGTGGTGCTACGACATGCTCTCTGTGGGGCAGTGGTGCTACGACATGCTCTCTGTGGGGCAGTGGTGCTACGACATGCTCTCTGTGGGGCAGTGGTGCTACGACATGCTCTCTGTGGGGCAGTGGTGCTACGACATGCTCTCTGTGGGGCAGTGGTGCTACGACATGCTCTCTGTGGGGCAGTGGTGCTACGACATGCTCTCTGTGGGGCAGTGGTGCTACGACATGCTCTCTGTGGGGCAGTGGTGCTACGACATGCTCTCTGTGGGGCAGTGGTGCTACGACATGCTCTCTGTGGGGCAGTGGTGCTACGACATGCTCTCTGTGGGGCAGTGGTGCTACGACATGCTCTCTGTGGGGCAGTGGTGCTACGACATGCTCTCTGTGGGGCAGTGGTGCTACGACATGCTCTCTGTGGGGCAGTGGTGCTACGACATGCTCTCTGTGGGGCAGTGGTGCTACGACATGCTCTCTGTGGGGCAGTGGTGCTACGACATGCTCTCTGTGGGGCAGTGGTGCTACGACATGCTCTCTGTGGGGCAGTGGTGCTACGCCATGCTCTCTGTGGGGCAGTGGTGCTACGACATGCTCTCTGTGGGGCAGTGGTGCTACGCCATGCTCTCTGTGGGGCAGTGGTGCTACGACATGCTCTCTGTGGGGCAGTGGTGCTACGACATGCTCTCTGTGGGGCAGTGGTGCTACGACATGCTCTCTGTGGGGCAGTGGTGCTACGACATGCTCTCTGTGGGGCAGTGGTGCTACGACATGCTCTCTGTGGGGCAGTGGTGCTACGACATGCTCTCTGTGGGGCAGTGGTGCTACGACATGCTCTCTGTGGGGCAGTGGTGCTACGACATGCTCTCTGTGGGGCAGTGGTGCTCCGACATGCTCTCTGTGGGGCAGTGGTGCTACGACATGCTCTCTGTGGGGCAGTGGTGCTATTCTTCTCCGTTTCATATACAAAGGCCCCGGCGGTCAACTCGTAACGAAGGCCTCATTTTCTCTATGGCCCTGGTGCCGCCACTGCACGATTATTTCTGTGTGTTCGACCTCCCGCTAAAATGTGTGTATTTCTGCTTATCAATCAATCAATCAATCAGAACATTTTAAAAGCTCCCTATGGAAAATTTTCTTCAACAAATTCACGTAAAGTTCCCAAACTGTATCTTTAGTGTCTGCATCGTAAGTTGATGTGGCTTAAAGTTTCTACATGATGGAGTATCCAGCCCGTGCCCATCCCTTCTTAGTCGCCCCTTACGATATGCTTGACAGGGTGCATTGCTACTTTTCATTATCAAAGCCCCAACCCTCCAACCTACTCACCCAACCCCTACAACTTTTTTTAAAACCCGGGCGATTTTATAGATAAGCATTAAAAGTTAAAGGTTAAATGCGAGGGCTCAACTTAACGCCATGACATTCCCTATTTGGCTCGGTTTCTCTCGGTATCACAAAGGCATCCCCACCTCCTGAGGGTATCGCACAGAGCACGAACTCCGTAGCTCCGACGGTGAACCACGACTATCCTTATCTAAAGATGACCCCAGGGATTTCCAGAAAAATTGACATCATGAACCGACCATCGCAACTCGAATTCGAATCCGTACCGTCTGAACACGAGGCACAGACACCTCCAATGTTAAATGAAATAGTGAACCCCTAATTTTGTCGGACATTAAGCTATTGTATCCCGGTCAAGTCAATTGTTTTTTTTTGCAGGAACATTCAAATAACCTCCAATGAATGAACTTGTATCGGCAAGCTTCATGGAGAATCACTGAAATCAGGATTATAATCCCATGGAGGATCACTGAAATCAGGATTATTATCCCATGGAGGATCACTTAAATCAGGTTTATAATCCCACAGAGGATCAACAACAGTTTCTGTTACAACAACTAGCGAATCTACTTTTACCGATATTAAAGACGCTTTATTGCCATTTTCATTTACAATTGTGTATGTGACAGCAGAACGTATTGTAAAGGTCATTCCTGTTGTAATACAAGCCATGTTTCATGTCCCTTGATAATTGAACTGTCACTCCGTCTTTCGTTTCTAATGTGACGATAAGCAATATCCAGTTAGTAATTGCGTATTCATTAATAATCAGAGCTAATATACAACGCCCAAGAAAGCGATAACAGAAAACAGATGAAAAACCATGTTCAGGGTTTCAATATGTTCAGGATGGAACCCATTAATATAATTAGAAGGAGATGCGAGGAGGCAGGGTAGGCACATACAAAAGATATACGTAAACATTATGTAATCTTAAAGTTGCCTCTTATTGTTGTTAAGCTGGACAACTCTATTAATTGAACTGTAATAATCTTCAAGTCTCATTTTTTGTCAGCAACCATAATACGAGACGTGTTCAAACGAAACGAACCAAACTGTAACAAGGTAACATGTGTACGATGCGCAGAATGACGTCACTTCTGGTGTAAACAGCATATACCAACCGTCAAGTTACCAACATTTCATTATCCTCCGACTCTTAGTTTCCTCAGCAGACCGTTGAAAACATGGCGGGTGTGAAACGGAATCCGTCCAGAGTTGATCAATTAGCGGTGATTACGTTTCTAACAGCTGAAGGATGTCGACCAGTTGATATCCATCGCAGAATGCAGGCAGTGTATGGTGAATTAAGTGTGTCAAAGACAACAGTGAAGAACTGGACAAAGATGTTTAAAGAAGGACGTGAGTTAATGAAAGACCTTCCGAGACCAGATCAGGTGCATATTGTTGCGTCAGGAGATGCCATCGCAAAAATTGATGCAGCAATTCGGGTGGACCGTCGCCGGAGCTTACGTTTCTGACATTTTTGTCACCATACACTGCCTGCATTCTGCGATGAATGTCAACTGGTCGACATCTTTCACTTGTAAGAAACCAAATCCCCGCTCGCTGATCAACTCTGGACGGATTCCGTGTCACGCGCGTTATGGTTTCAACGGTCTACTATTGAAACTATGAGTCGGATAATAATGAAATTGTGCAAAATTGATAGGTGGAATACGCTGTTTACACGAGAAGTGACGTGATCAGGCGCATCGTACGTATGTTCACTTATTGCAGTTTGGTCCGGTTTTGTTTGAACACGTCTCGTATAAATGACAAAATGGAGAACACACTGAGCAGTAACACATTTGCAAATAGATAGTAATCCCGACCCACATACATCCACAACTACAACACCTTGGTCACCCGCTTCCTGTTGTATGGCTCGGAGACCTAAACTTTCCTGCAGCTTGACCGGAAACGCATCAACATGCGCAGACAGAGGCGCATTGTCTGCAGCCATTGGTACGTTCGGATCCCAAATGTTGAAGATATACTTCCTACACATCTGGACATCATTCACACCACGATACACCTTCGCCCCCTGTCCCTTTTGGGGCCCGTTGTCCCACGTCACGAGGATGTCCAGATCAACAAACTCTTGAAACAGGCCATTGACGATAGGGGTGAGCTGCGGCCCTCTTCTGTACGGACCCGTTCACCGTGGCGTCCTCGCACCAATTGGATGGGCCAAACAAGAATGACTTAATTCTCCCTGCAGGCAGGAGCGCATTTCCAACCAACTCACACATAATCGTATTACTATCACTATTACCCTAACCACACACATAGCATATTACCATTATTACCAAATATCACTCTCTCTCTCTCACACACACACACACCACATATTACCACAACAACCCCTCACCTCCACTTCCATTAAAACCACCCCTCTGACCCGACATCCCTCGTAACAATCCACTCACTGACCATAAAGAATGAGAGAGTAGACGAGCTAAGTCGAGTCCCGTACTCAATCTCCGTCTGCTTGGCGAGGTCCTCGACACTCTCTATGGGAGACACCATCCTCTCGACGGTGAGGAAGGCTGCCAGGTTGGCTGTGTACGATGAGATGATGATGAGCGTGAAGAACCACCATATCCCACCAACAATGCGCGTGCTTAATGCACGTGGGTTGATATCTGGAAACAAAGTACAAAACTATTGAACACACACTGTTAAAATGTCTTTACTGATATTGAACGATAAGAATACCTATAGGTCAGACCTGGGCAACATACGGGTTATGAACATTAGCTAAAGATCAAATCGGCGCCCAGTTTCTGGCTCACGGACAGCGTGAAAACATATTGATGGCTAGATAGTAACAAGACAGGGACCACTTCGTGGCGAAGTGGTTAACCCGTCGGCCTCATGATCAGGCGGTGTGGGTTCGACTCTGGACTCTGCCGTCTTTTTCACGGGTGCTTGATGTGGAGTCCCCTGTATCTCATAGTCGCCCCCTAGTCGTCTTGTCCTTGACTTTCCACTGGTGTCGGGCGGCACGAGACGAGAGAGTGAGGATAAAAAGTAGCGCAGTTAATCCTTACTAAAAATAGCGCTAGCAAAATTAATTATGCCATCATTGTCTACGATGGACGACGGCCTTTGCCTTTGCTTATATATATATATATATATATATATATACCATATTGTATATCGTTATGCGAGGAGGTACGGAAAAGGATGATTTCCATTTCGCTATGGTCTTCGTGGCGAGCACGGGTGATTGGATCAAATTCCACATTGAAGTTTTTGTCAAATTTGGTGTGAAATCGTTGTATGGCTCTGGGACATGGCCAACTACTAAGGCCCGGAGAAAGGAAGTACATACTTTCATCTACGATTGTCTGGTTCGGATTGAATGTCTGCTACGGATTAATTGTCTGCTGCGGATTGATTGTCTGTTGTGGATTGATTGTCTGCTCAGGATTGAATGGCTGATATTCTACAATATGGTCACTAATATGGAGCCATCAATCAGAAATGGTCAGCTGCCGGTAGAGCGAGACACTGAAGAAAGCCAATGCTCGGGAAAGGTCACAGATTAAAGTGTTCTCCTGACAGATTATTTTGTTGGAAGGCGTTTGATAGGGTATGGCATAAAGCGTTATGGACAACCATAAGGATGTATAAAATTAACGGACATACTATAACGGTCCTTTAACACATCTCTGACAAGGCGTCCAGCACAGTTCTTGTGAATGGGAGGCGAGGGGACTGGTTTCGCACATCAGTTGGTGTGAGACAGGGGTGTACACTCTCTCCAACTCTTTTAAATATATTACTTGAGGGAATTATGAGTGAGGCACTTGGAGGTCACGTTGGTACTGTCAAGATAGGGGGCCGAACGATTACCAACCTTCGTTTTGCAGATGATATCGACGGGTTGGCGGATTCAGAAGCAGAACTCCAGGAATGGGTCAGAAGGCTCGATGAAACAGCTCTTGACTATGGTATGGGGATAAACGCTGGAAAAACAAAATTAATGAACAACAACGAAACGGGCTTCAACAGCAGGATAAAAGCTAATAGTCAGGAACTCGAAGTGGTTGACCGTTTTAAATTTCTAGGGTCGATTGTCAGTGATGAAGGATCAAAATGTGAAGATTTGGCCAGAATCTGGCAAGATAAACGTTAAGCACTTTGCACGAAAATCAGATTAATGCGTACACTGGTCCTGTCAATATTCCTCTATGCTTGTGAGACATGGACAGTTACAGCTGACCTTCAGCGAAGGATACAAGCCTTGGAGATGGGATGTTTCCGAAGACTTTAAACGTCCCGTACAAAGATGGAGTTACAAATGAGGAAATTCGAGATAGAATTACAACAGCAATAAGGCCCTTTGAAGATCTCTTGGCAACTGTCAAAAGAAGGAAACTCGCTTGGTACCGTCACATATCGAGATAAAATGGTCTGGCAAATACGATCCTCCACGGAAAAGTGCATGGCAGACGACGAAGAGGCCGTCCCAAAAAGAGATGGGAGGACAACATACAAGAATGGACCAATCTCCGACAAGAAGAGGCACAGGCATCGGCCGCTGACAGAGAAGGGTGGCGTGGTATTGTGAGGATGTCTTCATGTGTACCCCAACGACCTCACCGGTTACGGGATGACCTGACTTGACCATCGCAAAAGACCTTAGACAGATGAACATGTCTATGAGGGAGCTAGATGGGTTTAGTTGTGGAATGCGGTGTAAAGTGACATGAGAGACTTTAGACAGATCGACATGTCTATGAGGGAGATATATGGGTTTAGTCTATAGCGAACGACAGAGAAGAACAGGACTGACATTGCTGTTTCTGTCCAGGGAACACTTTGAAACAGTGCTGACACTAGAGTGCCCTTATATTCAAACCGTTTTTATAGGTCTTATCTCACATTGTGATGATACCTGTATTGCTGGCCGCAACACGAGGCTAGCGTGGGTCGCATGTGCTCCAGCAGTTGCGTTGTTTAGAAACATTTGCATAAACTGCCACACAGTCTGGTCTTATGTAACATGTAAATAACATGTCTGTTGCAGACAATCGCTTCTTACAATATACAACCGATATGGCTTTCATATGTGTCTTGGCACGTTACCATTTTTTTCGAAGTAGAGGAGCGATTACAGAAAGAAAAAAAATCGTGTCCGTCAAACAGGACAGGGCTGGACCGGTCACGTTGGGATTGTGGAACGGGTGTTTGACCCCTAGGTCAATCTGCCTCATCATGTATTAAATAGTGTCTGTATCTGAGAGCTAGCATTCGGCGTCGCTTCCTGTTTCAGTGTAGACCGTTGGCTGTCATTTATGTCAATCTACATGATGTTACATCTCTCAGAAAAGGGGCGTGGTCAATATGTAATAATATAAATTGGGGAATACGAGAGAGCGTACGTGACGGGTGGTCATTGTGTGTGTGTGTGCGTGTGTGCGTGTGCGTGCGCGTGTGTGTGCGAGAGTGTGTGCGTATCGGTATGGATTTATGTGTGTATATATGCATGATGTAGTTGGGTGTTATCTGTATAGTGAAAGAGAGACAACTTAGGAGACAGCGTCATGACGCACATCTAAGAGTGATAATGGTATAGAGAAATGAAGCATACTTCTGTTGAATGAGATTGTCATTGTACCTTAGACTGCAGGTATTTGCTAGTTATAAACGGCATAGAAGGAGAGGTCGGAGGTGTTAGAGAGGGATAGAGAGAGAGACATATAGAGAGAGAGAGGCGATTGTGTCAGGCCTTTGTTGCATGCGAGTTCCCGCTGTAGAGTATTGCGTGTTTGATTTAATACGCATGTCGGAGTACAGAATGCGAAAGAGAGAGAGAGAGAGAGAGAGAGAGAGAGAGAGAGAGAGAGGGAAATAGATTAAGATTGATAGAGAGAGAGAGGCAGACAGACAGACAAAAGCACACACAGATAGTGTCTGAGAGACTGCTGTAACATACTCTACTACGGAAGCTGGTCCCTGTGTGTGTGTGTGTGTGTGTGTGTGTGGGTTTGTTTGTTTGTGTGTGATAAAAAGAGATAGTATTACAATACGTGAGAGAGAATTACACAAAAGAAAAAGAGAGAGAGAAAGAGAAACAAAAAGAGAGAATGAATGGGGAGGGCGGAGGTTGGGGTGGGGGGTTAAGACAGCTAAATATACAAGGCTCAAGAGGAAATGAGAGCAAAACAGATCAAAATGAATTGAGAGAGGACACAATGGAAGTGAAGAGAACATGAGACGGAATGTGTGTTGCAGAGAGAGAGAGAGAGAAAGAGAGAGAGAGAGAGAGAGAGAGAGGGAAACAGACAGATATTGAGATATATACACAGAAAGTAAGATAGTGAGAGGAAGATATGATGACAGAAAGAGATAGAGAAAGAGAGAGAGAGAGAGAGCGAGAGAGAGTTTGAGAGAGAGAGAAAGAGAGAGAAAGAGAGAGAGAGAGATAGGGAAACAGACAGATATTGAGATTTTACACAGAAAGTAAGATAGTGAGAGGAAGATATGATGACAGAAAGAGATAGAGAAAGAGAGAGAGAGAGAGAGAGAGAGAGAGGAAGAGAGAGAGAGAGAAAACAAGAAGAAGACTGTACCAGATCCCTGTTGCATGAGAGTGCCTACTGTGAACCAGAGACTGTTGGAAATGTTGAAAGTATTGGTCACGATGTCTGAGTCGGGGTTGCAGGGATGTGGGTTGTACCACTCGTACGGGCTGAACCTCCCCAAGATGAAGATGGTCAGGCTGACCACCAGGTAGGCACCTGCAGATAGGACAAATTAAGCAGTTGAAAATCACAAGGAGAGACACAGAACAGGTATGTGCATCTCTTAAATTAAAACATCATAAAGTATCACGAATAAAGTGAGAGCAAATTTTCGACGTGTGAGATGAAGTGTTCGAGGAAGGTCGTTGGTGTTACCAGGACAAACAGAACGTGGAATGACGACATTCGTAGTATGGTCGGCACCACGTCTTGTGCCGGAGACAATTCCAGGAACAAACTACGTCGGTTTGGTCATCTCACCAGAACGCACCCTCAACAACTACACCTGAGGGCTTACAGCGCTGGTAGATCTGGCTTCATGGCAATGGGGCGACCTCGAGGTAGGTGGATAGATGACATTAGAGTGATTGTGCAGCGACACGGGCTCACATTGACCGACGCCACGCAGGATAGACGACTGAAGCTCCCCACGTCACTCAACGGCAAAAGTGGAAAGAAAACTAACCAACTAATGTGTCACGGGAGAGCCATTGACATTCACTTCCTTCCACAACCATCTGCGCTTTCTTCAATCCTTGCTTCCGATAATCTCCATTCTCCACTAGTTTGTCATGCTCGCCAGTATATTTGTTCCCTGTCTTCCCCTACCTCTTTAGCCCGCAATATTTCTTGTTGTCACAAAGTTTCCTAGGTCCTTCTACCTCGAGATGTGATCCACCATCCTTCTGTTCTGTTTCTCTTAGCTAACAGTGAACTCTTTTGCTGTTGTATTTCTGTAATGTATCTACATTGAGCGGATACAAATTTACATATATATTTATAAATGCCCCACACTGAAAAAGCAGACAATACTATTCCAGAACTGTGTTGTTTGTAGCGTCGTTATTAGAATTTTAACTTCTGAGAATTTGGTCAACAAAAACCATATTGTTGTTATGGACAGATTCTACAACAGTGTAACTCTTTTTGACAAGGTGTACACTGATTATGGTACACTTGCTATAGGTACAGCAATGACAAATAGGAAATGTTATCCTAAAGTACTGGCAGGATAGCATAAAATGGACAGGGGTCATTTAGAATTTATTTGCCATAACAACATTGGATGCCTTGTCTGGATGGACCAAAGACCTGTAAATTTTATATCCAACTACCATAGCCCAACAGAAATTTGAACTGTTAGAAGGAGAAGAAAGGATGGAACAGCTGTAGATGTTCCAACTCCTCAACTTTGTATTGACTATAATGCTTTCATGCGGGGCACAGATGTCAACGACCAAATTTGTCGTCTCAACAAGACACGACGGCATTATCGCTGGCCTAGGAGACTAATTGTGAAATTCTTTATGTGGGCATGTAATAATGCCTACATACTTATGGATCACTATAGTCCCCACAATACAACAGGAAGACGCTACAGGACATTTGGGATGTTCATGAACTAAGTTTGTTTATCCCTCATTAGGGATTATAGAACAGGTACTGCAAAACTTCACAACCGTGTCGAGGCACAACAGAGACTGCAAAATGTTGGTTCCCATCATCCACAAATGTCTCCAAAAGCTACAGGAAATAACGTTTCTGTAGTATGCTCATTTAAATTTAACAAGCATGTCAAGGACTTCCCAAACATGGCCTACAAAGACAGCCCATTCAAACAAGACAAGACAGAATTTTGGTGTAAACGTGAAACTTATCTGTGCCTAAAGGATGCCCACTGTGGTTATCTGGTTTGTTAACAGCAGCGTATATGGCGCCTAATTGACTGCGGGTCTACTTTGCTCTAGTGTTTGAATCTATTAAGATGGACTCGCACATCGGCTAATCACCATCCACGGCACTTGTTCCAACGCAGCGGAGTACTAAGCTGCTCGAGGCTAGCCCGCTAAGCAGGAAATCCTTCTCCCAGCTACATCCAGCCCTCCACAGAACTGGGAACTGCAGAAGAGCATCCGCACCCGTTAAGGCACAAGTCGACTAAGAATATGATCATAAATATACATGTGTGTATGTGTTTATAATAAATTTTACCGGCTCATTTGTCGATCCTCAATCTAACCCAAATCTCCCAGTTATATTTTATGACCTCTAGGACATTACTGGTCACATGACATTTGGACATTCGGCCCCTATCCCCGGATATCAAACCCATGACACGTGAGTAGATTAAAATCAATAAAATTCGAACATTGTCATAGTAGAACCAGACAAAGCTAAGTTTTAGCGTCCTAGCGCGAAAGTCAAAACTTGTTTAAGACCACAGAACCTACTGATGACGAGGAAATCGTCACAGTCACAGAAACATATTTTTACCATAGCAGCTAGGAGTATTCCCGAAGATTTTGGGAAATATTTACAGAGACAGAATGGAGAAATATAATGTGTAACGCCATGAACCAATGCGTAGTGTGGTGCATATGCACGCGACGAAGGGAGGGGTGAGTTGAAGGAGGAAGAGATTGGCAGGGGGGTGAGCTGGTTGGTGTTGGGGTTGGCGGGAGGCGGATGAGATGGACGGGTTGAAGGGTGTAGGAGAGATGGGCACAGGGAATGTGTGGAAGGAGGAGAGATGGACTGAAGGGATTGGTGGCGTTCGTGGGGAAGATGGGACGAAGGTATGGGCGGATTGAATGAGGGAGATGGACTGACGAGAAGGTCAATGAGGAGGGGGGGGTATTTTTAGGGGACGGGGGGGGGGGTTGAACATATTGAGTGTGGAATAAATGGGGGGGGGGTTGAAGGTTGGCGAGAAGAGCAAGTTGGGGGAGGAGAGGGAATGTAATGGGGAGGAGAGGGAATATAATAGGGAAGAGAGGGAATGTAATAGGGAGGAGAAGGAATGTAATAGGGAGGAGATGGAATGTAATAGGGAGGAGAGGGAATATAATAGGGAGGAGAGGGAATATACTAGGGAGGAGAGGGAATGTAATAGGGAGGAGAGGGAATGTAATAGGGAGGAGAGGGAATGTAATAGGGAGGAGAGGGAATATAATAGGGAGGAGAGGGAATGTAATAGGGAGGAGAGGGAATGTAATAGGGAGGAGAGGTAATGTAATAGGAAGGAGAGGGAATGTAATAGGGAGGAGAGGGAATGTAACGAGGGAGGAGAGGGAATGTAATAGGGAAGAGAGGGAATGTAACGGGGGAGAAGAGGGATGTAATAGGGAGGAGAGGGAATGTAACGGGGGAGGAGAGGGATGTAATAGGGAGGAGAGGGAATGTAGCGGGGGAGGAAAGGGATGTAATAGGGAGGAGAGGGAATGTAATAAGGAGGAGAGGGAATGTAATGGGAAGGAAAGGGAGTGTAATGGGGAGAAGAGGTAATATAACGGAGTAAAAGAGGGAATATAACGGGGAGGAGAAGGAATGTAACGGGGCAGGAGAGGTAATATAATGGGGGAGGAGAGGGAATGCAATGAGGGTTCTGTAAGTAGGTTTGTGCGAAGAGGGTTTCTAACATTACACAAGCACCACGAGTGTTTCAAACCAGGTTTCAGTAGACAACCGCCGAATCCGGCACAGCTCAGTTTAGATCACATGTCACAGTAGATATCTTCTTTCTGCTTATCCTGTTATGCCTTTCAGCGTCAGGTTATGAAGAGATCTATAGAACGAGCCGGACTGTGTGTCTATGCGCAGAGACATTCACCACCTCAGATATTTTAGTAACCAACATTTTTCGTGGCCTGCGTTGGCTTTGAATCTGTTGTATCTAAATAGCATTGCTTGTATGGTGGGGGGGGGGGGGGAGGTAGGGTGCTGTATGGTGGTAGCCTCGTTACGTGGCCAAACCATTTTAGTTGCTGTCTTGTAATGTAGTCTAATACTGGTGTTGTTCCCACTAGTCTCCTGACACCCTGTCTCTCCTTGTTACGTCGTATATTTTTCGCAGGCATTTCATTTCTGTTCTTCCGATTTGTCGTTTTTCAATTGATGTTTTTGTCCATGTTTGACATTGGTAGCATAGTGTCGGGACGAAAACCGGGTTGGATAAAGCTCTTTTGGTAGTTGTTGTCACATGCTTGCAATTGTGTTGGTGTTAACTGCCAAATGATTTGACTTGCCTTCTTGCACCTTTGTTGGGTTTCCGCTGTAATTCTTGCGTCTGCTGATAACGTGCTCCCTCAGTTTGTGAAATCTTTCACCACTTTGATTTGCTAGTTTGCAAGGAAGATATTGGTTTGCCCTGCTTGTCCAGATATTTTCATAACCTCAGTTTTCTTTTACATTTATTTTCATCCTGTATTCGTTACATGTTGTATGTAGTTTGTCTATATATTGTTACAGTTCTATGTAGTTTGTCAATATGTTGTTTTAGTTGTATGTAAATTGTCAATATATTGTTACAGTTGTATGTAGTTTGTAAATATATTGTTACAGTTTTATGTAGTTTGTCAATATATTGTTACAGGTGTATGTAGTTTGTCAATATATTGTTACAGTTTAATTTAGTTTGTCAATATATTGTTACAGTTGCATTTCTGAAGTTACTATAGCAGGTTGGTTGCCTGTGTAAAGATGTCCGCTTACAGTACACTGTAACTATCTTCTTCTTCTTCTATGATCGTTTCCAATCTCCCGCTAGCAAGTCCCGAACGGTCTTTCCATGTAGCAGGATGTAAACCGGAGAAAGGAATGTGTTGTGTCGCAGGTTTACAGCTTGACTGCGATATATGCATCTTTAAGTCCGACACATCCGTATTAGACAGCACATAATTGTAGCCCCTGGTTAGCCTACTCTTTTCGATCCCTTCTCCTTAGCCAGTCTGCTCTGTTGCAGCCTCCTATCCAGGATCACCTCGAGGAAGTGTAAAAGGGTCTTGGTAGCTCTGGTTAGCAGGTCCTGACGCTAGAAGTCAGACATGAATCGCTGACCGCTGTAGATCCTGCTCTGTTCGGCCTCTTGATCCACTGTGAGTACTAAGCAATTCTGCAGACTTTCAGAGTGTTGTTATCGGGTTACATTAAAAGCCACCCACATAGTGGCAGACTCATTATCACTTAGTCCACCTGTCTCTATGTGACGAAATACTCTGTTAATATCGCTCCGCCATGTTATACACCAGTAGCAGACATCTACGACCGCCATTTAAACGTTCATCATGTGTAGCAGTTCCAGGTGGCTGAACTACTGTAGCAGATGGAGCAAGGGGTCTGTACTAACTAAATCTCACTTCCAACAAATTAACTATGACACTAACTGAAATTAAAACACAACAATGAAACTTTAATTCTACACGTTCACAATTGACTATCCAATCGTCATTCAAAATAAAACCAATCTGGATGTAAGAAATTATGAACTAAGCTAAACTAAAACAAACTTCATTAGGAATTACAGCTTGATAGTCGAACAATCACTTGATAAACGAACAGTTACTTGATAGTCGAACTGATGTAATTTCATAGACGAATCGTTAGATTACTTGATAGTCGAACTGTAACTTGATAAAGGAACTGTAATTTAGTATACGAACCGTTATGTAGATTTCCACAGGATGGAATATTCGTGTCAGCAACCCAGGTAACTTCGTCCGTGGTCCTGTTCTCCTCGTCGACGGTGACTTGTAGTGATCGGTAAAGCGCTGGGTTGCTGTGCTAGTCAAATATCTTTCTAGTTAGACGCTGGAATTTCATCAGCGATGCAAATAAACAGTATCTAAGATGACTAACTCGTGCGTGTTCCTCGTGACGCACTACTATATCTGGTTCCACCACTTGTTATTGCAAAACATAAATTTCATTTCTATTTATATCTCCCTGATACGCTGCTGAATGTCTTGACTCACGTGGTGAAAGATTGTTTGTCAAAAACCTATCCCTCTCTCTGGGCTACAAAAATCTATCTCATTTCTATTCATTGTTGTCAAGACGGTCCTGGTCTTCAACTTGCTCGCTGCCGACTGATGTCAACTTGTTTCTCCGCACTTAAATCTCTTTCTCGACTTATCTCTCCTCTCTTCGCTGTGGAAACTGACCTGTTCTCCCTCTCCTCGCCTTTCAATCTCTTAATAATTTGGGCTCCCCTAGTTAGCTATATCCGCCGCTATTTTTTCAGATCTCGTATCTAGGTTTTTTCCTCGAGATTTCATAAAAACCAGTTAATAGCATTCGTCACTACCGATCATGCTGTAACAGGCGTCTAGGCGTTATGCAAAGTTACGTAGTTTTTAACATCTGCGTGGCTTGGAAACCAACGCTACGCATTCCAATCATTCCGATGTCCAGATTAGAGTACATGTGTACTGGCTAGCTTTGTTAGTTTTAATTCTATAAGAAACAACCGATGACTACAGACTATCAATTCCCCCACCCTTCCTAACTTAAATAAAACTAGAATACTATATCTAATAATATCTACACAGCCAAGATCTGTTACACATATCCGGAACAAAAAATCCTGACGTCCATCATACTGAGCAAATCACAATGTCTTGGTTAAACGTAGAGAATGGATTCTGAGAAATACAGACAGCAACCATTGTTGTAACATCCGCCATGTCAACAAGGACAATGACATATATGAAGACAACAACTTGACATCTGACTGTTATACAGTTGACTGACACAACGGATGGATGTAGATAACACGATCGTATACCTATCCTAAAGACAATAATGTGCAGGTGAAGATAAGCAGAAGTACTTCAAAGGGGGGATGCATCAGAGGTGAGATTTGCGCAATTTTGATGGATGAGAATGATATATCGAACAGATGGGCGGAATATACAAGGGAGCTTTTTGAGGACAGTCGTGGAGCCAAACCATCATCATATGATAATGAAGGGCCCAGCATCCTGACATCAGGGGTGGTAAATATGATAAAAACTATGAGTTAAGGGTAAGCGACAGAGTCGGACTCCATAAACATAGAAATGATAGAGGCCCTAGGGGAGTTTGGTATAGATATACTTACTGATCTGTGTAATGATATATACACTACTGGGTGCATACCAACGGACCTGAAAACATCTACGTTTTTAACACTCCCGACAAAAACCTCACGCAACAGAATATTCAGACTTTAGAACAATAGGTCTAATGAGTCACACAATGAAAATACTACCCAATATCATACAAGAGAGAAAAAGAGGTAAAATAGAGAGGACAGTTTCAGAAGAACAATTTGGTTTTCGAAAGTTTAATGGAACAAGGAAAGCAATTTTATGTTTGCGAACTTTAACAGAGAAATATATAGAAATACAAAATGACATTTATATTTGCTTTATAGACTACCAAAACGCTTTTAACAGAGGCCAACATGAATAATTAATCAAATGTCTCTAAGAAATAGGTCTAGATGGTAAAGACATAAGACTGCTTCGTGATCTGTACTGGGAACAAACTGCTACAGTAAAATCAGGAAAGTTCTGCTCTACAAGTTTAGATGTGAAAGGAGAAGTGAGGCAGGGATGTGTATTATCCCTTTGTCTTTTTAATATCAACACAGAACAACTATTCAAACAGATAGAGAGGATGTCAGGACTTGTCATTGGAGGAGTGACAATGAATACTCTTAGACATGCGGATGATACAGTTTTGATGGCAAAAAGTGAGCTAGAATTTCAGGAGCTTGTGACAACAATATAAACAATTTGGTCCAGAATTTGGATTAGACAAAAAACATAACGTAAACAAAGACTATAATAATTAGGATACTAGAGGGCAGGGTAGAAAGCAAGCGTTCAAGAGGGTGGATAACATCAGGAGATGGACTGGAAAACGCTAAACAGATTGTACAATTACGGCAAGAGATAGAGTACACTGGGGATCCATTTCAGTCGACCTTTGATGAGGCGATGGCACTGCAATTCAACTGAACTTCAAAGGATAGAAAATTATACACAATAAAACACAAGACAGTCTGCATTATCCATTTGTATGTCGCTATACATAGTCATACCATTAAAGTGGTTCGCAGAATACCGTTTAGCTATAGTAACATATATTGATTGGTTCACACAAAACCTTATAAATGTATCCATATCCTTCAAGCGGGTTATCTGCACCTCACAACGTATAGTTGCATCCCTTTAGTAGTTCCTCTTACACTAGACTTCCAGGAGGCGCGCCTCATTTTATATGAAATACATGTCCAGGAGACACGCCTCATGTTATATGTAATACATGTCCAAGAGTCGCGCCTCATTGTATATATCCACATGTCTAGGAGATGCGCTTCATTGTATATGTAATACATGTCCAGGAGAGGCGCCTCATTCTATTTATCCACATTTCCAGGAGACCCGCCTCATTCGATATATCCACATGTCCAGGAGACACGCCTCATTCTATATATCCACATGTCCAGGAGCCGCGCCTCATTATATATATCCACATGTCCAGAAGACGCGCCAAATTCTATATATCCACATGTCCAGGTGATCTGCCTCATTCTATTTATCCACATTTCCAGGAGACCCGCCTCATTCGATATATCCACATGTCCAGGAGACACGCCTCATTCTATATATCCACATGTCCAGGAGACGCGCCTAATTCTATATATCCACATGTCCAGGTGATCTGCCTCATTCTATTTATCCACATTTCCAGGAGACCCGCCTCATTCGATATATCCACATGTCCAGGAGACACGCCTCATTCTATATATCCACATGTCCAGGAGACCCGCCTCATTCTATATATCCACATGTCCAGGAGAGGCGCCTCATTCTATTTATCCACATTTCCAGGAGACCCGCCTCATTCGATATATCCACATGTCCAGGAGACCCGCCTCATTCTATATATCCACATGTCCAGGAGAGGCGCCTCATTCTATTTATCCACATTTCCAGGAGACCCGCCTCATTCTGTTGTAACAGATCTTAGCTTTATGGGCAATACTTAGAAGAAGCTTAAACATGTGTTCGACATTTAACAGAGTTGTAAGGAAGATAGAAAAGGTTTAGACAATCATTTTCTTTCTCTTTCTTTGGATTTTAACTAGGGACAAGTCAGTACAGCTGAACTAAGTCCCGCCAGAATATAAGTAATCAAAATGAACCACCTACAGTTTTTTCTCAAAGTGCGCAGGTGGGAGTTTAGGTAAACATACGAAAACTGATGTAACAAATGTCATATGTCCACACGTGAGACGATAGTCGTGGTAGACGATTAGCTTTGTTGCCGTCGACAAACCCGCGTCGTCTGGAAACCGCGCGATCAGGATGGGAGATAATGGAAAGTCAGCGTACTAAGCGCGCGCCATTTTAGAAATCACGCGATCTGGGGAGGCAGATCAAAATATGAATCCAGGTAGAGAGATGGGAGGTACATTATATTTTAGTCTACACTTGTAGAGATACACTCAGTGGACGGCAGGCGATGGAGATATGCAGTTGAGGCAGATTTGAGTTGAGAACCACAGAAGTGGAACACTTCACTTCAGAGATAGAGAGAGAAAATTTCACTTCAGAGACAGAGAGAGAATACTTCATTTCAGAGACAGACATGAGACACAGAGAAGGGTCGTGATATTTGAAGTTGTTAGTTGAGAACCACAGATGAGGAAATAGTTTACTTCAGAGACTTCAATGGTAGATTCGAAAGAGATGTTCAGTCGAGAGCAGACGGCGGAGAGAGACAGTTGAGATAGACACGCAGCAAGCCAAGTAACTACCCCCACATTGTATAGTAGTCATAATTACAAGTCGTCAGCAGCTAGAGGCAGTCTTCCAGTCATCCGATTCATCCTATTGACGCGGTCCCTTTGTTGAAAGATGTGTTCTGTGTAGTGTTAAATGGACACGCAGTACACATTTTTGCCCGCTTTTGTTTTTACATCTATGCACGCTTGCCATGTCCTACAGTGACAGTTTTCTCCACGACCCTGTTACTGAATATTCCTATGCCTTTTTCATCCATACCTTTGTTTTCTAGACGTGGAATTAGTTTCTTATGTTGAAGTCGGATGTGTCGGACCGAAAGGAGTAAATATCGCAGTCTAGCGGTAAACTACAACACAACCCATTCTATTCTCATGATTACATCCTGTTACTTGCAAAGTCATTTTCAAGGCTTGGTACTGGGAGATTTAGAACGAACGAAGAATAGAATGCTGAATATTATGAAAGGCCTTTTTGTAGTTAATAAAGAATACATGAATGGTATTCTGTACTTCCATGCATATTTTATGCGTGTCCATAAGCATAATTATGCTTCTCTTGTTCCGCTATTCTGTCGAAATCAAAATAGTTCACCCATAAACTTAGTTGTCCACCCTACGCCGAATTCTCTCCTGCATAATTTTGAGCAGTATCTTAATGATGTGTTCTACCAGACTGATTGTTCTAGAGTAAGAACATTCGGTCGCACGAGGTTTGTTGGGTAGTGTTATAACGATAGATGTAATCAGGTCGCTTGCTGTAGAGCCTGTACTGAAGATAACATTACACAGATCAGTGGTTTTATCTAGACATACCTACATCATGTTACTACACGCCTTGCCAATTCCAATATTTGCTTTTATTATAAAACCACGCACCTTGAAAGAGCCCATACTTACCTGCAACATACAACCACGCACATTGAAAGAGCCCATACTTACCTGCAACATACAACCACGCACATTGAAAGAGCCCATACTTACCTGCAAAATACAACCACGCACCTTGAATGTTTCCATCTTGAACTACTAAATATAACCACATCACTTGATGCTTTCCAAAGTTATCTATAACTTACAACCACGTTTCTTCACAGTTCATATACGTGTCTGTAAGTGGGAAGGATAAATGAGGCTAATGCCTGGCCAAGCAAAACATACAATGTTAGTCAGGGTCAGGCAAAACATACTGGTCAGACAATGTTAGCCAGGGTCAGGCACGACATACTGGTCAGACGATGTTAGTCAGGGTCAGGCAAAACATACTGATTGGACAATGTTAGTCAGGGTTTGGTTAAATTAACTGACCAAGATCCCATCTTACTTTCATGCTGTTCTCCGGAGAAATGCCTCTCCGTGGAAACGGGTCTCTCCATGGAAACATGCTTCTCCACGGAAACAGTCCTCTCCATGGAAACATGCCTCTCCATGACAGTTTGGCTAAAGATGTCAGGGGTCGAGGTGATTCACGTAGTGGTGAGCGACATGAAAGTAAGCGTAGCACAATAGCCTGGAGGACACCATTCCACCTTCATCAGGATGCTCGGGATGTGAGGAAAGCTACTCCAGCCCGCAACATAACCTCCTTTTCAGGGCGCACACAAGATTAAACTAATTCATTGTAAGCATTCAACAAGAACAACAACAAGGTATAACATATAGCCACATACATTTAGACTTCTCATACTTACCTATAACATATAGCCACATACATTTAGACTGCTCATACTTACCTATAACATATAGCCACATACATTTAGACTGCTCATACTTACCTATATCATATAGCCACATACATTTAGACTGCTCATACTTACCTATATCATATAGCCACATACATTTAGACTGCTCATACTTACCTATAACATATAGCCACATACGTTTAGACTTCTCATACTTACCTATAACATATAGCCACATACGTTTAGACTTCTCCTACTTACCCATAACATATAGCCACATACATTTAGACTTCTCATACTTACCTATAACATACAGCCATATCTGGATGGCCAGCGGGTTGAGGAAGGAGAAGAGACCAGGCTTCTCTTTCTTAGGCATCTTGAAGAGGATGCTGATGCCTAGGTTCAAAAACGGCTTGGTGAAGTCAATGACCTGCTCTCTGATATATGATATGGTCATCGGCGCTATGGCCAGGTCGGCTCTCTGTAATCAAGGGACCTGATCTGATCAATCAATCTTACAATGTCCTGACGTTTGTACTAGTGTACCAGGTTTGTACTTTCTACATTCGTTACACACTTTCTAACTCAATATGAATATATATTTTCATTAACTTTGTTTATTCACCTCGAAATACAAATTTTAAAAATTGGGCCGGATGTACGGCGCAATGGTTGATGGTGCGTCTCCTAAGGGCCGGATGTACGGGGCAATGGCTGAGGGTGTGTCTCCTGAGGGCCGGATATACGGGGCAATCGCCGAGGGTGTGTCTCCTGAGGGCCGGATGTACGGGGCAATGGCCGAGGGTGTGTCTCCTGAGGGCCGGATGTACGGGGCAATGGCCGAGGGTGTGTCTCCTAAGGGCCGGATGTACGGGGCAATGGCTGATGGAGCGTCTCCCGAGGGCCGGGTGTACCAGGCAACCATGACTGATCGAGCGTCTCCCAAGGGCCGAGTGTACGGGGCAACAATGACTGATGGAGCGTCTCCTGGTCTGCTATCTCTGCCTTCAGTACCTGTTGTGTGGCAGAATGTGCACTCCACTGGGTTGTTTTAATTCGTTTAACCCGAGTGGTCCGTCGTTGGGATATTAACATTAGCTTAAGGGGTGTTGAGGAAGGAGATTTTTAATTGATTCAGTGACCCACTGTTGGAAGATGCTGTCGATCAACAAACTACATACATTTTGACACCAAACATGGGTCGAGCAGTTCGCGAGTGATAGAGGACATATGATTGTGTTCAGCAAGTGAGATACATACATACGATATATTCATAACGTTTGTCTTGTGCTGAGAGAAACTGAGTATCTGTGAGTCCGTATTAACTGTAGTGATTGTGATACTGTTTTAACTTAATAACTCCCCCCCCCCCCAACCCCCTTCCCAGTTCATATAGCAAACGATATATTCAACGTTCATTTAGTTCACATCCTCCGTCTATCCATCACACCTTTTACTCAGCCTTCACATAATTAGTTCACATCCTCCGTCTATCCATCAAACCTTTTACTCAGCCTTCACATCATTAGTTCACATCCTCCGTCTATCCATCAAACCTTTTACTCAGCCTTCATATCATTAGTTCACATCCTCCGTCTATCCATCAAACCTATTTCTCAGCCTTCACATCATTAGTTCACATCCTCCGTCTATCCATCAAACCTATTTCTCAGCCTTCACATCATTAGTTCACATCCTCCGTCTATCCATCACACCTTTTACTCAGCCTTCACATAATTAGTTCACATCCTCCGTCTATCCATCAAACCTTTTACTCAGCCTTCACATCATTAGTTCACATCCTCCGTCTATCCATCAAACCTTTTACTCAGCCTTCATATCATTAGTTCACATCCTCCGTCTATCCATCAAACCTATTTCTCAGCCTTCACATGCGACCTTGCCATGATGTCTTTCAGATGCAGTAGTATATGCTTTATGGTATTGATACTAGATCAGGCTGCAGCTCTTCGTCTGGAGATTTCCCGGTCTATGGTGTGGGTGGCATCTATTGTGTGACCTAAGTATATGTAGGCGCTTACCGGCTTCGACCGGCTCATTTCCCAACTGGATCTCACATTTGAGGTAGTATGGCTTTCTGAGACATTGCGTTCTCTTTTTGTTTATCCGTAGTCCGACACCTCTACCGACCTCAGCCAGTTCGTTCAGGGAGTGTTGGGCCTCCTTGGTGGTGTGGCTGATGAGCACAATGTCATCCGCAAAGCTTAGGTGGGTGAGCCTCTCCCCGTCTATATGTATGCCTCTATCGGCCCAACTCAGCTGTTGGAAGATGTCCTCAAGCGCTGCTGTGATAAGCTTTGGAGAAATTGTGTCGCCCTGCCGTACTCCTCTTGCCAGGGGAACAGTTATTGGGCGGAGGTACAGAGTAATGTCCGTACTGCAGTGGAACAGTAATTGAACGGTGGTACAGAGTAATGTCCGTACTGCAGGGGAACAGTAGTTGGGTGGTGGTACAGAGTAATGTCCGTACTGCAGTGGAACAGTTATTCGTCGGTAGTACAGAGTAATGTCCGTACTGCAGTGGAACAATTATTGGTCGGTGGTACAGAGTAATGCCCGTACTGCAGTGGAACAGTAATTGAACGGTGGTACAGAGTAATGTCCGTACTGCAGTGGAACAGTAATTGAACTGCGGTACAGAGTAAAGTCCGAAATGCAGCTTATGTTTATTTTCTCGATCACCCTCGTGTAATGGCCACACCCTGATTTCTTATGGCTTTATTACGGCATCGATCTCAATACTGCCGAAGGCTTTTTTCATGGTCTATAAACACGACATAAGGGCGGACGTAGTTCACGGGCTCTCTCCAGCAGCTGGTGGATTGTGTGTAAGTAATCGATAGTGGAGAACCCTCTTCTGAATCCAGCCTGCCCACGGGGTTGTTGGAGATCGGGTTGTTGGAGGTCGTGTTGTTGGAGGTCCAGTTATTGGAGGTCCAGTTGTTGGATGTTCAGTTGTTGGAGGTTCAGGTGTTGGAGGTTCAGTTATTGGAGGTTCAGTTGTTGGAGATTCAGGTGTTGGAGGTCTAGTTGTTGGGGGTGCAGTTATTGAGAGTCCAGTTGTTGGAGGTTCATGTGTTGGAGGTTCAGTTGTTGGAGGTTCATGTGTTGGAGGTCCAGTTGTTGGAGGTCCAGTTGTTGGGGGTCCAGTTGTTGGGGGTCCAGTTGTTGAGAGTCCAGTTGTTGGAGGTCCAGTTGTTGGGGGTCCAGTTGTTGGGAGTCCAGTTGTTGGCGGTCCAGTTATTGGAGGTCCAGTTGTTGGAGGTTCAGTTGTTGGGGCTCCACTTGTTGGAGGTTCAGGTGTTGGAGGTCCAGTTGTTGGAGGTCCATTTGTTAGAGGTTCAGGTGTTGGAGGTTCATGTGTTGGAGGTCCAGGTGTTGGAGGTTCATGTGTTGGAGGTTCATGTGTTGGAGGTCCAGTTGTTGGAGGTCCAGTTGTTGGGGGTCCAGTTGTTGGAGGTCAAGTTGTTGGGGGTCCAGTTGCTGGGGGTCCAGTTGTTGGAGGTCCAGTTGTTGGAGGTCCAGTTGTTGGGGCCCAGTTGCTGGGGGTCCAGTTGATGAGGGTCCAGTTGTTGGGGGTCCAGTTGTTGGAGGTCCAGTTGTTGGAGGTCCAGTTGTTGGGGGTCCAGTTGCTGGGGGTCCAGTTGTTTGGGGTCCAGTTGTTGGAGGTTCTGGTGTTGGAGGTCCAATTGTTGGAGGTCCAGTTGTTGGAGGTTCTGGTGTTGGAGGTCCGGTTGTTGGGTGTCCAGTTGTTGGAGGTTCAGTTTTTGGGTATCCAGTTGCTGGAAGTCCAGTTGTTGGAGGTCCAGTTGATGGGAGTCCAGTTGTTGGAGATCCAGTTGTTGGAGGTCCAGTTGTTAGGGCTCCAGTTGTTGGAGGTTCAGGTGTTGGAGGTCCAATTGATGGAGATCTAGTTGCTGGACGTCCAGTTGTTGGAGGTCCAGTTGTTGGAGGTCCAGTTGTTGGAGGTCCAGTTGTTGGAGGTTCAGTTGTTGGAGGTCCAGTTGTTGGATGGCCAGTTGTTGGGGGTCCAGTTAGTGGAGGTCCAGTTGTTGGAGGTCCAGTTGTTGGAGGTCTAGTTGTTGGATGGCCAGTTGTTGTGGGTCCAGTTGTTGGGGTCCAGTTGTTGGGGTTCCAGTTGCTGGGGGTCCAGTTGTTGGAGGTCCAGTTGTTGGAGGTCCAGTTGTTGAAGGTCCAGTTGTTGGATGGCCAGTTGTTGGGGGTCCAGTTGTTGGAGGTCCAGTTGTTGGGGGTCCAGTTGATGGGGTCCAGTGGTTGGAGGTCCAGTTGTTGGAGGTCCAGTTGTTGGAGATCCAGCTTTTGGGGGTCCAGTTGCGGGGGGTCCAGTTGTTGGAGGTCCAGTTGTTGGAGGTCCAGTTGTTGGAGGTCCAGTTGTTGGACAATCCTGTTGACAAAGACTTTTGAGAATATATTTTATTTATCATCGGCAGCATTCGGATGACGAGAGTTCTCCGGGAGTTTGGTGTGGATGAGTAAAGATTTTGAGGTTTTCCGTTCATCTGGAATTCGTTCCTCTGTGGAGTGCTTGTTAAAAAAAAAATTAGAAAGTTGTAGTGCTAGAATGTCTCCTCTCGCCTTAAGGATGTCTACGGTAATTCAGTCTACTCTCGCCTTAAGGATGTCTACGGTAATTCAGTCTACTCTCGCCCTAAGGATGTCTACGGTAATTCAGTCTACTCTCGCCTTAAGGATGTCTACGGTAATTCAGTTTACTCCCGCCTTAAGGATGTCTACGGTAATTCAGTTTACTCCCGCCTTAAGGATGTTTACGGTAATCCCGTCTTCTCCCTGGGTTGTGTCTGACTTTGCCTGTTGGATCGCATGGGTGACTTCATCAGGCTCAATCACATGATCATGTTCTAACTCGGTTGTCGCTAGCATCTTCTGGACCATCTCCTTTGATGAGAACAGATTAGTAAAGTACTGTTGGCACGCTATCTTTATGGCCCGTCTATCTGTTGAGATGGTGTTATCGGCCAATTTCAGTGATTGAAGAATAGTTTTCTTCTGCACTATGCTCTTACGGCATCTTACTATCCTGTGCCTGTTTTTAGATGCCTTGACTAGTCTTTGTGTTTGATGCTGCTGGTTTGTCGTCAGTTTTGTGCTGCCTTGGCCGGTCTTTGTGTTTGATGCTGCTTGTTTCTCGTCAGTTTTGAGCTGCCCTGACTAGTCTTCGTGTTTGATGTTGCTGGTTTGTCGACAGCTTTGAGCTGCCTTGGCCGGTCTTTGTGTTTGATGTTGCTGGTTTGTCGTCACCTTTGAGCTGCCTTGACCAGTCTTTGTCTTTGATGCTGCTTGTTTGTCGACAGCTTTGAGCTGCCTTGGCCGGTCTTTGTGTTTGATGTTGCGGGTTTGTCGTCAGCTTTGAGCTGCCTTGACAAGTCTTTGTGTTTGATGCTGCTGGTTTGTCGTCAGCTTTGAGCTGCCTTGGCCGGTATTTGTGTTTGATGCTGCTGGTTTGTCGTCAGCTTTGAGCTGCCTTGGCCGGTATTTGTGTTTGATGCTGCTTGTTTGTCGCCAGCTTTGAGCTGCCCTGACCAGTCTTTGTGTTTGATGCTGCTCGTTCGTCGTCAGCTTTGAGTAGATGACGTATTGTTTTATTCAGTTCGCATAACACGATCTTTTTGAGTGTACCATTGACTTAAAGCCTTCTCCGCATCTCGAGTAAACGTCTAGTTTCTTCTCCAATCCGAGGGAATCTTTTAGTGGATGTAGGAATTGTGGCAGCAGTGACGTATTCCTATATACTAGTTACCAGTGGACCAAAACGACTTGTTGATGGTGCAGAGATGGGCCTTTTCACCTATTCACTAAAACCAATTTCCTCAAACCTATTACACAGTCCTTTCTCTTACCTATATTCCCTTATACTTCTATTTCATCCATCTTTTCTCCTGACCTATATTCCACCACCCATCTTTTCTTTCATTCTTTAACTAACCCTCAGAACCCACCACAACTATTCCCCAGCCCTCACATCCACTCCTCCATTCCCCCAGCCCTCACATCCACTCCTCCATTCCCCAGCCCTCACATCCACTCCTCCATCCCCCAGCCCTTACATCCACTCCTCCATCCCCCAGCCCTTACATCCACTCCTCCATTCCCCCAGCCCTCACATCCCCTCCTCCATTCCCCAGCCCTCACATCCACTCCTCCATCCCCCAGCCCTCACATCCACTCCTCCATTCCCCAGCCCTCACATCCACTCCTCCATCCCCCAGCCCTCACATCCACTCCTCCATTCCCCCAGCCCTCACATCCACTCCTCCATTCCCCCAGCCCTCACATCCACTCCTCCATTACCCCAGCCCTAACTGTCAGCCATTTACACCTGTTCCCCTCCACCACCCTCTCATCTTCCCCCTTCCCTAGCCTGCACTTACCCCGTCAATCAGTTCCCTGACCATGCCGTCCCATTCGCCCTTGTCGTTCCTCGAGCCGTAGTTTCCGTCCGGCACCAACTCAATTCTATAGTTGAATCCCACAATCTTGGACAACTCTAGGGCAAGGTCAAGACAAAAACCTTCGTACAGGTCATCCTGGCTTGGCTGTTCCTTGTCCATCACAAAAGGGGCTTCCTGTTTAGGAGACAAGATTTTCCTGCATCAAAACTGAGCATTCATTTTCTATGTGTAAGGTAAATTTGTCTATGTGATACTCATGGAGAAAGGAATATGCCACAGTAACTTACCAAGAGTTTAATAAAACATGATTAGTGAGGATGGTATATTGATAAAGTAATGGTAACGTAAATAAAAAAATTGCTACCAAAAAAAACAGAACTTGAAGAGCCTACACAAGGGCTTCGATTTAGGTTTTCTGTATGAAAAATATTAGCAGCTGTGGCTTTATGCTTCGTCTGGAGCGAGGAAGAGACAAGTTGAAATAGTACAAGACGATACGAGACTGGAAAGGAGACAAAACGAGCGAAAACGAGAAGTCGAGACAAGAAGACAAAAGACGAGGCAGGACGAGAAGACGAGAATGTTTGACACGAGACGAGACAAGGCAAAACGAGAGAAGAAATGTTTAGAGATGACGAGGCGTGACACGGTAAGACAAGACAAGACGAGACAAGACGAGACGAGACAATACACAAGTATTCAAGAAGAGGAAAAACGAGACGAGGCATGATGGGTCAAGACGAGACATGAGGAGACAAGACGAGACGAGACATCAGGGGGTCAAGACGAGACATGAGGAGGCAAGGCGAGACAAGACGAGATAAGACGAAACATGAGGGGTCAAGAAGAGCCATGAGGAGGCAAGGCGAGACAAGATGAGACAAGACGAGACGAGACGAGATAAGGCGAGACGAGACATGAGAGGTCAAGACGAGACATGAGGAGACAAGACGAGACATGAGGAGGCAAGACGAGACATGAGGAAGCAAGACGAGACATGAGGAGGCAAGACGAGACGAGGGGTCAAGACGAGACATGAGAAGACAAGATGAGACAAGACGAGACAAGACGAGACAAGACGAGATGAGAGACATGAGGGGTCAAGACGAGACATGAGGAGTCAAGACGAGAGGAGACATGAGGGGTCAAAAAGAGACATGAGGAGGCAAGACGAGACAAGACGAGACGAGACATGAGAAGACGAGACATGAGGAGACAAGACGATACAAAACAAGAAGACGAGACTGGTTGATACGAGACGACACAAGATGAGGTGAAACAAGAAATGGCTAGAGATGACGAGACGTGACACGACAAAACTTATCTGAACTTAGAGCGATTGGAGATTAGATATTAGGAAATATATTTTTAGTCAGAGAGAGGTGAATGCTTGAAATGCATTACCATGAGAGGTAGTGGAGGCATGAACAATTAATGGATTTAAGAATAAATTGGATGAGCATAGCTTTTAGAGCAAGGTAATGTAAATGGAACTGGTTGTATACAAACTCTTCAGTCTTCTAAACCAGTATAAAAACATTAAGTTAGGTTAAGTTAAGTTAAGTTAAGTAAAGTTACTGTCTTTATACTGGTTTAGAAGACTGCAGAGTCTGTATACAACCAGCTCCATTTACATTACCTTGCTCTAAGAGCTATGCGCATCCAATGTATTCTTACATGCATTAATTGTCCCTGCCTCCACTACCTCCTGTGGGACAACGAAACAAGACGATATATAACAAGATAAGACGACAAGTTAATTTAGTCCTTTAACACATACTGCCGTTGCAGATGAAGTGTTAATTACTATCAGAGACCTGTATTTTTAGTTCAAATATGTTGACTTAATTCCCTTCGTTGATACGTCAAAATATGTCCGTTTACAGCCGGGTTGGCGGGTGCGTGAGCGAGGCGAGAACTCTGCTCCTTAGTCAGACAAACTAGCGTTCACGCCAAATCATATTTAAAGTATGAGACGAAACTCGCTTTGATCAGAGGACAAAGGTAAACCAAACCAATGGGTGGCATAACCAAAGGCAGTAACAGAGACCTGTCTGGCTGACGCCCTCAAAGGATGCCAAGGTAAGCCGTTAATGGACAGGTGCAACATACTTACAAAGATCCCATGACACTAACTACATTACCATACACCTGGAAACAGGTAGTGTTTCAGTATCCTGGTGGACCTGTGAGGATCGCAATTGTGATCAACGTATTAAGAGTCTACTGAAACGCATAACATTGCACTACGGAACGGAGGCCCCAGATTCACTTTCTTCAGTTCACTGTGATTTAGCAAGAGTCACTGAAAATATGTTCTTTTTAGCGGTGAGCAAGAGACTAGAGGGCAATTTTTGTTTAATGGATTCTTCTATCATATATGAACAGATAAAAGATGTGAGATGCAGACAACACGACAATAAGACTTGTTTGAGACAAACAGTTTGACATACATTGCTGTTTTTAATATCACACTTATATTTACAAAAAATAAAATTATGTTACTTAATATATATATACACACACACATATATACAACACATATATACAATGCATATAGACACACATATACACATACACATATTCACACACATATACACACACATATATACACACACATATAAACACATATATATATATACACACATATGCACACATACATACACACATATATACACATATAAACACACATATACACATACACATACACACATATAAACACACATATATATATACACACATATAAACACACATATATATATATATATATATATATATATACACACACACATATATTCACACACATATACACATACACATACACACATCCACACACATATACACACATATATATATACACACATATAAACACACATATATATATATACACACACATACACACACATATACACACATATATATATATATATATATATATATATATATATATATATATATATATATATACACACACATATAAACACACATATATATATACACACATATACACACATATAAACATATATATATATATATATATATACACATATAAACATATATATATATATATATACACACACACACATACACACATATACACACATATATACACACATATATACACACACATACACACACACATATACACACAAATACACACACATACACACACACATACACACACACATATACACACATATACACACAAACATACACACACATACACACACACATACACATATATACACACATGTAGTAATTGGAAACAAGGTATTCAAACAGGCAGGTGTCCACCTGCCTATGCACCTCGCGGTAGAAGAGCAGTGACTAAGTAAGTAAATGTGTGCACATACTGCCAAGTAGGGGAAGGCTGACAGAGGAAGAATTATTGGTGATGAGGTGTTATATTTCTGTCGTTTACAGACCAGGGAGAAAATTGGTGGTTGATTGGGTAGGAATTTAATTATTTTTATTTTTATTTTTCTTGACAGTATCTAACAGCTTGTTTTTAGATTTGTAACTGCAAATGGTTCTTTTACGTGAACACGGGACCTCTGAGCGTATCGTCTGTCTCCGAAATGACAAGGCGCTCCATCTTATCTCCCTTGAGACTGGTGAGTCATTTGAAGCTTGGTGAGCAGCCATTGTTTCGCGCTTTCGTTCGCATCCCGAGACCTGAGCGCCTTACCTGTTATAGTACTTGTTAGTGTGTATACACATACATAACACACATAGCACCCATAACACACATAGCACCCATAACACAACAACACAACACGAAACTAAACGACATACAGACATACATAAATACAGACAGACAAACATACATACATAACACACATGGCACCCATAACACAACAACACAACACGAAACTAAGCGACATACAGACATACATACATACAGACAGACATACATATATAACACATATGGCACCCATAACACAACAACACACCACGAAACTAAACGACATACAGACATACATACAGATAGACAGACAGACAGACAGACATACATACATACATACATAACACACATGGCACCCGTAACGCAACAACACACCACGAACCTAAACGACATACAGACATACAGACAGACAGACATACATACATACATAACACACATGGCACCCATAACAGAACAACACACCACGAAACTAAACGACATACATTCAGACAGACAGACAGACAGACATACATACATACATAACACACATGACACCCATAACACAACAACACACCACGAAACTAAACGACATACAGACATACATGCATACAGACAGACAGACATACATACATACAGACATGCATACAGACAGACATACAGACAGACATACAGACAGACATACCGACATACATACAGACATGCATACAGACAGACAGACAGACAGACATACATACATACAGACAGACAGACAGACAGACATAAATGTATATGAGTGCGTTGGAGGCGAGGATTGAACGCAGAGAATGAGTTGTTAGTTTCAAGATTTCTGGATTGACTGGGTGAATGTACCTCCCTTTCGACCCCAGACCTTCGTCTTTAGGTTTTATCAGAAAGTATTTGTCAGTGTATGGATGCGTGTGGTTCTGTGTGTAGTGTGGGTGTACTGGTCAGTGTATGAATACGTGTGTGTATATGTTTGTAGTGTCGGCGTATTAACCAGTGAATGCATGTGTGTATATGTTTGTAGTGTCGGCGTATTAACCAGTGAATGCATGTGTGTATATGTTTGTAGTGTAGGCGTGTTGACCAGTTGATGCGTGTGTGTATATGTTTGTAGTGTAGGCGTGTTGACCAGTTGATGCGTGTGTATATATGTTTGTTGTATAAGCGTGTTGACCAGTTGATGCGTGTGTGTATATGTTTGTAGTACAGGCGTGTTGACCAGTTGATACGTGTGTGTATATGTTTGTAGTGTAGGCGTGTTGACCAGTTGATGCGTGTGTGTATATGTTTGTAGTGTAGGCGTGTTGACCAGTGGATGCTTGTGTGTATCTGTTTGCAGAATGGGTGTATTAACCAGTGGATGCTTGTGTGTATGATGTATATGTTTGAACCGATAGCATCCAGCGACTTATAGCTGCATCATTGCATCGGGGTCGACGAACCAGAGCTGGCCAGAACATATTCCGCCTTTAACCGGTTGCTCTGTAAACAGGTGGAGCATTAAACTCTGTCTTAAGAAAATAGGGATCGCAAATGAAAGCCAAACCCAGCAACTTAAAAAAATCCGACTGAAATCGGATGTGTCGGGCGGTGAGACGCAGATGTCTCAGCCCTGCTGTAAAGTGTAATACGTCGTTAACGCCATACTTGTCAGAACTACCGTTGAAGAATAAAAATGGCAATAAAACAGTTCAGCGGCATCAGAAAATAAGGAGCCAAATATATGGGGCATGATTGGAAAATGCAGAAGCTAGCACACACTGTAACACAGACCATGAAACTGAGAAAGGCAGATACATAACAGTATAACAACGACACATAACAGTCAAGGAAATCAATAATAACATTAATTGGAAGTGCTTGAGACCGGAAATTCCTCAGAGATATCTGATCGGCCTGGCCTGGCGGTCCTTGAAGGAGCAGATAGAAGACAATCACGTACTAGAAGGCAGTCGTGTCTAAATCATTCAATAACTTGTATACATCCATTTGAGTATCAATCCTCCAAACTATTGTTTCAACCAGAGAGAGGAGAAACGGTAACAGTGATTATATCTCGTTGCAGAGAAACAGGTTTAATGCATCGTTCGGTTCAGTCTAGTCTACCCAGCTGTAAATAGTAACCTGACAGAGTTAGAAAGGACAATGTGGCAGTGAGGTGGATTAGTCCTGCGATTTTTAGTGAAAACAAAACTGAAGGAGGGGGGGGGGGGGGGTCAGTGGTCTCGAGGTAAGGTGTCCGCCTCTGGTGAAGGGGGGGGGGGGGGCTCAGTGGTCTCGAGGTAAGGTGTCCGCCTCTGGTGGGGGAGGGGGGCTCATTGGTCTCGAGGTAAGGTGTCCGTCTCTGGTGGGGGACTCAGTGGTCTCGAGGTAAGTTGTTCGCCTCTGCGGTGAGTGGGGGGGGGGGGGTCTCAGTGGTCTCGAGGTAAGGTGTCCGCCTCTGGGAGGGGGGGGGGCTCGTGGTCTCGAGGTAAGGTGCTCGCCTCTGGGGGGAGGGCCTCAGTGGTCGAGGTAAGGTTTACGCATCTGGTGGAGGGCTCAGTGTCTCGAGGTAAGGTGTCCGCCTCTGGTAGGGGGCTCAGTGGTCTCGAGGTAAGGTCTCCGCCACTAGTGGGGGGGGGGGGGGGGTGGGGGCTCAGTGGTCTCGAGGTAAGGTGTCCGCCTCTACTCAGTGGTCTCGAGGTAAGGTGTTTGCCTATGGGGGGGGGGGGGGCGCCTTAGTGGTCGAGGTAAGGTTTGCGCCTCTGGTGGAGGGCTCAGTGTCTCGAGGTAAGGTGTCCGCCTCTGGTGGGGGGCTCAGTGGTCTCGAGGTAAGGTGTCCGCCTCTGGTGGGGGGGGGGGGCTCTGTGGTCTCGAGGTAAGGTGTGCGCCTCTGGTGGGGGGGGGCTGAGTGGTCTCGAGGTAAGTTGTCCGCCTCTGGTGGGGGGGGGGGGCTCATTGGTCTCGAGGTAAGGTGTCCGTCTCTGGTGGGGGACTCAGTGGTCTCGAGGTAAGTTGTTCGCCTCTGCGGTGAGTGGGGGGGGGGGGGTGGGTCTCAGTGGTCTCGAGGTAAGGTGTCCGCCTCTGGGAGGGGGGGGGGGCTCAGTGGTCTCGAGGTAAGGTGTTCGCCTCTGGGGGGAGGGCCTCAGTGGTCGAGGTAAGGTTTACGCATCTGGTGGAGGGCTCAGTGTCTCGAGGTAAGGTGTCCGCCTCTGGTAGGGGGCTCAGTGGTCTCGAGGTAAGGTCTCCGCCACTAGTGGGGGGGGGGTGGAGGTTCAGGGGTCCCGAGGTAAGGTGTTCGCCTCTGGGAGGGGGGGGGGGGCTCAGTGGTCTCGAGGTAAGGTGTTTGCCTATGGGGGGGGGGGGGCGCCTCAGTGGTCGAGGTAAGGTGTACGCCTCTGGTGGAGGGCTCAGTGTCTCGAGGTAAGGTGTCCGTCTCTGGTGGGGGGCTCAGTGGTCTCGAGGTAATGTCTCCGCCACTAGTGGGGGGAGGGGTGGGGGGCTCAGTGGTCTTGAGGTAAGGTGTCCGCCTCTGGTGGGGGGGGGGGGCTCTGTGGTCTCGAGGTAAGGTGTGCGCCTCTGGTGGGGGGGCTGAGTGGTCTCGAGGTAAGGTGTCCGCCTCTGGTGGGGGGGATCAGTGGTCTCGAGGTAAAGTGTCCGCCTCTGGTGGGGGACTGAGTGGTCTGGAGGTAAGGCAAGGTAAGGTCTTGGTGCCAGAGGTCGCGGGTTCAAACCACGGTGGAGATCTGGTTTTTCTTCGAAATCGATAGTAGTAGTCCTAATAACCGCTGCCTGGACAAAATACAAATAATTATAGCTAGCAAATCTACCCACAATAATTTGTATCTTCCCCCAGTAGTTTGTTAAAAGCAGCATTGATGGCGCCTAACAGACTGCAGGTCTACTTAGCTCTTTTTGTGTGACATCTATTAAGGAGCTAATTGAGAGAGACGCGTAGCGCAGTGGTGAGAGCGCTGTATTTGCTTCTGAGTGTTCCTGGTTTCATTCCCCAGTTTAGGCGGTAACGTTTTTTTCAGACCGCAACGGCACCCGGGTCGACCCAGCCTTTAATGGGTACCGGTTAAGTCTGGGAAGAGGAGATGGCTACCGCCCTCATATAGCCGAGCCTTTGAAATGTGAGATCGCTAACACCTCACCCCCTACGACAGTAATGCTATGGGTTACTTTACTTGACTTTGCTCTTACTATTAAGATGGACTCGCATATCGGTTAACCACCCTCCTAGAATCTGGTTGTATACATACTCCCCAGAGTCTTCTAAACCAGTATAAAATACGTTTCGTTACGCTAAATCAAACTGCAACCCAGTACAAAGCAATCTCTAGCACTTGGCACACAACCCTCTCCAGCATGTTCCATCTTTAACCTTTCCTCAACTCGTGGTACTGGATGGTGTAAATCCAGTATGGATTCCCGTGTCCAAGCTGGTTATTGCACCCTCCATTATCGGCTATTATTTATTGCACATCCTCACCACTGAACTTCTTACAAATCTATTATTTACAAACCGTTGAAGCTGTATCACGTTTCGTCTAGACTTTCCAACTCACACCCTCCCACACCCCTCCCACCATTTACACAGTTGTCAGCTATGTTTGAAATAAAGCTGTAGAAACAATTGTGTATCGCTCTCTCTCTCTATCTACTTATGTATGTCTCTCTCTCTCTCTATCTATCTATCTCTCTCTCTATCTCTCTCTATCTATCTCTCTATCTATCTCTCTCTCTATCTACTTATGTATGTCTCTCTCTCTCTCTCTATCTATCTCTCTCTCTATCTACTTATGTATGTCTCTCTCTCTCTATCTATCTATCTCTCTCTAGCTCTCTCTCTCTATCTATCTCTCTCTATCTACTTATGTATGTCTCTCTCTCTCTCTCTCTCTCTCTATCTATCTCTCTCTCTATCTATCTCTCTCTATCTACTTATGTATGTCTCTCTCTCTCTCTCTCTATCTATCTCTCTCTATCTACTTATGTATGTCTCTCTCTCTATCTATCTATCTCTCTCTATCTCTCTCTACTGTCACTCACTTTGTATTCCTGCTCTCGTCTCTTCTTTCTTTCACTCTATCTCTCTCTCTCTATTTCTCAATCTCTCTATTTATCTCTCTCTATCACTCTTTCTCTATCTATATTTATGCTGTCTATTGTTTCTTTTTCTCTTTGTTGTGTCCCTCTCTTTAAAATCGCTCTGTTGGCTCTATTTCTCGGACTCCATCTTTCTCTATTTCTATATCCTCTTCTCTCTCTCTCCATTTCTACCAGTTACTTCTTTCTACATTTCAATCTTCTTCTGCTTTTTGCTATCTAACTCTGTTCATTCTCTGTAGTTCTCTAAGTATTAGAACTTTCTCTCTAATTCTATCTTTCTTCTATTTCTTTATGTTTATATCTTTCTTTTATATCGCCTTATTTCTCTCTCTTTTGTTTCTATTTATATTTCTCTTATATCTACCTCTCTCTCTTCTGTATTTATATCTACCTCTCTCTCTTCTGTCGTTATATCTACCTCTCTCTCTTCTGTCTTTAAATGTACCTCTCTCTTCTGTCTTTATATCTACATCTCTCTTCTGTCTTTATATCTACATCTCTCTTCTGTCTTTACATCTACCTCTCTCTTCTGTTTTTATATCTACCTCTCTCTATTCTGTCTTTATATCTAATTCTCTCTTCTGTCTTTATATCTACCTCTCTCTCTATATATCTCTCTTCTGTCTTTCTGCGTCTCTTTCTATATACCTCCCTTCATATATACCTCCATCGTCCGTCTTTATATCTACCTCTCTCTTCTGTCTTTATATATACCTCTCTCTTCTGTCTTTATATCGACCTCTCTCTCTTCTATCTATGTCTCTACCTCTCTATATTCTGTCTTTATATCTACCTCTCTCTGTCTTTCTATCTAACGCTCTCTCTTCTTTCTATATTTCCTCTTCTGTCTTCAAATGTACCTCCTTCTTCTGTCTTTGTATCAACCTCCCTCTTCTTTCTCTATCCTTATTTCTCTCTCTCTCTCTCTGTCTCTCTCATGTCTTTATATATATCTATATTTCTATTCCTTTTGCCTTAATCTTTATTTGTATCTCTCTTTTCTGTCTCTCTATATATACATATCTTTCTTTTTTTCTCTATTTGTATATGCCTCTTCTTTCTTTATATCTAATAATATATATATATATATATATATATATATATATATATATATATATATATATATATATAATTTATGTATCTCTATCTTTACATTTACCTTCTTTCTCTATCTTTCACTTTCTCTTATGTCTCTGTCTCTCTCCTCTATATATACATTACACCGTATAAACTCCCTCCCTTCTATATATATATATGTTTTACACTCTACAATTACAGGCCGATTGAATATACATTACATTCTAAAACCAGAGTCAATATCCACTTGAACCGCATCGATCCCCAGCACCTGTCCTTCTTCAGACATTGCTCTCACCCTGGTGAAATAGACCCCTATTCATTGAGTTCAAAGCGCTTGCGGACATGAGGAAAAGATTCTTACAAGCACGGCCGACAATTGCCAACATACTTTACGAAGCAGTGAAACAACTAAATAAGACCTGTATCTCTATAAGAATGGCATTGGGCCGCCAAGAGCAGGCTTGGTCAGCAGCTATGGGATAACAGGAATAACAACAACCTTCTATAAACTCATCCATTTATATTACCTTCTATAAACTCATCCATATATATTACCTACTATAAACTCATCCATTTATATTACCTTCTATAAACTCATCCATATATATTACCTTCTATAAACTCATCCATTTATATTACCTTCTATAAACTCATCCATACATATTACCTTCTATAAACTCATCCATATATATTACCTTCTATAAACTCATCCATTTATATTACCTTCTATTAACTCATCCATAAATATTACCTTCTATAAACTCATCCATATGTATTACATTCTATAAACCCATCCATATAAATTACCTTCTATAAACTCATCCATTTATATTACCTTCTATAAACTCATCCATATATATTACCTTCTATAAACTCATCCATATATATTACCTTCTATAAACTCATCCATATATATTACCTTCTATAAACTCATCCATATATATTACCTTCTATAAACTCATCCATATATATTACCTTCTATAAACTCATCCATATATATTACCTTCTATAAACTCATCCATATATATTACCTTCTATAAACGCAGCCACCTGTGTGACAGGGTCATAGAGATCCCAAACTTGGTTCTCGAACCAATGAGAACATTGAAGAACACTTTTTTATATCTTTATTCTGACTCAAGGTCACTAGAGAATAACTATTCTACAGAAACTGTATTTTTAGATCACTGGTCGAGGTCACAACAAATGCTGGGAGAAACTAAGAATAACCGACAGTTCAGACAGTTTTATATTTCTATTACATTTATATCACAGTCTGGCTTTCTTCGTAAAGTATAACTTTTCATTGTCCGAAACCAGGCCAAGGGAAAGTTAGCTCTGGGCGAACAAGAAATTGCCGTCTTTCAATATCAATTTTTAATATGTAGATATTATTACGACAAAAAATAGGTCAACACTCGCAGATAGGTTTGTTCCAGATGCCAGTGTCACGACAGGGGTGGGGGAGTTTGGAAGTGAACCAGATTCAGCTAGTGTCTCAGGTGACTGACTCGTATCAGACGTAGGATTCACAGTTGCGTAGTTGATGGCGTAAACATGTAGAATGTAGAGATGGGGGGGGGGTTGACATAACCCGGTCCAGCAGAATGCACCAGAGAATCGTTATTCTGAAGCCATCAAATCTGATAATTCAGGAGATCTCCAAGGAAGGGGTAGTAAGGGAGTTTTAAATAAAGGGGGGAGGGGGAATTCATAAATTGAGCTTTGGATTATAAGTAGACAGTCACAAAAATATTTGCAGAAATTGACCATGATGTTGGAAAATATAGGAGCAAGTGATTAGCTGTGCCTAGCAACCAAAGTAGAAGGGCGGAACAAAGGATACACATAACAAATGTGGACTGAGATTAGCAGAAAGGCAGAGCAAATAATGACATTTGGAGATCCCCGATAGATGAATTATGGAGTTGTCAGGAATCGTTGAGGCTGAGGCCTGCACACAGTTGTCTCCAGATGACACTCATCGTTGAGGCTGAGACCTGCACACAGTTGTCTCCAGATGACACTCATCGTCTGATGCTGAGGCCTGCACACAGTTGTCTCCAGATGACACTCATCGTCTGATGCTGAGGCCTGCACACAGTTGTCTCCAGATGACACTCATCGTCTGATGCTGAGGCCTGCACACAGTTGTCTCCAGATGACACTCATCGTTGAGGCTGAGGCCTGCACACAGTTGTCTCCAGATGACACTCATCGTTGAGGCTGAGACCTGCAAACAGTTGTCTCTAGATGACACTCATCGTTGAGGCTGAGGCCTGCACACAGTTGTCTCCAGCTGACACTCATCGTTGAGGCCGAGGCCTGCACACAGTTGTCTCCAGATAACACTCATCGTCTGATGCTAGAGAGTATCTCTTGGATAGACAGTGTGTCTCGAGGTCGGTAGTAGTCTAAGGGGTGGGTGGGGGGCTCATGTCAGAAAACTGTTGTCAAACCGTTGGAGAACACTTTCCTGAGACCAGAGAGAGATGTCTTGACTGGACACTTGGAATCGTATCACTGAGTCATGTGTGAGAGAAGTCTTGACTGGACTCTTGGAATCGTATCACTGAGTCATGTGTGAGAGATGTCTTGACTGGACACTTGGAATCGTATCACTGAGTCATGTGTGAGAGAAGTCTTGACTGGACACTTGGAATCGTATCACTGAGTCGTGTGTGAGAGAAGTCTTGACTGGACTCTTGGAATCGTATCACTGAGTCATGTGTGGGAGAAGTCTTAACTGGACACTTGGAATCGTATCACTGAGTTATATGTGAGAGAAATGTCGATATGACACTAGGAATCACTTTCATGAGAACGGATTCGAGAAGCATTTTTATTCTACAGTGAAACCTGAATGAACTAAACTACCTGAACGTCGGAAGTCACAGACACATTACACAATACCAGGAACAAGTAACAAGTACATAGTTTACAACTAGATTTTGTTGCAAGGGAAAGAAATAGACTAGAATTGCTCATGAGATAGTAAACCTGGGGACACCAGAAGAGACATCTTGTTATTTGCATATAACCTCTGATGGGTGGTTGTCTAATCATATCAAGTTATGTAATACAATTAATTTACTGCTTTATAATTCTTAGATAGCTGTATGTTCTGAATATTTATTTGAGAGCGGAAGTATTTCAGGATGTATTTTGTCTAAGCGAGTTAACCTGCTAGACCTGTAGTACACTCTATGGATTCTCCAGTTACACTAAACCCTATAAACTAATTCGTATAAAATCATCTTCTATGTAGGCATTTTAATTCTTCATATTAACTCACCCATTCAAGTTCGTCACATAAACTCTTTCACATGTACATACCTACATGCATACGTTTATATACAACCACAGTGATCTGCTGGAGTCTTTGTGTATGACCAGGACAAGAATAGCACCACTGCCGCCATATAGATTGTGTCGTAAGAGAAGCACCACTTCCGCCATATATATTATGTCGTGAGAGAAGCACCACTTCCGCCATATAGATTATGTCGTGAGAGAAGCACCACTGCCGCCATATAGATTATGTCGTAAGAGCCGACTAACAATGTGACGTGACATTACACCGGCCATGTGGTTAGTTAAGAGTGACATAAATGTTACCTAACAGGCTGCGGGTCTACTTTGCTCTAGTATTTTAGTCTATTCAGATGTACTCGCACATCGATTAACCACCATCTGCGACACTTGTCCAAACACAGTGGAGTGATAAGCTGCTCGAGCCTAGCCTGCTAAATAGAAAATCCTCCTCCCGGTTACATCGAGCTGACGCCAGAGCTGGGACCTTGACCTTTCCCTGTCCAAGTAGAGGTCGACTAAGGCAAATATACGAGGCTCAGTGGTATCGATGTAAAGTGCCCGCCTCGGGTGCTGGAGGTCGCGGGTTCAAATCACGGCGGAGACCGCGATTTATTTATATTGATCGTCTGCTAAAAGTTCTCCTGGTCTCTGTGTAGTGAGATCAGACTACCGTGTTCGGGGTCCAGCATGTTAAAAAATCCCTTTGCAGTTGGGCGTAGGCTTAAAGGTCACTTCCATTTTTCAAATTGAAAATATCTACCCAAATCGTGTGTACCTCCCCCTAGGCCTAATAAGCCGCAGGAAGTTTAAAATATTTGCTAGGGAAAGCCGATAGCCTTCGGTTACCTGGCACGATATATTAAACAAGTCTATTTGAATAAGAGAATGACGTCTGACAGCGGACGAAGAAGAAGAATCACAGAATTCCAAGAAATATATAACAGCCCATTTCCTGGGCAGAACAGTATAGGAATGAGTCCGACTGACCAATCACATATTAACGTCCAACCTAAATAATAATATCAAACGGAACGATTTAGCTGGGCACTACAGCACTAGAACGAATGTAGATTATGCCCCGTCAGCTAGAAGGAAGTGGCTGATTCAGTTTATGTATCGATTTACCAATAAGATTTACATTATTAAATCTTGATTACACATTTTTGTATTTATTATACACGAACTGTTAACTTCATCCATCACAACATCCCAGGGACATTCGTTACGTGGCCTCCATTTTTGTAAGCGGAAGCAACCGGATGTTCTCACGGAAACCTCATTTCCCAGTGGACGGCGGCCTGTTTGGTTCAAGGTCAAGTTACTGATTTAGTAATAAGGGCCATAACTACTAGAACATGAAGAGGAGGGGGGGGGGGGAGGGGTTGCAACTAAAACATAAAAGCTAATTGGTACAAAAAAATGGGGATTTGGTTTTATACATTTTAAAGAGGGGGGGGGGGGGGTGGGGGGTGGGGGTGGGAGTTTGACTAGAAAAGTTAAGGGGCAGTTAGACTTAGAAAATACTAGATGAATTGGTACTAGAACATTAAAGGGGGAATTGATACTAGAACAATAAAGGGGGATTTGGTACTAGAACATTAAAGGGGGAATTGATACTAAAACAATAAAGGGGGATTTGGTACTAGAACAATAAAGGGGGATTTGGTACTAGAACATTAAAGGGGGATTTGGTACTAGAACATTAAAGGGGGAATTGATACTAGAACAATAAAGGGGGATTTGGTACTAGAACAATAAAGGGGGATTTGGTACTAGAACATTAAAGGGGGATTTGGTACTAGAACATTAAAGGGGGATTTGGTACTAGAACAATAAAGGGGGATTTGGTACTAGAACATTTAAGGGGGAATTGATACTAGAACAATAAAGGGGGATTTGGTACTAGAACATTAAAGGGGGAATTGATACTAAAACAATAAAGGGGGATTTGGTACTAGAACAATAAAGGGGGAATTGATACTAGAACAATAAAGGGGGATTTGGTACTAGAACATTAAAGGGGGATTTGGTACTAGAACATTAAAGAGGGATTTGGTACTAGAACATTAAAGGGGGATTTGGTACTAGAACATTACAGGGGGATTTGGTACTAGAACATTCAAGGAGGATTTGGTACTAGAACATTAAAGGGGGATTTGGTACTAGAATATTAAATCTTGCTATACCGACACTAAAACCCCATTTTTACACTGTCTGTTTCATCATTATTATTTTACGTTAGAGTTACATGACATTTTTTGTCATTCTTTTCTTTTTTTAAACATTATATTAGTTTATCTTATATACAAATGTGCTGAGGAAACTTGCTGGCACAAGCTGGGGAGCAGACGAAAGTATACTAAAGAAACTGTACACTGGAAAAGTGAGACGAGTTCTCGAGTATGGCATTGCGGCATGGACAACAGCAGCGAAGGCGAACTTCGATAAAATTAGCAAACTTCAAAACCAAGCCATGAGAGTTATAACAGGAGGCATGAAGTCAACGCCAATTGTAGAACTTGAAAAGATTACAAATCGGCAATCCATGACCGACAGAAGAGACTGCAGAGCCCAGCAGCAAGCAGGGAAAATGAGAAGACTGACAGACCATTCAATGCATCACTGACTAAATAGATTTGGAAAAGGGAATCTAAAGCGGAAAAACTTTGCAGAAATAGCCTAAGCAAAGATGAGCGAAGACCCTATGAACACCATAACAACACAAAAGCCTATCCCTACTGTGCGCAAACCCACATGGAAGCAGTATATCATTCCAGAGGTGGTAGAAAATGTACCAGGTATTGGAAACAAGAACAGCCAGACTGAAAAAAGAAAGAATAGACATAACCCTGAGGTACATAGCGGAAAACTACCCAAAACATGGACTGGGCCATGCATACACCGACGGTTCTGTAACAAACACGACACAGAATGGGGACGGAGGGGTATTCCTGAGCCTAACAAATGGTAGAAAAATAACACTGTCAGTGGCAACTGGAAAATTCTCAAGCAATTTCAGAGCAGAGGCAGAGGCACTGGAGGCTGCAATAAAAGAAATGCTGACAGGCGAAAGCAATAAAAGCCAGATAGTCCTGTTTACAGATGCCCTGGCCGTGGTTACAGCACTAAAAAGCCAGAAAAATACTGAACTTAATGATTTAAGAGCAGTACTCTATCAACTATGCCAGCAGACCGCACCAAAAAGAGTAGTGGTACAGTTGGTTCCATCCTACTGTAACATCCAAGGCCACGAGGAGGCAAGCAGACTGGCAAAAGAAGGTGCAAGACTACCACAACCAAAATCCAGTGTGACCTACGAAGAGTCCAAAAGGTTTATTAGGACAGATACATGGCCAAATGGGAAACAGAACATACTGGCTACACAAAAAAATGATGCCTATTACCAGCTGAACAGAAGAGAGCAGGTCGTGGTCTTCAGACTCCGCACAGGCCACAATAGACTGAGGTACCACCTATTCTTCTTCTTCTTCTTCTCCGTACGCAGTCAGACAGTAACCATTATTTTTTCGAAAAAAGCGGCGGTCATCCTGAGGCTCTCGCCACTGCCATAGAGCTTGTCTTGAAGTTCCACTGGTAATGGCCACATCTACTCTCTCTGATCCTCGTATGTCGGGCAGTTCTGCAGCAGATGTTCCGCGGTCATTTTACCAGTACCGCACGGGCATTCGTCGGTACACCCTATCTTCAATTTGTTGAATAGGTGGTACCTCAGTCTGTTGTGGCCAGTGCGAAGTCTGAAGACAACGACCTGCTCTCTTCGGTTCAACTGGTAATAGGCATCGTTTTTGGTGTAACCAGTATGTTCGGTTTCCCATTTGGTCATGTATCTGGCTTTGATAAGCCGTTTTGACTCTTCGTACGTCATACTGGTATCTGTTTGTGGTAGTCTTGCACCTTCTTTTGCCAGTCTGTCTGCCTCCTCGTTGCCTTGGATGTTGCAGTGTGACGGAACCCACTGTATCACTACCCTTTTTGGTGCGGACTGCTGGCACAGTTTGCAGAGTGCTGCTCTTAAGTCATTAAGCTCAGTGTTTTTCTGGCTTTTTAACGCTGTGACTACGGCGAGAGCATCTGTCAGCAGGACTATATGGCTCTCATTTTCACTGTGTGTCACCATTTCTTCCACTGCCGCCCTCAGTGCCTCTGCCTCCGCTCTGAAATTGCTTGTGTACTTACCAGTAGCGAATGACAGTGTTATTTTTCTGCCATTTGGTAGGTTCAGGAATGCTCCTGCCCCTCCGTTCTGTGTAGTGTGTGTTACAGAACCGTCGGTGTATGCATGGGTATAGTCCATGCTTGGGTAGCTTTTCGTTATGAAGCTTAGGGTAGTATCTCTCCTTTCTTTTTCAGTCTGGCAGTTTTTGTTTGCAATACCTGGTATATTTTCTACCACCTCTGGAAATATATCCTGCCTCCAGGTAGGTTTTCGTACAGTAGTGATGGGTTTTGGTTTTGTTAGTGCGTTTATGGGATCTTCGTGCATCTTTGCTTTGGCTATTTCTGCAAAGTTTCTCCGCTTTAGTTTCCCATTTCCCAAATTGTTTAGTCTCTGGTGCATTGGATGGTCGGTCAGTCTTCGGAGTTTCTCTGACTGCAGCTGGGCTCTGCAGTCTCTTTTATCGGTCATGGATTGCAGTTTTGTAATCTTTTCAAGTTCTACAATTGGCGTTGACTTCATGCCACCTGTTATAATTCTCATGGCTTGGTTTTGAAGTTTGTTAACTTTATCGAAGTTCGCCTTCGCTGCTGTTGTCCATGCCGCAATGCCATACTCGAGAACTGGTCTCACTCTTCCAGTATACAGTTTCTTTAGTATGCCTTCGTCTGCTCCCCAGCTTGTGCCAGCAAGTTTCCTCATGATTGCCATTCTTTCTCTGGCTTTCATTCGGTTTCTCTCAATCTGACTTTTCCATGTCATGCGCCGATCAAATGTGACTCCCAGATAGGTTGGGTTGTCGTTTGGCTGCAGGATTTTGCCATTTAGACTTAATTGTACCACCTATTCAATAAACTGAAGATGAGTGGCACTGACGAATGCACCTGTGGTATAGGGAAAATGACCGCTGAACATCTGTTGCAAAATTGCCCGATATATGAGGACCAGAAAAAGCACATGTGGCCATCACCAGTGCCAACACTAGACAAGCTCTATGGCAGTGCCGACAGCCTCAGGATGACAGCTGCTTTCTTCGAACAAATTCAAGTTGGCGCCTGACAGCGTACGAAGAAGAAGAAGATATACAAATGTGCAACATTTAATGGGCTATCAAACAGAACTACTTTGTGTCTTTATATTGAAAACAAAAGATAAATAGTAATTTACGTTCATTGTAAATTCATTTGAACTTCCAATAATATATCAAGCTTTGTGCATGTCTGAAGCTCACAACATTAGCTATGACTGATAGAATATCCGTTCATACACAACATATACAAGTTGTATAATTTTCTTTCAGCAAATGCAAATTTAGTGTGCATTTGAATCTTTGAACTGACATTGTGAAAAAAAAAGAAAGGTAGGAAAACGATGTAAGTTGAAGTTACGTCACAGTAATATATTATAACATAATTGTCTTATTTTAACATTTTGTTAATGTACTTTATTTACATATTTGAATAGGCTATCTATTAGAATCAATTTTTCTTCACATAAAGAAAAATATATAAATAGTGGTATACAATATTTGTTTTTAAGTCTTTCAACTGACCATATCTGAACCTACCAAATGGCAGAAAAATAACACTGTCATTCGCTACTGGTAAGTACACAAGCAATTTCAGAGCGGAGGCAGAGGCACTGAGGGCGGCAGTGGAAGAAATGGTGACACATAAAGAAAATGAAAGCCAAACAGTCCTGCTTACAGATGCTCTGGCCGTAGTCACAGCGCTAAAAAGCCAGAAAAACACTGAGCTTAATGACTTAAGAGCAGTACTCTGTCAACTATGCCAGCAGTCCGCACCAAAAAGGGTAGTGGTACAGTAGGTCCCATCACACTGCAACATCCAAGGCAACGAGGAGGCAGACAGACTGGCAAAGGAAGGTGCAAGACTACCACAAACAGATACTAGTATGACGTACGAAGAGTCAAAACGGCTTATTAAAGCCAGATACATGACCAAATGGGAAACTGAACATACCGGCTACACCAAAAACGATGCCTATTACCAGTTAAACAGAAGAGAGCAGGTCGTTGTCTTCAGACTTCGCACTGGCTACAATAGACTGAGGTACCACTTATTCAACAAATTGAAGATAGGTGGTACCGACGAATGCCCGTGTGGTACCAGGAAAATGACCGCTGAACATCTGCTGCAGAACTGCCCGACATACGAGGATCAGAGAGAGCAGATGTGGCCATCACCAGTGGCAACACAAGACAAGCTCTATGGCAGTGTCGACAGCCTCAGGATGACCTCCGCTTTTTTCGAAAAAATAATGGTTACTGTCTGACTGCGTACGAAGAAGAAGAAGAAGAAGAACTGACCATAATATACCATAATATATTTGTTCAGGTCTGAAGCTCCTAACACTAATCCTCTCTAACAATATCAATTTATACACAACATGTCAGTTTTATCATTTTCCAAGAATAGATAACCTGTAGTACTTGTTCTGATGATAATCTTTGCTTTCGATTACTGGAAGCCATTTTTATCAAATAAATATTTCTGGAGAAAATCGATTGATCAGCTAATTTCTTAAATTCGAACCACTTTGTCTACGAAAAAACAAACTCAAATGGCTCTTAAGTTGTAAAGTTCATCAAAAGGAAGTGGCATTCAAAATGTTGGATTGGTTTAAGCTTCAAAAATTGTTTTCTTAACTTTTCTAATAGAGATCTTGCATGACAAGCCACTCTAAGTGGCTTGTGCAAAATTAAATCCTAAAATATGCCACTGAAGTGGCTCATGTAGTCTAGGAGTTACAGGGGGAATTGGTACTAGAACATTAAAGGGGGAATTGATGAAACATATCTTAGCTATAAAGACATATCATATAAGGAGGTTAAACATGTTTTAACATGTAACAGAGGTGGGAGGAAGATAGACAGAGCTTAGACATGTTTTAACATTTAACAGAGTTGGGAGGAAGATACACAGAGATTAGACATGTTTTAACATTTAACAGAGTTGGGAGGAAGATACACAGAGATTAGACATGTTTTAACATTTAACAGAGTTGGGAGGAAGATACACAGAGATTAGACATGTTTTAACATTTAACAGAGTTGGGAGGAAGATACACAGAGATTAGACATGTTTTAACATTTAACAGAGTTGGGAGGAAGATAGAAAGCGTTTAAAAAATCATTTTTCTTTTTCTTTCTTAGGATTTAAAAAAAACATTTTTTTTTTAGCGTTCGCCTTATTTCTCTAATCCAAAAGGCTGTGTGCGTTGCACTGCGTTTTTATTTTTCGTCTGTCGGCCCCCTGCATCCGACTTCAGCATGCATTTTATGTAAGGGTCTGCTTCCTCCTGCATTTTCTAAGGGTTTGCTTCTCTGGGGTAACGGCCGGTGCTGTGATGGGGATCGAACCCAGCACCTTCCGGTTGTGAGCCGTGTCACTTAACCACTATGCCATGCCGTCCCCTTTTCTTTGGATTTAACTAAGGGCAGTGTCACTGCAGCTGAACTCAGTCCCGCCTTAATTTAAGGAACCAAAACGAACCATGAACGCATTGTCTCGAGCCACGCAGGGGGGAGTTTAGCTTATCTTATGTAACTTTCAGGTAACACCAGTCATGTGTCCACACCTGGACCGATAGTGGTGGTAGACGGTAGACTTGTTGCCCCCTACAAGCACACGAACAAAAACGCGCGCCGTTTGGGAAATCATGCGATCTGGGGAAGCAGATCAAAATATAAATCTCGGCTGAGAGACGTGAGGAACACTTTGGAGAGAGACGCTCGGTGGAGAGTAGGCGATATGCAGTTGAGGTAGATTTGAGTTGAGAACCACAGAAAGAGAACGTTTCACTTCAGAGACAGATAAATTATTTCACTTCAGAGACAGAGAGAGAGAGAACACTTCCTTCAGATATAAAGAGAGAACATTAGATTACTTTTGAAAAAGACGCTCAGTGGAGAGCAATCCACGGAGATATGCAAATGAGATAGACGCGAAGCAAGCAAGGTAACTACCCTCATAAAATGTATTGGTCGTAATTACAACTCGTCAGTAGCTTATAGCCGCAGTCTATAAGACATCTAATTTATCATATTGACGCAGGACCACCGATCACATCTGCTTGAACACGTGAATGTATGTCGTCAGTCGCAGCCAGTTTTCCAGTGATCCCATGGATCATATTTGACCCAGTCTATCCTGATCACGTAGAGACTACTTTGATCTACCGCCGACAAAAAGGAACAAGGCCACGGACGTCATACCCGGGCTTCGAACCTACGAACTTCACCATCAGCGGCAATCCGCAACAAAGTTCAATCACAGCAGGTCAAATTAGGAGACGAGAAAGAACTGGGCAATAACAGTATCGATAAGGTTAGGGTTAGCGGTAGGAGAGTTTTAGCAAGCGTGTGAGAAACAAATTTAAGTTGTTAGAGATTTATAGTTAGTAGTGTTGCTTGAATAAAGAATCTGTTGCATTGTGTTTATCTTTAGTGTTACTTGGATTTGATTAGAGTGAGATAGACTAGAGCAGAGCCCTTTACCGTCTGCGACAGAGCTCCATTAAATTTATCGATCTGGTACATTGGTACTAGTTAATAAAAGGGGGAACTGATATTTAAAAATGATAGAAGGAAATTTGTACTACAAAATAATAGGGACAATTAGTAGAAGAAAATAATAGGGGACCAAAACAAAAAATACAAGCCAGAAATGACAGCATAGACAAACTTGGCAGAGATGGGCAGACAAAGATATTCAGACTCACAATGGGACATTGTAGACTCAAGGCCCACCTCCACAGAATGAGTCTCAGAGACACTGACACGTGCGATTGTAGAGCACCCAAGCAAACACCAGAACATATCCTGCAAGAATGCCTACCTACGTCGATCAAAGAGAGGCAGTCTGTCCCGGGCAGCGACCATGTTCGAAAAGCTGTGGGGGACCGGCGTGGACCTGAAACGCACAGTCTCCTTCATGAACCTCACCGGACTAGAAGCCTAGCATCAGTTGATCGTGAACCTCACCGGACTAGAAGCCTAGCATCAGTAGATCGTGAACCTCACCGGACTAGAAGCCTAGCATCAGTAGATCGTGAACCTCACCGGACTAGAAGCCTAGCATCAGTTGATCGTGAACCTCACCGGACTAGAAGCCTAGCATCAGTAGATCGTGAACCTCACCGGACTAGAAGCCTAGCATCAGTTGATCGTGAACCTCACCGGACTAGAAGCACAGCATCGGTTGATCGTGAACCTCACCGGACTAGAAGCACAGCATCAGTTGATCGTGAACCTCACCGGACTAGAAGCCTAGCATCAGTTGATCGTGAACCTCACCGGACTAGAAGCCTAGCATCAGTAGATCGTGAACCTCACCGGACTAGAAGCCTAGCATCAGTTGATCGTGAACCTCACTAGACTAGAAGCCTAGCATCAGTAGATCGTGAACTTCACCGGACTAGAAGCACAGCATCAGTTGATCGTGAACCTCACCGGACTAGAAGCACAGCATCAGTTGATCGTGAACCTCACCGGACTAGAAGCCTAGCATCAGTTGATCGTGAACCTCACCGGACTAGAAGCCTAGCATCAGTAGATCGTGAACCTCACCGGACTAGAAGCCTAGCATCAGTTGATCGTGAACCTCACCGGACTAGAAGCCTAGCATCAGTTGATCGTGAACCTCACTAGACTAGAAGCCTAGCATCAGTAGATCGTGAACTTCACCGGACTAGAAGCACATCATCAGTAGATCGTGAACCTCACCGGACTAGAAGCCTAGCATCAGTAGATCGTGAACTTCACCGGACTAGAAGCCTAGCATCAGTTGATCGTGAACCTCACCGGACTAGGATCAGTAGATCGATTAAGATGAATAAGAATAAACAATTAAAGAGCAAATTGGTACTAGAAAATGAACAAGCTCTCATCTGCGAATTTGAAAGCCGGTTTGCCAGATGGAAGTACAATGACCACATTATAGATAATAAGAGAATTATATTCTGGCAAATCTAGAGTTAATGTCCTTTCTTTGCCCGGTGGTAAATGTCTTTTAAAACAAATGTAGAGGGGATTGGGGTAGGGGTAAGGGGGTCGTTGATCATATATCTATTACACAAGGGTTCGGCAGTCAAAGGGATTGGAAAACACTCTGATAGATGGTTAGACGGAGAGGCTGAAGGTTAGACGGAGAGGCTGAAGGTTTGACGGAGAGGCTGAAGGTTTGACGGAGAGGTTGAAGGTTAGACGGAGAGGCTGAAGGTTTGACGGAGAGGCTGAAGGTTAGACGGAGAGGTTGAAGGTTAGACGGAGAGGCTGAAGGTTAGATGGAGAGGCTGAAGGTTAGATTGAGAGGCTGAAGGTTAGACGGAGAGGCTGAAGATTAGATTGCGAGGCTGAAGGTTAGATGACCTCGGGTTATCTTCCACATTTAGAAAGTAACTGCACAACCGGCTAAACATGAGACCTCGGACAAGGAGGGTTCTTAACAATCATCCCTGACAGCAGTATATGATATGGAAATCGTTACACATCTTGCCCTATACGTCTTTATACTGGCTTAGAAGACCCTGCAGAGTCTGTATACAATCAGTTTCATTTACATCACCTTGCTCTAAAAGCTATGCGCATCCAATTTATTCTTAAATGCATTAACTGTCTTTGCCTCCACTACCTCCAATGGCAATGCATTCCAAGCATTCACCACTCACTGACTAAAAAATATTTCCTAATATCTAATCTGGACCTCTCTTTAGTCAACTTGTTGCTAAGCCGTCTTGTTATTGTGGTTGCCTGTATTTTAAAAAAATAACTTGTTATCGTCGAATTTATCCATTCCTCTGATCATCTTATGAAGATCACCTTATTATGTTGGTGTATGAGTGATGTTGGTGTTTGGATAATGTTGATGTGTTAAATCATGTTGGTGTATTAGTCATGTTGGTCAATCAAACATGTTTGTGTGTGAATGATGTTGGTATATCAATCATGCTGACGCACGTCTTACGTTGTTTCAATCATGTTTGTGTGTGAATGATGTTGGTATATCAATCATGTTGACGCACGTCTTACGTTGTTTCAATCATGTTTGTGTGTGAATGATGTTGGTATATCAATCATGTTGACGCACGTCTTACGTTGTTTCAATCATGTTTGTGTGTGAATGATGTTGGTATATCAATCATGTTGACGCACGTCTTACGTTGTTTCAATCATGTTTGTGTGTGAATGATGTTGGTATATCAATCATGCTGACGCACGTCTTACGTTGTTTCAATCATGTTTGTGTATGAATGATATCTTAGTATTAGTCGACCTGTACTTCTACAGGGACATACGCCTCTGTGCAGGTCCCATCTCTGATGTGAACTGGATGTAACCAAGAGGAGGATTACCTTGTTACCGGACTAAACTCAAGCAGCTTATTAATCCACTGTGGAAGGCGGTAAACTGTTGTGCGAGTTTATCTTAATAAACTCAAACACTAGAACAAAGTAGACCCGCAGTCTGTTAGGCGCCATCTATGCTGCTCTAAATAAAACACCTAACCCTGGCCAGTGAATGATGTAGGTACATCAATCAAGTCGATCTATCCATCATGATGTTTTATCAATCATGTTGGTGTTTGAATGATGTTGGTATATCAATCATGTTGGTGTTTGAATGATCTCCGTGTCTGAACGCTACAAGATTTCCCGATATATTTATCGACCTAACATTCGCAGATCTACCTGTAGAAAGCTATTAAGTCTCATTTAACAAAGTCATAAACCAATAGCGGCACACGTTTAACGTTAACAAAGTAAACAAAGTCCCACAACTGCAACAGGAACATGGTTATCTCACCTTCAAGGTTGTGACCACCAATGTTTTGTTGCCAAAGGGGTTGCCGTGCCAGAAGTTCTCCCCGTGAGTTATATTCAACCCTGTAGACACTTTCCACTCTCCTCCCTGGCAGTACAGAAGGGGGTACATGTAGAAGAAATGAACCGTTGCAAGAATGACACACCTGTGTTATGTAGTACCTGCATTACGTGATATAGGTGCATTCTTTGATAGTCTACCTTGACATACTTGATGACCTTACGTTAGGGTTGTCAAGGTCTTCTGTTTTTGTAGCTTATAGTTTGGACGGGACCAGGTGTAACCTGATACGTACAGGTAAATGGTCCAGGTAACGCGACAGCGGACATAATTGGAGTAACCCTTTGGGGGAATGGACGAAATCAACAAACAATCCAATTCTTTGGGATTATTCCTTTCTTTCTTCACATACAACAACTGCTTGGATTCATTTCTTTCTTTATTCTCTTACCACTATTCAACCATTTCCCGTTTGGCCACTAACGGCCTAGCCGGACCTCCTCTCACCTTGCAGACTTTAAAGGCCAGGTGTTCTCTTAGCTCACACCGTTCTCTAGCCAGGTATTTGATGTAGTGGTATCTTAGCAACGGTTATACACGATGAAGATGCTAGATCCATGCACAGCCTTCTTTAATTGCATTATGCGACAGGTTTGGATAGTTACAGTCTTCCTCTTCTCGTCTACCTGGATTCCATTATGGCGAACCTAGCTGTAAATTGTTACCTGAAAAGGTAAGGCAATACAGCGAGGAAGGGAGCTAATCACTGAACGTAAGGACGCACTACAAAAATCCTCAACACCGACAGCAGTGAATGCTGGGAGATCAGCTCTTCCTTTCCGTATTACAAAACCCAGGAGAGTTAGTGTCCTCAATCACCAGCTCTATTTTGCTATAGACGGCCATGTTAGATATAGTCAAGCCACACACATGTTAATAGAGGACAATATTGAACTGTCCTTTAATATGTCATACGGCAGGTAACATACACGAAGAGTACGCATGTGTACATACGTACACACACCCATACATACACAACTGTCCCACGATAGACGGTGTACAAGGGCGTCATATCTAGATCAAAGGACTAACATTCTCGTCAGGCAAAAACAATACATTTCCCAAGGTAAGCAATACGCTCATATCAGATAAACAATAGCTTTCCATCAGATAAACAATTGCTTTCCATTAGGTAAACAATTGCTTTCCATTAGGTAAACAATACCTTTACATCAAATAAACAATACCATTCCATTAGAAAACTAACACTTTTAGGTAAACAACAGTTTCCTTCATGTAAACAATACCTTTCCACCAGGTAAACAATACCTTTCCTAAAAGTAAACAATACCTTTACATTACGTAAAAAGCCCACTCATTTGCTGCTGTTGTTCAATTTTCTCGATCACTATATTTACCATTTTATGCGCCCTGAAATGGGCGTCAGTTGGTGGATTGAATTAGCTTCCCTCACATTCCAATCGTGCTGATGAAGGTGGGCAAGGCTTCTCCAGGCGGTTGTGGTACGCTTGTTTTCATCGGAGTGTCGCTCACTGCTTGGGGTCACGTCCATCCATCAACTCGCTAGCGGTCTTGTGATCTCACATCCTATTTCCAGGTAGAGCTGCAGGAACTGATGTCTGGGCTTGGCTAGTATGATCACGTGACCCTGACTAACATAGTCTGATCACTACGTTTCTCTTGGACCTGACTAACATAGTCTTATCATTATGTTTCACGTGGATCTGACTAGCATAGTCTGGTCAGTATGTTTCACGTGGACTTGACTAATATAGACTGATCATTATGTTTCTCTTGGACCTGACTAACATAGTCTTATCCTTATGTTTCTCTTGGACCTGACTAACATAGTCTGATCAGTATGTCCACCTGACCATGACTAACATAGTCTGATCAGTATGTCCACCTGACCCTGACTAACATAGTCTGAACATCATGTTTCTGTTGGACCCGACTAACATAGACTGATCATTATGTTTCTCTTGGACTTGACTAATATAGACTGATCATTACGTTTCTCTTGGACCTGACTAACATAGTCTTATCATTATGTTTCTCTTGGACCTGACTAACATAGTCTTATCATTATGTTTCTCTTGGACCTGACTAACATAGTCTTATCATTATGTTTCTCTTGTACCTGACTAACATAGTCTTATCATTATGTTTCTCTTGGACCTGACTAACATAGTCTTATCATTATGTTTCTCTTGGACCTGACTAACATAGTCTTATCATTATGTTTCTCTTGGACCTGACTAACATAGTCTTATCATTATGTTTCTCTTGGACCTGACTAACATAGTCTGATCAGTATGTCCACCTGACCCTGACTAACATAGTCTGATCAGTATGTCCACCTGACCCTGACTAACATAGTCTTATCATTATGTTTCTCTTGTACCCGACTAACATAGTCTGGTCAGTATGTTGTGCGTGACCAGTCGGTAGTCCTCCATTCCATTCGGTAATTAATACACCTTCTATCAGAAAATGAACCATTGCACAAAGTGCAAAAAAAATGCGTTTCAGTTCTCATATAAATCTGTATTATGAGACTTTCTTGTTTTTCTGTAAATGGAAACAAATATTTACTAAAAAAGAAACAAGTAGATAAGGAGAAATATTATGGGGTGCAGCGACTGAGTAGAGAACAGAAGTGTGTGCTAGAAACCTACCTTGACTAACCCACGTGTTGTTAGCTGAAGTATATCCAGTTTGAAATCTAGTCGTCTGCCAGCTTTCAGGATTATGTCCCCTGTCAGTCCTTTCATTGATATCTGGTGGAAGTTATCGTTGAAGTGATAATATTTTACATATTCGTGTCTACAATATTAGGGAACTTGTAGAAAATATAAGGGGTATAACAAACTTTCCACTTATAAATGTGGAAGACATAATCACTTATTTATTACAATCAATAAAGAAATTAGTAATCTTATACAGCAATACTGCGATATCACTTGACGAACAATATATGTTTCACAGATATATGAGTTAATTAATTGAAGAGTAATTCAATCAAACTGAAATATGGAGAAATCAATAAAGTAATATTGTTCGTTCACAGATACCTGTTTCAATCAATATAAGTACACGAGTGCTGTACAGATATTTGGAGGAATTAGTTCAGAAACATTAAACTTTGATCTGTTCTACAGCTCTGGCCGACATGTAAATTCGCTAATGGCTAAATGTCTTACATAATTAAATGAACACACACGAACTACAGCTACAACTAATAGAATGGCTTAATGAGATGGAATGAATTTGATTTGTACATCCCAAGAATTAGTTCTAGAAGAGATTACTGCAGCTACTTAACTGTTCTAGAAGAGATTACTGCAGCTACTTAACTGTTCTAGAAGAGATTACTGCAGCTACTTAACTGTTCTAGAAGAGATTACTGCAGCTACTTAACTGTTCTGGAAGAGATTACTGCAGCTACTTAACTGTTCTGGAAGAGATTACTGCAGCTACTTAACTGTTCTGGAAGAGATTACTGCAGCTACTTAACTGTTCTTGAAGAGATTACTGTAGTTACATAACTGTTCTAGAAGACACTACTGCAGTTACTTAACTGACCTGGTTTAAGAAGGAATACAAACTTGGTCCTGACGGCCATGGAGACGGGTTGTCGCATGTACTGTTGACGGATCTCAAGATGGCTGACTTGCCGTAGCGTTCCAGCGCCCAAGCTAGCAAGTGAACCGAGTCATACATCAGCGCCACCTCGTGCTGTCGAAAACAGAGGAAAAGTATGGGATGTTATCGATAGTTTGTCGAGTACAGACGATCGATAGGGGACGTTATCGTTAGTTTGTCGAGAACAGAGGACCAATAGGGGATGTCGGGATCAAGATGCTGAGCAGCGCATGAGCTGCAGTGGTCAGTGACCCATAGCTGACTGCTAGTGTCAGGGCCAGCGAACCAAAGCTGCCAAGACCCTTCTACACCTCCACGCGGTGATCCTGGATAACAGGCTGCAGCAGGGCAGACTAGCTAAGGAGAAGCCATTGAAGAGGGAATGCTAACCCGGTACTAAAAAAATGCTCGCTGAAGTCGGATGTGTTTACCGAAAGGTGCAAATATCGCAGTCAATCTGTAAACTACGACACATCGCATTCCGTTCTCTGGACTACATTCTGCTACTTAAGCCCTTTCAGGGTTATGTAGCGGGAGATTGAAAACGAACGAAGAAGAAGAAGAAGAAGAAGAAGAAGAAGAAGAAGAAGAGGGGATGTTATCGTTAATTTGTCGAGTACAGACGACCAATAATGTTATCGTTTATTTGTTGAATTGTTGTTGTTTGCGAATGCCTACAATGAGTACAATGTCACACAATATTACGGGGATCACGTCGATCCTCACTATGTTAGCCAAACTGCCATGAAAATAGCCCGTTTCTAGAGAGGACAGCGGGAAAGTCAAGGTGAGGGTCTTGGCCAGTATATTTGGCCTAACCCTAACATGTCTGATAAGTATATTTTATCTGACCAGACTTTGTTCTTCCTTCCCTAATGTGTCGAGTACAGATGGCCAATACGGAAGATTGTTCATTTTTCAGTTTCGGGCTGTCGCAGATGAAGCCAAGCATAGCACAACTGCCTGGAGGACCCGGTCCTCCTTCATTAGCATGCTCGGGATGTGAGAAAAGCTACAGGAACCAGCCACTTACCGCCTTTTTCAGGGCGCACAAAAGAGTAACCTACTCATTGTGGGCATTCGAAATCAACAACAACAACGGCGACTCAATGTTAACGAAATAACGCAACGTGTGTAAGATGCTGTGAAAGGAACAAACACGAAGAAAAGAAGACACCTGGTGCTGGAATAATCCTAATAACTTCTGATATAGCCCAAAGAAGACACCTGGTGCTGGAATAATCCTAATAAATTGTGATAGATCCCATAAAAGACACCTGGTCCTGGAATAATGCTAATAACTTCTGATATAGCCCAAAAAGACAGCGATCAGTCTCAGCGTCCATGTGCCATAACATGTGATGACTCGACAGCTTTTGTGTGCCAGATATACGTCTGAACTCGTACTTCTCCATCTACGTCTTTTTCGTCTTCTCTTATCTTACTTTTTATCTTCTTCTACTTCTGTTCAATGTTTCGTCTTCGTCGTCATGTTCCCCGTCATCTACTCCAGCTCCTTTTTTACTTGTTTGTCTTATTCTTCTTTGTCATCTTTTTCTTCTTCTCTTTTTCTTCATCTTCACCTCCTACTTTTTTATTTTGCGTCTTCCTTTTCTTTTTCTTTTTATACTTGTTCACCTTCTCCCCTTTTTCGTTCTTCGTCTTCTTCATCTTCTTCTTCTTCTTTTTCCTTTTATACCACTTCTTCTCCTTCTTGTTCTTCTTCTTCAATTAATTCACCAAGGGTTTATTGAGAGGAAACTATTGCCCTATTAGCTAAAATATACTGATCAGACTATGTTAGTTAGGGTCAGGTGAAACAAACTGATCAGACTAAATTAGTCAGGGTCAGGTAAAACATACTGATCAGACTTCAGACTATATTAGTCAGGGCTAGCCAAAACATACTGATCAGACTTCAGACTATATTAGTCAGGGTCAGGTAAAACAAACTGATCAGGCTTCAGACTATATTAGTCAGGGCCAGCCAAAACAAACTGATCAGACTTCAGACTATATTAGTCAGGGCTAGCCAAAACATACTGATAAGACTTCAGACTATATTAGTCAGGGTCAGGTAAAACAAACTGATCAGACTTCAGACTATATTAGTCAGGGTCAGGTAAAACAAACTGATCAGACTTCAGACTATATTAGTCAGGGCTAGCCAAAACATACTGATAAGACTTCAGACTATATTAGTCAGGGTCAGGTAAAACAAACTGATCAGACTTCAGACTATATTAGTCAGGGTCAGGTAAAACAAACTGATCAGACTTCAGACTATATTAGTCAGGGCTAGCCAAAACATACTGATAAGACTTCAGACTATATTAGTCAGGGTCAGGTAAAACAAACTGATCAGACTTCAGACTATATTAGTCAGGGCTAGCCAAAACATACTGATAAGACTTCAGACTATATTAGTCAGGGTCAGGTAAAACAAACTGATCAGACTTCAGACTATATTAGTCAGGGTCAGGTAAAACAAACTGATCAGACTTCAGACTATATTATTCAGCACCGGTACTTGGAGTTCTTGCACGTAATCCAGTAGAAGGGATATAAACATGCTGTTAATGATACAAAAAAGAGCGACAAAGATGATAGTGGGATTCCAGAATTACAGTTATGAGGAAAGACTCAGAAAAACCGGCCTACAGTGTCTAGAAGAGAGAAGAATTCGAGATGACTTATTACAGGTTTATAAGATAATCAAAGGAATGGATAAATTAGATTATAACAGGTTTTTCTTTTTTCAAATACAACCACCTACAAGAACAAGAGGGCATAGCTACAAATTAACTACAGAAAGGTCCAGATTAGATACTATGAATATATTTTGTTGCTCAGAGACTGGTGAATGCTTGGAATGCATTACTACAAGAAGTAGTGGCGGAAAGAACATCTTAATGCATTTAATAATAGATTAGATGAGCATAGCTTTTAGAGCAAGGAAATGTAAATGAAGCTGATTGTGTACAGACACTGCAGTCTTCTAAACCAACGGAAAGACGTTCAGTTTAGTTAAGTTAGATGTACACCGTTCAAATGTTCAATTGAAACGGTTACTTGAGTTATAACATGAAAGTCACTATATCTATTTTAAAGTGACTCAGAAAATGTTCATTTCATTTGCAATGAAAATTGGTTGTGCCAAATGTGCTATCTGTGAGAAACTCAACCAACTTAAAATGTCTCTCCAAGAGTACACGAATATTTGTACACAAAGATAAAATGCAGGCTTTTGTGAAAAATAGAACATATGGAAACTGACTGATTTGAAATGTTTTGATGTACAGAAGATATTATTATTGATAATATGTTTTCTTTTGATTTGATTAGCCAGATCATAATTCATCGTTTGGTTTGCTTGAAAAACAATTTTCTGAAATATGTTCTACCAGAATTAGTTATCAGCTATATTGGTTGAAAACACCTGTATCATGGAAATGGAACATGTAAAACACTTTCCGTTGAAAGCTGAGGAAGAGGTGGCAGAACTTTCATGTGATTTAAATCTTAAACTTGAAGTTTTGATGACAAAATGTGAGCGCATTTCGGCATGAAACTAGAGAAATACTGTTTGAATGAGCAATATCAGCCATCTGCCATATGTTACCACCTATTTGTGCTAATCGGTGTTATCAACATTGCCGGCACTTGAAACGAAGTACCGCTCAATTCTTAACTTGCCGTTTAACGTAACGTCTTTATACTGGTTTAGAAGACTCTGCAGAGTCTGTATACAACCAGTTTCTTTTATATTTCCTTTCTCTAAAAGCTATGCGCATCCAATATATTATTAAATGCATTAATTATGCCTGCCTTTACTACTTCCAGTGGCATTGCATTTCAAGCATTCAGCACTCTGACTACAAAAATGTTTTCCTAATATCCAATCTGGACCTTTCTTTAGTGAATTTGTAGCTGTGCCCTCGTGTTCTTGTAAGTGGTTGTATTTTGAGAAAAAAATTGTTATAGTCTAAGTTATCCTTTCCTTTAATTATCTTATATTTCTAAACACCGTAGGCTGGTTTATCGGACCCTTTCCTCATAACAGTAATTCTGGAATCATATTATCAGCTTTGTCGCTCTTTTGTATGTCCTTTCCAGCATGTTTATATCCCATCTATGATAAGGTCTCCACACCTGTACACAGTACTCCAATCTAGGCCTATCTAATACTTTATACAGTTTGACAATCACTTCCTTGCTCCTATGTTTAATATTTCTTTTTATCATACCTAACATTGCATTTGCCTTTTCCACTGCTACCTAAACTTGCGCACTAACCTTACCTGTATAATCTATTTTAACCCCTAGGTCCCTTTCCTTTTCTATCATTCTAATATTATTCTTAAGAACCATGGGGTTGCTATAACACCAGCAGTGACCAATATTAAGCAACGATTCGACTTGTTGTGTCAGAATAACCAATCACGTCCCTAAACCCTCAAGGGGTTGGCTCGAAGAGTTGTAGGCCTCTTACCACGTGTTCTCGCCCACATCACACTCAGATAGCCCTAAACCCTCAAGGGGTTGGCTCTAAGAGTTGTAGGCCTCCTACCACGTGTTGTCGCCCATATCACACTCAGAGAGCCCTACATCATCAAGGGGGTTGGCTCGAACAGTTGTATGCCTCTTACCACGTGTTGTCGCCCATATCACACTCAGAGAGCCCTAAGCCCTCAAGGGGTTGGCTCAAACAGTTGTATGCTTCTTACCACGTGTTGTCGCCCATATCACACTCAGAGAGCCCTAAACCCTCAAGGGGTTGGCTCGAAGAGTTGTATGCCTCTTATCACGTGATCTCAGGCATTTGCTCCGTTCTCGCCCAAATCACACACTGTCTTATTCCAAAAGGGTTAACAGACTCATAGATCTATCTTATGTTGTGCTCTCAGTGTGTAAGTGAAGTTATTCATTTCTCTATCACTCACATTATAATTCAACCTAGATATATTATGCCGCACTTTAACACGTTTCTTTTTCCTTCTTCGTCATCTTTTTCTTCATTTTCATTTTGTTCGTCTCCTCGTTCTTGGTCTTATTTCTTCTTCTTCGTGTTTTCTTCCTTTTCATCTACTTCATTTTTTTTTCTTCTTTTTGTTTTATTCTTCTTTACCTTCTTCATTTTCTTTATCTTCGTTGTCTTTTACTTCTTCCCTATCATTATTATTACTCTTGTAAACCATGCTATGTATTATGTCTACATGTCATGTCAAGTCCACTGGATATCAATCGCTGTAGTGGAGAGTTCTGGAAGACTCTGAAACAGGCTCCATGGTCGTCTCCACGGGCCAGTGTCAAGAACGTAGTTTCCTATGAGTAAAGGTTTTTGGTGGGATACGATTGGCTGACTGTGCTGTTTGGTTGTCTGTGCTGTTTGGTTGTCTGTGCTGTTTGGTTGTCTGTGCTGTTCTATTGTCTGTGCTGTTCTATTGTCTGTGTTGTCAGTGCTGTTTGGTTGTCTGTGCTGTTTGGCTGTCTGTGCTGTTTGGTTGTCTGTGCTGTTTGGTTGTCTGTGCTGTTTGGCTGTCTGTGCTGTTTGTGCTGTTCTATTGTCTGTTGTCTGTGCTGTTTGGTTGTCTGTGCTGTTTGGTTGTCTGTGCTGTTTGGTTGTCTGTGCTGTTCTATTGTCTGCGTTGTTTGTGCTGTTCTATTTTCTGTGCTGTTTGGCTGTCTGTGCTGTTTGGTTGTCTGTGCTGTTCTATTGTCTGTGCTGTTCTATTGTCTGTGCTGTTTGGTTGTCTGTGCTGTTCTATTGTCTGTGCTGTTTGGTTATCTGTGTTGTTCTATTGTCTGTGTTATCTGTGCTGTTCTATTGCCTGTGCTGTTTGGCTGTCTGTGATGTTTGGCTGTCTGTGCTGTTTGGTTGACTGTGTTGTTCTATTGTCTGTGCTGTTCTATTGTCTGTGCTGTTCTATTGTCTGTGTTGTCTGTGCTGTTCTATTGACTGTGCTGTTCTATTGTCTGTGCTGTTATATTGTCTGTGTTGTCTGTGCTGTTTGGTTGGCTGTGTTGTCTGTGCTGTTTGGTTGGCTGTGTTGTCTGTGCTGTTTTGGTTGTCTGTTCTGTTTGACTGTCTGTGTTATTTGGCTGAATGTGCTATTTTGCTGTAAGTGCTATTTGGCTGTCTGTGCTGTTTGACTGTCTGTACTATTTGGCTGTCTATGCTGTATGTGCTATTTGGCTAGCTGTGCTGTTAGACTGTATGTGCTGTTTGGCTGTCTGTGCTGTTTGACTATCTGTGATGTATGTGTTGTTTGGGTGTATGTGCTGTTTGGCTGTCTGTGTTATTTGGCTGAATGTGCTGTTTTTATGTCTGTGCTGTTTGGATGTATGTGCTGTTTGGCTGTCTGTGCTGTTTGGCTGTCTGTGCTGTTTGGATGTATGTGCTGTTTGGCTGTCTGTGCTGTTAGACTGTATGTGCTGGTTGGCTGTCTATGCTGTATGCGCTGTTTGGCTGTCTGTGCTGTTTGGATATTTGTGTTGTTTGGCTGTCTATGCCGTTTGACTATCTGTGATGTATGTGCTGTTTGGATGTATGTGCTGTTTGGCTGTATGTGCTGTTTGGCTGTCTATGCTGTTTGACTATCTGTGATGTATGTGCTGTTTGGATGTATGTGCTGTTTGGCTGTCTGTGCTGTTTGGATGTATGTGCTGTTTGGCTGTTTGACTATCTGTGATGTATGTGCTGTTTGACTATCTGTGATGTATGTGCTGTTTGAATGTATGTGCTGTTTGGCTGTCTATGCTGTTTGACTATCTGTGATGTATGTGCTGTTTGGATGTATGTGCTGTTTGGCTGTCTGTGCTGTTTGGATGTATGTGCTGTTTGGCTGTCTGTGCTGTTAGACTGTATGTGCTGTTTGGCTGTCTGTGCTGTTAGACTATCTGTGATGTATGTGCTGTTTGGATGTATGTGCTGTTTGGCTGTCTGTGCTGTTTGGATGTATGTGCTGTTTGGCTATCTATGCTGTATGTGCTGTTTGGCTGTCTGTGCTGTTAGACTGTATGTGCTGTTTGGCTGTCTGTGCTTTTTGACTATCTGTGATGTATGTGCTGTTTGGATGTATGTGCTGTTTGGCTGTCTGTGCTGTTTGGATGTATGTGCTGTTTGGCTGTCTGTGCTGTTTGACTATCTGTGATGTATGTGCTGTTTGACTATCTGTGATGTATGTGCTGTTTGAATGTATGTGCTGTTTGGCTGTCTGTGCTGTTTGGATGCATGTGCTGTTTGGCTGTCTGTGCTGTTTGAATGTCTCTGCTGTTTGGCTGTCTATGTTGTATGTGCTGTTTGGCTGTCTGTGCTGTTAGACTGTATTTGCTGTTTTACTATATGTGATGTCTGTGCTGTTTGGATATATGTGCTGTTTAGCTGTCTATGCTGTTTGAATGTCTCTGCTGTTTTGCTGTCTATGCTGTATGTGCTGTTTGGATGTCTGTGCTATTAGACTGTATGTGCTGTTTGGCTGTCTGTGCTGTTTGACTATCTGTGATGTCTGTGCTGTTAGGCTGTCTGTGCTGTTATGCTGTCTGTGCTGATTAGCTGTCTGTGCTGATTGGCTGTCTCTGCTGTTCGGCTGTCTGTGCTGTTTGTCTGAACTCACACATGGGTGATTGTGTAAATGGCTATTCAAAATCTTATTCGTCTCTTATTTAATATTGTCAGTGTGACAGTAGGCCTATTCTAGTCTCTATCACACACGTCCCGATAAACAATTGGCCGAGTAAACCATATGATAATAAGATACCAACAGGCAAGGACAGATAACCGGTGGTGTTGAGTAAACTGAGGTCAGTCTGTAGCTGGTAAATCTCCATGTCCTGGATGACCTTCCGGACATACGGGTCGTTGTGGTCAACCAACCGGAAGCCTGTTAAGTTGACGAAATTATGCCGGAAGTCCTCCATGTCAATAGATTCGATGTCCTGAAATATAGGTCAAAGCTTGAAATGGCTGGCGTGCTATTTTCACATAGAAGATTTGGGAGATGTTAGTTGTAGCAATGTTGGTGGTAGTGGTGGTATACTTAGAGATCGTTGTCGTAACGAGGGTTGTCGTAACGTTGGTTGTCGTAACAATGGTTGTCGTAACAATGGTTGTCGTAACAATGGTTGTCGTAACAATGGTTGTCGTAACGATGGTTGTCGTAATGAAGGTTGTCGTAACGAAGGTTGTCGTAATGAAAGTTGTCGTAACGAAGGTTGTCGTAATGAAGGTTGTCGTAATGAAGGTTGTCGTAACGAAGGTTGTCGTAATGAAGGTTGTCGTAACGAAGGTTGTCGTAATGAAGGTTGTCGTAATGATGATGATGAGAAAACTATGGTAGGTGTTGTAAGTTAGGGATGTTAGTAGTAAAAGTGTTGACAGGTGTAAAAGTGTTGACAGGTGTAAAAGTGTTGACAGGTGTAAAAGTGTTGACAGGTGTAAAAGTGTTGACAGGTGTAAAAGTGTTGACAGGTGTAAAAGTGTTGACAAGTGTAAAAGTGTTGACAGGTGTAAAAGTGTTGACAAGTGTAAAAGTGTTGACAAGTGTAAAAGTGTTGACAAGTGTAAAAGTGTTGACAGGTGTAAAAGTGTTGACAAGTGTAAAAGTGTTGACAGGTGTAAAAGTGTTGACAAGTGTAAAAGTGTTGACAAGTGTAAAAGTGTTGACAGGTGTAAAAGTGTTGACAAGTGTAAAAGTGTTGACAGGTGTAAAAGTGTTGACAAGTGTAAAAGTGTTGACAAGTGTAAAAGTTTTGACAGGTGTAAAAGTGTTGACATGTGTAACAGTGTTGACAGATGTAAAGTAACAATATGTTATGTCACAACATTTATTTAGCACACCCTCAGACTGAATAATGTGTGACAACGTAACGGATGAATTCAAAGACTGGATAATGCGTGGCTACGTAACGTATGAATTCAAAAACTGGATAATGCGTGGCTACGTTACGTATGAATTCATAGACTGGATAATACGTGGCTACGTCATTGCAACGCTACAAACACCTCGGCATAAAAGAAACGGATCAGAAGACCTAGCCAACGCAGGTGACTTGACTCTTCTGTGTACAGGTGTTGATGGCACACTAGAAAAGATAGTCAGACTTTGCCAACTATCCGAAGACACGGACCTGCTGACAAATGTTTCGAAAATAAAATCCTTTCTTTGGTAAACAAAGCCACTGATATAAAGGTGGATAGAAAATGTTACAAAATGTAAAATATTTCACCTACTTAGACAGCAAAATGGAACAGGGCGAGGACACGGCAGCTGTATCCTCACTGGAATCGCATTGGAATCATTTGCCTTTAACCGATTTGCATATATGTAGACATCGACAACACCGAGCAAGTACATCAAAATGCAAATGACAGACTACTTCCGGGTAATTTTCCCTCAGGGGAGAGAATGCAGAGTCTGGTGCAATCGGAAAGCGGACCTGCAGGTTATACAACTAATAAGTGAAAGTGCTCTAGATTAGGATGTTGTCATAGTTAGCTTCTTCCTCCTCCTTTCTTCTTCTTCTTCTTCTTCTTCTTATTCTTCTTCTTCGTCTTCGTCGTTCGTTCTCAAACCCCCGCTAACAAGCGCTTAAAAGGGCTTTGAAAGTAGTAGGTTGTTGTTTGGAGAGTGGAATGCGTTGTGTCGTGATTTATAGCTTGACTCCGATATTTGCAACGTTCGGTCCGATACATTCGACTTTAGCAGGCATTATTGGGTACCGAGTTAGCCTCCCTTCTTCGATTCCGTCTCCTTAACCAGTCTGTTGTGTTGCAGCTTGTTATCCAGGATCACTACCTGGTGGTTGAGGAAGGGGTGGGGGTGGGGGGGGGGCAGCAGGGTCATGGCAGATCTGGTTCGCGCTGGCCCTGACGCTAGCCTTCAGCTTTGGGCCACTGGCCGCTGCAGCTCATGCGCTGGTCAGCTCTGGGTCTTTGGCCCTGACGCAGCCTTCAGCTTTGGGCCGCTGACCGCTGCAGTTCATACCCTGGTCAGCTCTGGGTCTCTGGCCCTGACGCAGCCTTCGGCTTTGGGCCGCTGCAGCTCATGCACTGGTCAGCTCTGGGTCTCTGGCCCTGACGCAGCCTTCAGCTTTGGGCCACTGACCGCTGCATCTTATGGACTGGTCAGGATCGTGATCCCGTCATCGCTAGTAGTGCAGCTGTGCTATCCTGTAAGAATGCAGGTGTGGCTTATCTGCTAGAGAGACAGGCTAGTTGGTGAGAGAATTAGTACATACTCCACAACAACCGCCAGTATCAGAATGCAGAACGAAGCAGCTCTGACCTGACTATCTGGAGCCTCTTTAATGCATCAGGGTCACCCGTCAGTGAGGACATTGACAATGAATACAGGTGGCATTTGAAGTTGATCAGTGACTGTCTTCTGGATGAAGCCACTACACTCGATGAAACAGCTATGCACAGATTACAGAACTTTGAAGTCCTACGCTGCGCCACCAGAGGGGCGCTTGCAATGGCGAAGCAATAGTGTGTACAACCAGTGAGCTACATGAGTCATCAGTATCTGCACTCTCCGCCTTTTTGCTGAGAAGGACTGTGCACCTATGTGTCTAGATGCGGTGCATTGAAGTCGATTTTCTTAACAGAACAGAACTCCCAACATAATGCCAGTGTTAATACATGCAAAATGAAAGAATCGCTTGAAAATAAATATATGGAAATAAAATAGAGAAACAAGCAAATACAATTAGAGTCCAAACAATAATATATTTCTACTACCATCAGGAAAAAAAACATTTGGCGTACACGGGACTCCTAAGACAGTGCGGACCTAGTGGCGCCACAAAGAGAGGAAGGCCACGAGAGACACTTCGTAGGTCGATCACTTAAGAGGTCCCAATGAAAGGCTTCTATTACATACAGGTGCCACAAGACGTGGCATCAGACCGATATACCAGGAGGCTATTGAGATCTTCGTTATGTTTGCTGCTGACAAGTAAGTATGGGTGGGTGGGTTTTGGATGGATTAAATAGAACAATGGATGAAATGATGGATGGATGGAGAGAGCGATGGTTGGATGGAAAAAGATAGAATCGACAGACATGACATGACAGGACAAGACCAGGATCAGGGTCAGGACTAGAAGAGACAGACAGAAGGGCAGGCAGACATTCAGACAGACAGGCATACAGACAGACAGACGGACGGACGGACGGACGGACGGACGGACGGACAGACAGACAGACAGACAGACAGACAGACAGACAGACAGACAGACAGACAGACAGACAGACAGACAGATAGATAGATATATAGATAGATAGATAGATAGATAGATAGATAGATAGTGAGATAGTGAGATAGATAGATAGATAGATAGATAGATTTATAGATCGATTGACAGACAGACAGACAGACAGATAGATAGATAGATAGATAGATAGATAGATAGATAGATAGATAGATAGATAGATAGATAGGTAGATAGATAGATAGATAGATAGATAGATAGATTTATAGATAGATTGACAGACAGACAGACAGACAGACAGACAGACAGACAGACAGACAGACAGACAGACAGACAGATAGATAGATAGATAGATAGATAGATAGATAGATAGATAGATAGATAGATAGATAGATAGATAGATAGATAGATAGATAGATAGATAGATAAATAGATAGATAGATAGATAGATAGATTGACAGACAGACAGACAGACAGACAGACAGATAGATAGATAGATAGATAGATAGATAGATAGATAGATAGATAGATAGATAGATAGATAGATAGATAGATAGATATATAAATAGATAGATAGATAGATAGATAGATAGATAGATAGATAGATAGATAGATAGATAGATAGATAGATAGATAGATAGATAGATAGATAGATACTCATGTTTGATAGCTGTTTAATGCCATGCATTGTGCCCCATCTATCTGGCCTGAGATGAAGCAGCCTTAAGCACGCACAGAAACCATGATCAACGTTTTCGTCAAATTACGAAGATAATTGGCACGCTGGGGTGGATTGTGGTTGGATTCTGTTTATGTGCTTCATTAATTGGGGTGTGTTGGGCGCTCAGGCGGAAAATTGTGCTTTAGTCCCTCTTCGTAGTTGTTTGATGTTATGATCTGCATTAGGGCTTGGCATGTGCATTGGGGCTCGCCGTATGTCTGTAGATATCAGTACTCGTGTTTCTCATTGCCCATCTATTCAGCAAAGTTTCATTGTTTGCTGTTCTTATGAGCTGCTTGGCCGTTTGTAGAGTAGTTTCTGTGTGTGGCTGTTTGTAGAGTAGTTTCTGTGTATGGCTGTTTGTAGAGTAGTTTCTGTGTGTGGCTGTTTTTAGAGTAGTTTCTGTGTGTGGCTGTTTGTAGAGTAGCTTCTGTGCGTGGCTGTTTGTAGAGTAGTTTTTGTGTGTGGCTATTTGTAGAGTAGTTTCTGTGTGTGGCTGTTTGTAGAGTAGTTTATGTGTGTGGCTATTTGTAGAGTAGCTTCTGTGTGTGGCTGTTTGTAGAGTAGCTTCTGTGTGTGGCTGTTTGTAGAGTAGCTTCTGTGTGTGGCTGTCTGTAGAGTAGTTTTTGTGTGTGGCTGTTTGTAGAGTAGTTTTTGTGTGTGGCTATTTGTAGAGTAGCTTCTGTGTGTGGCTGTTTGTAGAGTAGCTTCTGTGTGTGGCTGTTTGTAGAGTAGCTTCTGTGTGTGGCTGTTTGTAGAGTAGCTTCTGTGTGTGGCTGTTTGTAGAGTAGCTTCTGTGTGTGGCTGTTCGCAGAGTTGTTCCTGTGTGTGGCTGTTTGTAAAGTAGTTCCCGTGTGTGGCTGTTTGTAAAGTAATTCATGTGTGTGACTGTTTGTATAGTAGTTCATATGTGTGGCTGTTTGTATAGTAGTTCATGTGTGTGGCTGTTTGTATAGTAGTTCATGTGTGTGGCTGTCTGTATAATAGTTCCTGCATATGGCTGTTTGTAGAGAAGTTCCTGAATGTGGCTGTTTGTAGAGTAATTCATGTGTGTGGTTGTTTGTATAGTAGTTCCTTTATTTTCGCTGTTTGTAGAGGTGTTGCTGTTTGTGGTTGTTTGTAAAGTAGCTCCTGTATATGGCTGTTTGTTGAGCAGTTCCTGAATGTGGCTGTTGGTAAAGTAGCTCCTGTATGTGGCTGTTTGTTGAGCACTTCCTGTATGTGGCTGTTTGTTGAGCACTTCCTGTATGTGGCTGTTTGTTGAGCAGTTCCTGTATGTGGCTGTTTGTTGAGCACTTCCTGTATGTGGCTGTTTGTTGAGCAGTTCCTGTATGTGGCTGTTTGTTGAGCAGTTCCTGTTTGTGGCTGTTTGTTGAGCAGTTCCTGTATGTGGCTGTTTGTTGAGCAGTTCCTGCATGTGGCTGTTGGTAAAGTAGCTCCTGTATGTGGCTGTTTGTTGAGCAGTTCCTGTATGTGGCTGTTTGTTGAGCACTTCCTGTATGTTGCTGTTTGTTGAGCAGTTCCTGTATGTGGCTGTTGGTAAAGTAGCTCCTGTATGTGGCTGTTTGTTGAGCAGTTCCTGTATGTGGCTGTTTGTTGAGCACTTCCTGTATGTGGCTGTTTGTTGAGCAGTTCCTGTATGTGGCTGTTTGTTGAGCAGTTCCTGCATGTGGCTGTTTGTTGAGCAGTTCCTGCATGTGGCTGTTTGTTGAGCAGTTCCTGCATGTGGCTGTTAGAAAAGTTGTTGCTGTGAGTGGATGTTCTTGTCTTGTTCCATTGTGTGCTAGTCTGTCTGTCATGCCATAACCACGCGTCTCTGAGTGTCCATGGATCCATTGTGCGCTAGTCTGTCTGTCATGCCATAACCACGCGTCTCTGAGTGTCCATGGATCCATTGTGCGCTAGTCTGTCTGTCATGCCATAACCACGCGTCTCTGAGTGTCCAGGGGTCCATTGTGCGCTAGTCTGTCTGTCATGCCATAACCACGCGTCTCTGAGTGTCCATGGATCCATTGTGCGCTAGTCTGTCTGTCATGCCATAACCACGCGTCTCTGAGTGTCCATGGATCCATTGTGCGCTAGTCTGTCTGTCATGCCATAACCACGCGTCTCTGAGTGTCCATGGATCCATTGTGTGCTAGTCTGTCTGTCATGCCATAACCACGCGTCTCTGAGTGTCCATGGATCCATTGTGCGCTAGTCTGTCTGTCATGCCATAACCACGCGTCTCTGAGTGTCCAGGGATCCATTGAATAACTATTTTGACGACAAGGGAGGTGATAGCTGGGTTTGCGTATGGAGCTATCTGGACAAGATCGGGTAACAATGTCCAGCATCCTGTAATGTTTGGATGTTCCAAATCGAGTCTGTAAGGACAATCATGTTTTGGTCATTTTAAGGAAAGGTATCTAAAACCGCGTTGATACAAAGCGGCTTTCAGTGCAGTATTTTGTACTTCACAGCTAGAGCAGATCGTGGTCAAGCTTGAGCAGATCGTGGTCAAGCTGGAAGCAGATCGTGGTCAAGCTGGAGCAGATCGTGGTCAAGCAGCAGACACCTCATCAGAATATCTGTATAGGTATGCTATATAAACTCCCTAGCCTACTTTTATGGTACCCTTGAATCCAGATCATCAGTATCCACATGCAGCTATTCGTCAAGATGTACATCGATAGTTCATGGAGCTGCTCTATTTAGAACACTTGGATAAAAACTTTGAGCTGTGCCCCCACTTCTGGAGTTTTTAATGAATTCTTGTGGTAGTATGACTTTTATTACTCTCTGTAATTCTTATCTTCTTTCTGGACAGTGGTATCCGTTTCATATTTCATGCACATGGTGGGGAATACTTTTGTTTGTCGTGCGCGCATGATGTGTCTACACTCTAACGAGCGGATCACAGTTCAGTTCATCCCGTGATGTCCTGAGCTCATTGGGGCACCCCTGCTGACATCTCCACAACCCTGCACCATCCCTCCCTGTCTGCAGTTGCTTTTCAGGCTTCTTCGGGTGGTAGGTTATTCCTTTCATGAATGTTTTTCCCCCATCGTTCCCTGTTCTCGTCTTCCCTTGCACTATTTGCATGTTCTTGGACATCGAGGCGTGGCCATACCAAGTCAACTTTCGCCTTTTCATCGTTGTGAGGAAGTCGTCCTACAGTACACTTGCATTCTCGATTCTACGTCATAAGTCATCATTTGTGATACGGTCTTTGTAGGTGACATTTAGGAATCTTCTAAAACATCTCATATCCATGGCTTGGATTCTTCTCTGGAGGTCTCCTGTAATGGCCCATTAGAGGAATATAGAAAGACATAACAGCCAATAACAAAACAAATTGCACACTGCATTGCACACCACATTGCACACCAAATTACTTACTAAATTGGTGATAATATAATGATGGTAGGGATCTATCATTCCTTCTTGTAAGGCCTGCAAGAAACCCAAATAATTATGATAACTGACGACAGAAATGGACGAACAACAAGTTGCTATAGTTTAACCCTATTGTTGCTCGAACTGTTTGCACCGGTTAACTTTTGACAATGTTTCATTGGTAGCTAGTTACAGTGGCTCTTCCTACATCCAAAGGTGTACTTGAGAAGGTGGATATGGCTCTTCTTGGTGTAGTGCAATGTGGGACTATCCAGTAAGGTAATAACTATGGAAGTTAGTGTCGATTCACACCTCGGTGGTCTTACTGCTGTGATACAGCCGGCGTCCAGGGGCACGATGGCGGATATGAAATGGAGGTCTTGATCAATGTATTTTACTGGTTCTGACGTGAGGTGGGGTCTTGATCAATGTGTTTTACTGGTCCTGACGTGGGGTGGGGTCTTGATCAATGTATTTTACTGGTTCTGACGTGAGGTGGGGTCTTGATCAATGTATTTTACTGGTTCTGACGTGAGGTGGGGTCTTGATCAATGTGTTTTACTGGTCCTGACGTGAGGTGGGGTCTTGATCAATGTGTTTTACTGGTCCTGACGTGGGGTGGGGTCTTGATCAATGTGGTTTACCTGGCTCTGACGTGGGGTGGGGTCTTGATCAATGTATATTACCTGGCCCTGATGTGAGGTGCAGATCTTGATCAATCTGTTTTACCTGTCCTTCCTTACTCTTCGCTATCGGCGTAAACGTTAAATGGGGTCTTGGACAGCATATTGTACGTGGCTCTGATATGAGATGGATGTTGGTCAGTATATTGTACCAGGCTCTGACGTGAGATGGGGTCTGGGTCAGTATATTGTATCTGACTGACGTCAGGTGGGTTCTTGGTCATTACAGCCTACCTGGCCCTGAACTAATCATTCGTACCAGATACTCAGAAAAAAAATATCGAATTGTTCAGTTTCTCGAGAAGATGAACGAGGAGAAGATCATGTGCCACTAATTTGCTTCCACCACGGAGACGAGGATAGTGTATCAAACAGCTGATACGACGCCCTGTCGCAGAGTTGCAGCCTTACTATAACCAGTTGAGACTCAATTCAGATCAATTGCCTTCTGCACATTGAAGGTTGCCTGTAATAGATCTCCAACGTCCTTTGTATGTGACAGTGATGGTACAACCGGCCAAGTTTTATTCAGTCCATATTTTGATGTTATCCTCCAGCTTCTTCTTCTTTTGTTCTACCGCCCTTGCCAGCTGGAGCAACAATGGAGACTGTACAAAGGAACTTAGACGGCGACCGACTATGGCAATGTAAAAGATACGGAGTATGCAGAATATGTAGCATAACACAAACAAAGAACTAAAACTACAGATCCTAAGAACATACTTTTCTCCTGTGGCAACCTATGGATGTGCAACATGGACGATTGCAAAAGCACTAAAAGCAAAGATCGCTTCTGAAACACAGTGCTACACAAGAGGTCTGACAATTCCGTGGAGAAAGAAAGAAAGAAACAAATCCATCCAGCAAGATCTGAATGTGGAGGAGAAATAGCTCATTAATGATGTAATGACCAGAAAACTGTTTTTTTTGTGGACACATCAAACAACATAACGGACTGGAGAGAGCGGTTGTGGAAGGCATGGTCACTAGGAGGAGAAGCAGGGGGAGACCGAGAAGACGATGGACTCAGGACATCAAGAAGACGATGGACTCAGGACATCAAGAAGACGAAGGACTCAGGACATCAAGAAGACGAAGGACTCAGGACATCAAGAAGACGATGGACTCAGGACATCAAGAAGACGAAGGACTCAGGACATCAAGAAGACGAAGGACTCAGGACATCAAGAAGACGATGGACTCAGGACATCAAGAAGACGAAGGACTCAGGACATCAAGAAGACGAAGGACTCAGGACATCAAGAAGACGAAGGACTCAGGACATCAAGAAGATGATGGACTCGGGACATCAAGAAGATGATGGACTCGGGACATCAAGAAGACGATGGACTCAGGACATCAAGAAGATGATGGACTCGGGACATCAAGAAGATGATGGACTCGGGACATCAAGAAGACGATGGACTCGGGACATCAAGAAGACGATAGACTCGGGACATCACGAAGACGATAGACTCAGGACATCACGAAGACGATAGACTCGGGACATCACGAAGACGATAGACTCAGGACATCAAGAAGATGATAGACTCGGGACATCAAGAAGACGATGGATTTGACCTTGGAGCAGGCAGGAAGACTAATTAAAGATATAGTTTCCTACAGACAGGCTGTCATGAGAGCCACGTTTTGCACAGGACATACCACATGATGATGATGTCCTTGCCATACAGCGTCACAGAGAGGCGGGATGGGGAGATTTCTGGTTATTGCCAAAGGGGAGGCGTGGAATGTCGTTAGGTGTTACTTCTTGAGATTGTCAAAGCCTCGATCCACCAACGTGGAAGTCTGTCCCTTGCTCGTGGACCAGAAACCTTCATATGACATGCTTTGGATGCAGGCTGGTGATAATGTATTCTGACTAAATGAACAAACCACTTAATTACTTGTTGTTCTTCAATGTAGTTACGAACTGGGTTTGTTCCCACTACTTCCGCCTCAGTGAGTTGTTGTGGATTGTCTTTCCCTTCTCACGCCCTTCCCCAACGTACATCGATATTTACATCTGACACACCTGATCTCCATCTTCCTTCCAGTATTGTTGTCAGGAAGGTGTTATTATTTTTTTATGTGACCTAACTTATCGCAGCCTCGCTGTAAACTACAGCATATCGCCACAGCAGCTCAGGCCGAACGCCGAAGAAATATCTGAACTGTCGGATTCTTTGATTTCGTTCATCAATTTTCTTTGCACCGCTTATCTCTCCAACACGACCTCATTAGTATTCTCCTGCAGGAATTGCCCTACATTTCTCCAGATATCCATGTTTCAAAGACATTAATAATCATCTCCAATCGTTGGTTATTTTCCACGTGTCTACACCGTACAGTAATCCCGTATACGTGTATATATATATATATACATTTATATGTAACACTTGATCGCTCGTAACTATGCCAATTAATGGAGTCCAAATGTAACTCATCTTGGTGTTCGTAAAGCATTTTGATATTAAAGAAAGGGGGAAGGTAGAGGTAGTCTGATACCAGACAGTGTAGTCAGGGATAAAGTGTTAGAGATTTGACTGTTCTACGTCTCATCTTTGACTGAAGTGGTGTGATTAGATCACCTTCTCGTCGCCTTGTCTTCCGCAATGGCGAGTTGAGTAGCCATTTGTTTAGCTTGGTAGACTGGAGCAAATAAAACACAAAAAGATCACTCAGTCCCTTTTGGCACGAGTCAAGTGGTATAATCACTATGAGTGCATATACCCTAGACAAACAGTCATTTCACCCTTCTTAGGCAAACAGCAGTAATCTTAACAATTTTTAGACAAACAGCAGTAATCTTAACAATTTTTAGACAAATAGCAGTAATCTTAACAATTTTTAGACAAATAGCAGTAATCTTAACAATTTTTAGACAAATAGCAGTAATCTTAACAATTTTTAGACAAACAGCAGTAATCTTAACAATTTTTAGACAAATAGCAGTAATCTTAACAATTTTTAGACAAATAGCAGTAATCTTACCATTTTTAAAAACAAACCGGTGTCATCCACTGTAAGATCTACCAATATTCGCTTCCATCGCCTCTCCTTGGCCTCCTTCAAGATCTTCCTCATGTTAGAAGCGTCCACATGCCGGACCAGGACTTCCTCCAGGGGACTAACATCTCCTCGTAGGACTCGTTGCACGCGACTCAGACCTGGAGAACCAGAACACCGGGTTGATGTTGTCATTTACTATGTGACAACAAAAACACACACACACAACTACACACACAAGCACACACACACGCATGGTAATAAGTACTCGGAAATAAAGGCAACATAAATTATGGGCATCAGACATCAGAAAGCATAGACAACAGAAGACATAAAAATCAGACAACGTGAGACATCAGACATCAGAAAGCGTAGACAACAGAATATATAGACATCAAAGAACAAAAAACATTACAACAGAAAAAATAACAACAGAAAACATAATAACAGAAAACATAGATATCTTACTACTGAAATCAGACATCAAAGAAAAAAAATTATAAATAAGCAATTGAGATTCAAACCAGAGACCTCCAGGTGACGGATGCACCTTGCTGCAAATGAAGTTATGCAAGTGTATTCTATCACCCATACAGATTTTGTGACATCGAGTGCGTTTACGAGTGCGTTCACACCCGCTAAGTTTTCATAGGTCTGCGTAGGATAATGACATTTTGCAAACTTAACGGTTGGTATGTGCTGTTTACATCAGAAGTGACGTCATCATGCGCATCGTACGAATGTTCACTTGTTTCAGTTTGGTCCAGTTTCAATTGAACACGTCTCGTAAAATATTTATGTGTGATTTTAAAATACAAATGTAAAAGTTTGGTGGTCAGGACCAGAACCTATCCGCCTCTCTTTTGTCCCACTCTGCTCCCTCGGATTGGCTACTGTGCTGAGACATTGACACTAGCAAAATCACTGGAGGACAAATATAGAATGATCCAGGCCTCTCTTGAGTGACGCTTTGTCGGAATCACTCTCCAGAACCTACGTATACACAATCTCCAGAACCTACGTATACACAATCTCCAGAACCTACGTATACACAATCTCCAGAACCTACGTATACACAATCTCCACAATTGTGACATAAGACGATTGCCTTTGGTGAAATGCCGTAATCCATGCAGGCAAGGTAAAACATGGATGGACAGGTCACATGTTACGACGATCCGGTTGTCGATGGAGCACGGCGACAAGAGTCTGGTACCCACGAGGTAAAAAGAGACCGCAGGGAAGACCTCCAATGCGTTGTTCAGACTCATTTGCTGTACACAACAACATCCGAGACTTCTCTGGAGGAGGGCTTACCCCGTGCTGGACTTCAGTGGCTCAGACAATGTCTGCTGGAGACCAATTTGGGACCCGCAGCTACGCTGAGGAGCGGGCCACCAAGATAAAGACCAAGACGAAGTATGGCCTGATATCAAGGTAGGGCGAAAACAAGAACTGAACCTACGTTATAACAAAAAAGCCTTTATAAGGGACAACAATACAAGACAAATCTGAGCGAAAAAATCATAACAGATTAGAACACATAGATGAGTATGAAGGGCTTGTAACAGCTTTGTTTGATTGCAAGTTGACTAAACAGGCGAGCATTGGAAGTGACATGGCCAGGGAGACGTACCACAGGGAGACGTACCACAGGGAGACGACAAGGATGGGGACTCACCCTGGGGGCCACTCTTCCCCTTCTCTCCCCTCTTACCTCACTCTGTTTCATTTGACTCTGTCCTACAGTCACACCCTTGCACAACTTTCACACGCGCCCTCGTGGTAAAGCCCTTCCATTGCACTTTGGTTGGGCTAGCTTCTGAGGGCGCACAAACCTAGCATAGGTACATACAAATGCACACATGCATCCAATCACTGGTTTATGCGTCCTGATATCGCCCAATTGACTACGGTCTGGGGTGGAAAATGGCGCGCCTCCGCCAGTAGAAACTAGTGAGGCAAACATCTAAGCAAAAAAAAAAACAAACCACAGGGAGACATACCACAGGGAGACGTACCAAGCCAGATTTTTCAACTTTATTTAATCCGCTGCACTGTTGCCGCAGCCTCGCCTTACTTTTATCGTTTTGATTGTGTTTATGAAATTAATATATATAGGTTTCGGCTAGAACATGTACATGAAACGTGTACATGAAACGTGTATATCAAATGTGTACATCAGATGTGACTATATCAGACAATTTGTGTAGGGGGCAGAAGATGTTGCACACATTGAATGAGCTAACAGTGGTCAGTGACTCATAACTGGCTGCTTGCACCAGAGTCAGTGACTCACAGCTGGCGAACCATAGATGGCTGCTTGGCTCAGTGTCAGGAACCATAGATGGCTGCTTGGCTCAGAGTCAGGAACCAAAGATGGCTGCTTGGCTCAGGGTCAGGAACGAAAGATGGCTGCTTGGCTCAGGGTCAGCGAGCCACAGCAAAAGAATGTGTGTACAGATTACATTCATGGCGACCGGGGTGTACAAGAAATGCAAATTATTGTTGGGATTTGAAACAGGTTGTGTGTCACTTGTGAATGCAGACAATGAAAGCCATTATGTACTGCTTGAACATCTGCTTGAAAGACAAAGTATCATCATCCTGTGTCATATTTCTTGGATCAAGATGCACTTATTAGCTCCAGCAGCCAGCGACCTAGAGCAGTCAAGACCCTTCTCCAGCTCCACGTGGTGATCCTGGGTAACAGGTGCAAATACCACAGGCAAGCTGTAAACTAGCGACACACCGCATTTCGTTCTCCGGACTATATCCAGCTACTGTCACATCCCTTTTCAGGGTTTGGTATCGGAAGTTTTAGAACGAACAAAGAAGAAATTTCTAGTGAAATTCGACCATCAGTTTCGTCAACAACCATTTGACCTCCAAGCGCTTTAGCGTGTCACGTGTTCTTTGCCATTCTGACAGCTTCGTCGTCTCACGCGAGTAATCTTCTCTCTATCTTGTGGAATTCTCACGCCCTCCTTTCTAAGTCTTAGCCAGGTGAGCCTCACCTGAGTACTTAGATGCTTGGAATCGTGCCATTTAAACTGACGGATGTATCCCTGTTGCCAGGCAGTCGAAGGTTCTCCACAGTAGGTCCCTCATACGCTATTTGACTTCCTGACTCTTGCCAGTTCTGGGAGATGATAGGTGGCGTACTGAGTTCGAACCTCATTATTTCGCCAGCTTTGTTGGTCTCGATAAGGACTAACATCCTGACCAATTACAAAGTGAACTACACAGTTTTAAGCGACCATTGGTATAAAACGAGATGACACCAAGTGCCTATTATATCGCCTGGGGTACTTTTTATAATAATAATAAATCTGTTTAAGACGGTTTCTGCTAAACTTTTCTTAGTTGAAATCTTATTTATCCATAGTTAACAAATCATTATTATTACATATTGTCTTCTGTTGAAGTATTATATTGTGTTTCTTAACGCGGTGTCCAAGATTCACATACACAATACGCTTCATAACACTACAGGCCTCGTCTCTCACATCCAGTACTATACTCAGCTTTGTTTGTATACTCCTCTCTCACCTCGAGTACCAAACACAGCTTTGTATACTCCTCTCTCACATCTAGTACCAAACACATCTTTGTTTGTATACTCCTCTCTCACATCTAGTACCAAACACAGCTTTGTATATTTCTCTCTCACCTATAGTACCAAACGACTCAACTTTGTTTGTATATTCCTCTCTCCCCTATAGTACCACACAACACAACTTTGTTTGTATATTCCGCTCTCCCCTCCAGTACCAAATTACACAACTTGGTTTGTATATTCCTCTCCCACCTAAAGTACCAAACAACACAACTTGGTTTGTATATTCCTCTCTCCCATAAAGTACCAAACAATACACCTTTGTTTGTATATTCCTCTCCCACCTAAAGTACCAAACAACACAACTTTGTTTGTATATTCCTCTCCCACCTAAAGTACCAAACAATACAACTTTGTTTGTATATTCCTCTCCCACCTAAAGTACCAAACAATACAACTTTGTTTGTATATTCCTCTCCCACCTAAAGTACCAAACAACACAACTTGGTTTGTATATTCCTCTCCCACCTAAAGTACCAAACAATACAACTTTGTTTGTATATTCCTCTCCCACCTAAAGTACCAAACAACACAACTTTGTTTGTATATTCCTCTCTCCCCTATAGTACCAAACAACACAACTTTGTTTTTATTTTCCTCTCCCACCTAAAGTACAAAACAACACAACTTTTTTTGTATATTCCTCTCTCCCCTATAGTACCAAACAACACAACTTTGTTTTTATTTTCCTCTCCCACCTAAAGTACCAAACAACACAACTTTGTTTTTATTTTCCTCTCCCACCTATAGTACCAAACAACACAACTTGGTTTGTATTTTCCTCTCCCACCTATAGTACCAAACAGCACAACTGTTTGTATATTCTTCTCCCATTTTCTGAACTTCGTATTTGCCCTATCGAATCTCTTCTATCTGCTATTCTAGCTCTTCGAATAATGACAATTCCAAAATACCTGCAATTGGTTTTTTTAAAATTATTATTGATACCAATTTTTTAGGGGTATGGGATGAAGGGAGGGTGGGTGCTGGGGGGTGGGGTGGCTTCATTTAATATATTTTCTACTGCTCTAATCACATAGGTAAGTCCGGCAATGCTCGTGAGTGGAAATGCATATTGAGGAGATACGCAGAAATGAACAGAGTAAATGACAGTGTACGCCATATTTGTAACATGGATGAATTATTCCGATTACAACTGGAAGGATCCGACTTTAGGTACAGACCATTAGCCTAAGCTGGGAGCGAGCAGCACTGTCCAACATCAGTGCCTTTAAGAGAGTTGTGCACGATAACTGGGCACGAGACACGTCGATCAAATCAGCAATTCCAAGTGAGTGAAGGATTTTTTGCGGCACAAGAAGTTCTATATAGTTTGAAGATATGGATATCAGGCGTCGTTGATCAAGTCAGGAATTCCAAGAGAGTGATTTCATCTAGCCCTCAAGCCATTGGCAAAAAGGGAATGAAAGAATGCAAATCGGGCATAAAGGACAACATCGATTTAGAAGCAGTATCAATAAATAAGAGTTACATAAATTCTGGTATGTGTGTCGGGTGCACAATCATTCATCATTCGCCTATTTGGTGAAATGGGAAGCACGGGGCACCATTCCAGCTGATCCCTTTTAAAGAAGGCGTGGCTAAAATAACTTTCGATCATTCACTATTTCCTTGTCGTGTGAAGCATTGATGTCAACTGCGCTTGGTCCGTTTATAGGATGTCTGGAATGTATCCAAGCTTTAGTGGTGGTTTATTACAATATAAATAGGATTCCGTGGCGAAGTGGTTAAGCCGTCGGCCTCGTGATCAGGTGGTGTGGGGTCGACTCCGGACTCCGCCGTCTTCTTCACGGGTGCTTGACGTGGAGTCCCCTGCATCTCGTAGTCTCCCCCTAGTCGTCTTGTCCGTGACTTGCCACTGGGGTCGGGCGGCACGAGACGAGAGAATGAGGATAAAAAGAAGCGCTAGCAAATATTAATTATGCCATTATAGTCTACGATGGACGGCGGCCTTTGCCTTTACTTTGATTACAATTTCAATTATATTTACATTATGATGTTGCTAGCCCCAAAAACACAATGCTCTTCATTCCCCTATATCAACCCTTTATCTAGATTTTGCAAAGGCATTTGATAGAGTACCTCATCAAAGATTATTTCGAAAGTTAAAATCACATGGAATAGATGGGGAAGTTGCCAAATGGATTGAAAATTTGTTAACGGGAAGAAGGCAGAGAGTGGGCATAAATAAGGAGTACTCTGAGTGGTGTGAAGTGAAAAGTGGTGTGCCACAGGGCTCGGTTTTTGGGACCAATTTTTTTCTTGATATATATAAATGATTTGGACATTGAAATGGGATCCATGATTGCAAAATTTACTGATGACACAAAACTATGTAGCAGTGTCTCATCTAAAGCGGAAGTGGATATATTGAGGTCGGATTTAGATAAAATTCCAGAATGGTCTATAAGCTGGCAAATGAAGTTTAATGTAGATAAATGTACAGTCATCCACATGGGTAGATCAAATATGGAACACAATTACAGAATGGGAGAGAACAATATTAGAACGATAGAAAAGGAAAGGGATCTAGGGGTTATAATACATCATACAGGAAAGGTGAGTGAGCAAGTTAAGGTAGCAGTGAAAAAGGCAAATGCAATGTTAGGTATGATAAAAAGAAATATTAAACACAGGAGCAAGGAAGTGATAGTCAAACTGTATAAAGCTTTAGTTAGACCTAGATTGGAGTACTGTGTACAGGTGTGGAGTACTTTTCATAGAGGGGATATACACATGCTGGATAGAATACAAAACAAGAGCTACAAAGCTGATAGTGGGATTCCAGAATTACAGTTATGAGGAACGATTTTAAAAAACCGGCTTACAGTGTCTGGAAGAGAGAAGAATTCGTGGTGACTTAATATATGTTTATAAGATGATCAGAGGAATGAATAAATTATACTATAACAATTTTTTTTTTAATACAGCCACTCACAAGAACAAGAGGGCACAGCTAGAAGCTGACTAAAGAGAGGTCGAGATTACAAATTAGGAAATATTTTTTTAGTCAGAGAGGGGTGTCTGCTTGGAATGCATTGCCAGGGGAGGTAGTGGAGGCAGGAGCAGTTAATGCATTTAAGAATAAATTGGATGCGATAAGCTTTTAGAGCAAGGTGATGTAAATGTAACTGGTTGTATACAGACTCTGCAGGGTCTTCTAAACCAGTATAAAGACGTTAAGTTAAGTTAACACACCCATGTACAATTCGCTTTTTATAGTTGTCTTCATTTCCGTGAGAACCAGAAGCTTTGTCATTCTACCACTCACATATTCTATCACTCACTCTACCACTCACTTTACCACTCGGCCATTCTACCACTCACTCTACCATTCTATTACTCTACCATAGAGACACTACTACAAGGGACGCGCCTAAAGAAATTCCTCATATAAAGCAATGCCTCCGTCTTGCCTTCAAAAAACTATTTTTCAACATAGTCACCTCCCTTGGCTGTACATTTTCTCCAACGATAAACCAGAGCATACATGCCACGCTCGTAAAATTCTGCACCAGCGGAGATAGCCCACTTTTTCACAGCTGTCTTGGCCACAGGGAAACCCTGACCATCTGTCTTGGCCACAGGGAAACCCTGATCATCTGTCTTGGCCACAGGGAAACCATGACCATCTGTCTTGGCCACGGGGAAACCATGACCATCTGTCTTGGCCACAGAGAAACCATGACCATCTGTCTTGGCCACGGGGAAACCCTGACCATCTGTATTGGTCACGGAGAAAACCTGTATATTTGAGAGCGAGAAAATTATTAAACCTGTTTAAGTAGGTCAATATTTGTATACAAACCATAGTCCGTCCCATAGATGACCAACATTTGAGTCCATCTGTAGAATGAGATAAGGTCAATGTAAGCCCTACCGAACTGCTGCGAGCCCGGGTACATGTTGATGGTGAGGGCGTGCACGGGGACATTGCTAGGCCCAGAGGCGTCGCTTCTCATTTCCAGGTGGGGTATCTGCATGGATGCACACATTGAGTTCACAAAGGCCGCCAGGTCGTCGGTCCGTGGTCCAATCACGGCGATTGTGTTCTGCTCGATTTGAAGGCACACTGAAAGTAAAACGGACATTGATCTAACAAAGTATCAACCATCAATCTTTCAAAACATTTACAGCTCCTGTGGAGCAAAGGTTTTCAACTTATACATACCAAGTCGTCAAATGTTGACTTGCCCATTCGCTGAGGGGGGCTGAACACCTATCAGTCTGTCCGGAGTGCAGGTTTGTCTACTCCTAATATAACCAAGAGACGTAAGGAGCTATTCGAAGTGGAGTTCGATTTAAATCTTAAGTACGAGTGTATGGGTCCAGACTGACACCTCCAAGTTTGTGGAGGTTTCGTATCTAGATCCCCGGAAGTGAAGAACAAGGTCATTCCAACCTTCCAAGTAATATGCGAAGCATCTGTCTTACCGTATCCTGGCCAGCGAGGTGGGGGATCATTGCTGTGATCATGCCAATGTTGAGCTTGCAGATACGTTTACAATTCACAGCCTTGATGACACAGATTCACCTTCTTCAAAACGCTCTTGGACGTACAAAAAAGTCACTGTAACCTGCTACCAGTGATATACGTCAAGATTGAAGATCTCAGAACGACAAACTTCAGACAATATCAATAATCTCATTGTGTTTAACTAGTTGACACTGAAACCGCTATTGTAAGAACACATATTGTTGTTGTGATTGTTCTGTAAGATGGCCGTCTTCCAAGACACCGATTCTCTAAGGTGATCATCCATTAAGGTGGCCGTCTTCCAAGACATCGATTCTCTAAGGTGATCATCCATTAAGGTGGCCGTCTTCCAAGACACCGATTCTCTAAGGTGATCATCCATTAAGATGGCCGTCTTCCAAGACACCGATTCTCTAAGGTGATCATCCATTAAGGTGGCCGTCTTCCAAGACACCGATTCTCTAAGGTGATCATCCATTAAGGTGGCCGTCTTCCAAGACACCGATTCTCTAAGGTGATCATCCATTTCTGTGGCCGTCTTCCAAGACACCGATTCTCTAAGGTGATCATCCATTAAGGTGGCCGTCTTCCAAGACACCGATTCTCTAAGGTGATCATCCAATAAGGTGGCCGTCTTCCAAGACACCGATTCTCTAAGGTGATCATCCATTAAGATGGCCGTCTTCCAAGACACCGATTCTCTAAGGTGATCATCCATTAAGGTGGCCGTCTTCCAAGACACCGATTCTCTAAGGTGATCATCCATTAAGGTGGCCGTCTTCCAAGACACCGATTCTCTAAGGTGATCATCCATTTCTGTGGCCGTCTTCCAAGACACCGATTCTCTAAGGTGATCATCCATTAAGGTGGCCGTCTTCCAAGACACCGATTCTCTAAGGTGATCATCCATTAAGGTGGCCGTCTTCCAAGACACCGATTCTCTAAGGTGATCATCCATTAAGGTGGCCGTCTTCCAAGACACCGATTCTCTAAGGTGATCATCCATTAAGGTGGCCGTCTTCCAAGACACCGATTCTCTAAGGTGATCATCCATTACTGTGGCCGTCTTCCAAGACACCGATTCTCTAAGGTGATAATCCATTACTGTGGCCGTCTTCCAAGACACCGATTCTCTAAGGTAATCATCCATTACTGTGGCCGTCTTCCAAGACACCTATTGTCTAAGGTAATCATCCATTACTGTGGCCGTCTTCCAAGACACCGATTCTCTAAGGTGATCATTCATTAAGGTGGCCGTCTTCCAAGACACCGATTCTCTAAGGTGATAATCCATTAAGGTGGCCGTCTTCCAAAACACCTATTGTCTAAGGTGATCATCCATTAAGGTGGCCGTCTTCCAAGACACCGATTCTCTAAGGTGATCATCCATTAAGGTGGCCGTCTTCCAAGACACCGATTCTCTAAGGTGATCGCTCTGTATAGCGACATTCTTGTAAAGTCACTATCTTCTAAAGCAACCGTTCTGCAAGGTAACCGTCCATTCAGGTGTCTGTCGCACCAGGTAACCGTCCCGTTATGTATCTGTCCCGCCCGGTAACAGTCCGTTCAGGTGTCCGTACTGCTACTGAACCGTCTTCTCAAGTGGCTGTCCAGTCAGGTAACCATCCTGCAAGGTGAGCGTCATGCATTATACCTTTCATTCCAACTGGACGCTCCTAAGTGTGATCAGTACCTTTCATTCCAACTGGACGCTCCTAAATGTAATCAGTCCCTTTCATTTCACCTGAACGATCCCATATCTAAGGTAACCGTTCGATCGGATGTCCGTCATGTAAGATGTCCGCCCCGTAAGGTGTTCGTCCCGTAAGGTGACCGTCCCGTAAGGTGTCTATCCCGTAAGGTGCCCCCCCCCCCCCCCCCCATACGATGTCCGTCCCGTAAGGTGTCCGTTCCGTAAGTTGTCCGTCATGCAAGGTGACAACTGCTGGCGTACCCCTATACTTAGTAAATAATTAAACAGAGTAGAAGACGACTACGTATCCTAGCAGGCGACAGTATGGAAGCACTGTAACAACCAACCCTAGACGATCATTGGAAACCCAACAGTAGAATGATTCTCTTTTTTAAATAATGTCATGAAATACGATTCAAGTTTCTTGTTCCTGGGCTGGCAACCTCAGTATGTAAAAAACATTGCCACAGCAGCTAACTCTAGAAAAACACAGAAAGTATTTGAAGCAGGAATCATACATGTCATCACCTACAGTAATGACGGTATGATTACGTACTTTAGAAAGAGACGCTCGGTGGACGGCAGGCCACGAAGATATGCGGTTGAGGCAGATTTGAGTTAAAATTTAGGCACCGGAGAGAAGCAGTTGAGAGAGATACGCAGCAAGCAAGGTAACTACCCTCATTTTATGTAGTGGTCGTAATTACAAGTTGTCAGTAGCTTATAAAGGCAGTCGTCCAGTCACCCCATTCATCATATTGACGCAGTCCCACTGATCACGTCAAAGTCGTCAGTCACAGCTTGAGGCAGTTATGCAGTGATCACATGGATCATATTTGACGTAGCCTATTCTGACCACGTTGAAGCCACTTTGATCTACGGTCGACAAAGAGATACAAGACCACGGACGTCATACTTGAGTTTAGAGCCTACGAACTTCACCTTCAGCGGCAATCCGCAACACAGTTCGATCGCAGCAGACCAGATTTAGAGAGGAGAAAGAACTGGGCAATAACAGTATCGATAAGGTTAGGGTTAGCGGTAGGAGTGTTTTAGAAAAGCGTGTGAGAGAAATAATTTAAGATGTTAGAGAGTTTATAGTTAGCAGTGTTACCCGAATAAATGATCTGTTGTATTGTGTTTATATTTAGTGTTATTTGACTTTGTTTAGAGTGTTTTTGCAATACAATAAAGCAGCCCCTTTGCTGTCTGCGACAGAGCTCCGTTAAATATATCGGTTCTGGTACAATCCCAAAGCCTTCCTTGACGTCTTGGTGCCATCGCTTTTTTCATCTGCCTCTGCCTCTCTTGTCTGGTATTATACATTCGACTACCTTTCTCTGAGGATGGTTGTATCTTCTAATGGGATCATATATATATATATATATACTCGTAAATGTAACGCTGTGCCGACTGTGGCGTGTCGTTGACCCGGATCAAACCCAGCACGCCTGCTGAGAGAAGCGAGCAATCTATCACTCTGCCAGTCAGACAATGTTCGCTTCGCTACAAATGTTACATACAACTAGAGAAGCAGAAACTGTTTAAAAGTCTACCCAGAGCTATATTTTCACGGCAAATGGAGAACAAATCCTGCTAACTCAAGACGTTTACTAATTATAGGTTATCTTCATGCAGCGAGACTGCGCTGTCATCTGGAAGGACTCATTTTGAATATATTCAGTTCATATTATTTCCGCTTGTCGCACACAGAACAGAGACTGGATTGAGTTTCAGTCATATGACTGCTCATATGACTGCGCATTCTACTTAATTGTGTACGGTTACCGAGCCTTCGGCAAGGAACGACAACGCCACAGGTCGCAGTCTACGCAGATAACTCGTTTAATGAAGTTTCTAACACGCGTCCTCGATATACGAGCATGGGACATAAGGCCTTCACTATTGGACTATTGCTGATCTGTCTGTCCCTGTGCCCGACTTGACACCTAGTTTTTAGAGCTAACAATCGCCTTTTCTCAACCGTTGATTCCTTGTAATAGTGAATCCATCTCTCTCCCTCCTACTCCTCATCTACCTCCTCCTCCAGATCTAACTCTTCTTCCTCTACCTCCTTTTCCTCTTCTTCATCTACTTCTTCATCGACCTCCTCTTCATCTACTTCTTCATCTGCTCTTCCTCTACCTCCTTTTCATCTATATATTCGTTATCTACCTCTTCTTCATCTACCTCCTTTTCCTCTACCCCCTCTTCATTTACCTGCACTTCATCTACCTCCTCCTCCTCCTCTGTATCTTCATCTACCTCCTCTTCCTACTTTTCCTCTACCTCCTCATCTACCTCCTCCTTATCTACCTCCTCCTCTTGAATCTCCTCTTCCTCTACCTCTTCTTCATCTACCTCCTCTTCTACCCTCTCCCATCCTTTCCTTACCCTACCCATTCCTCTTCCTTTTCATTTCTCTTGCTATCCTTTCCTTCCTGTTCTTTTATCTCTTCCTCTCACCTCCTCTCCTTTTCTTCTTCTCCATTTTCTTCTTCTATATCATCCTCTTCTTCATCCTCTTCATCGCCTTCCCTCTTCCTCCTCTGCTTTCCTCCTTCTCCCAGTCATTGTTTCACTCCTCTTGACAAGCCCACGTCTACTACAACAGACCAGCCCCTCCCAAACCTCCCAGTGTAACTGATCAGAAGGGATCTATCAACTGTAGGAGCAAGGGCAGTTGCCCAAATAATCAATCATTGGAGTTTTCTGATCATTGAAAACTGTTTTAAATGCATCTTAAGTTCATTCTATGACTGTCAATCCATCAAGCCCCTGTGGAGCATAGGTCCTCAACAGATACTTGCCAAGCCTTTCTGTCACGCGCTATCATGTCAGCTCCTCTCACACAGTTGCTGCCGTAGTTAGGTTTGTCTCGACCTCCCTTCTACCCAACTTCCCTTACCCTCGACCTCCCTTCTCCCCAACTCATTTTACCCTCGACCTCCCTTCCACTCGACTTCCCTTACCCTCGACCTCCCTTCTCTTCAACTCCTCTTCTCTTCAGCTAGGCTTCTCCTCGACCTCCCTTCTACTCAACTCCCCTCTTCCTCAACCTGCCTTCTACTCAACTCCCCTTTCTTCGACCTCTCTTCTACTCAACTCCACTTCTCTTCAACTTCCCTTCTCCTCGACTCTCCTTACCCTCAACCTCACTTCTTTTTGACTTTCCTTCTTCCCTGCGTCCCTTCTCCTCGACCTCCCTTCTCCTCGACGTCCCGTCTCTTCGACTTCCCCTCTCCTCGACATCCCTTCCCCAAAAGTGTTTAGCTCTGCCTTTACTTCTCTTATCCTGAGGATTCCATAACAGGCTTCCTGGTAGTGCTATCAGTTTGTGGTTACCGTAATGTGTGTGTCCTGTCCATCTCCAACTCCTTCTGTTCAAGTCTACTCCACATGTCATGTTCTTTCTCGCAGTTCTATATTAGTGACTTAATCATACCATTTTGATCTATAACAATCACAGTTCATTAATCTAATTGGAAGCAGATGTAACCTTGTGGCTAGTGCACTAGGTTACCAACTGAGCGATTTGGGTTTAGTTACTAATTGGTGCGGGATATTTCTATCTTAAAACCGTTCTAAAGATCCGCCCTGCCCAAAACAATTGGTACCAGGATAATCTGGACAAATACAGGCGTCCGGTGCGATGTTGATCACATTACCCCCCTAGTGGGCCGGTGGTCAAGAAAAATAATGGGCCAAACATATGCCAGACTGGCGTGTTAATGTGATCTTGAATTTCTTATCTTCACTACTATAATATCATTTAGTGATAGCATAAAGAAGCGTTATTTGTTTACGGCTGTAAAACATAAATTAGTAATAGTTATTTTTTATTTTGTTTTAATGTAAAGCATATTTTAATATCATTAAAAACAGATTACTTGGGAAAGCCTCAACAATCTGGTCAGAAAAAAACTACAGAAAACATGCAGACATCCTTGAAGCCGAAATTCTTCTTCTTCTTCTTCTTCTTCTTCGTACACTGTCAGACGTCAACCTTTATTTTTTCGAAGAAAGCAGCCGTAATCCTGAGGCTGTCGACATTGCCACAGAGCTTGTCTTGTGTTGCCACTGGTGATGGCCACATCTGCTCTCTCTGGTCCTCGTATGTCGAGCAGTTTTGCAGCATATGTTCAGCGGTCATTTTCCCGGTACCACACGGGCATTCGTCAGTGCCACCTATCTTCAATTTGTTGAATAGGTGGTACCTCAGTCTGTTGTGGCCTGTGCGGAGTCTGAAGACCACGACCTGCTCTCTTCTGTTCAACTGGTAATAGGCATCGTTTTTTGTACAGAAGCCGAAATTGAAAAGTACGATTCACTCATTCCAGAACCATGCCTACGGAGCCAGGGCCGGTCCAGGACACGGAGCCAGGACCGGTCCATATCACGGAGCCAAGAATGGTCTAAAATAATCTTGGAGGTTCCAGAGATAACGAAGAAAAGTGAGCAATCAGCAACATGGCAATAGAACCATGTTCTGGGAGAGTTCAAAGACAGTACCCTAGCAACTCCTGAACACATGTGTACACAGACCCAAGCAACACCTGAACACATGTGTACACAGACCCTAGAAACTCCTGAACACATGTGTACACAGACCCTAGCAACACCTGAACACATGTGTACACAGACCCTAGCAACTCCTGAACACATGTGTACACAGACCCTAGCAACTCCTGAACACATGTGTACACAGATGGATCAGCCTCGGCGAGCGAAAAAAAAAAAGGGAAGCAATGGAATCACACATCACACATTCTAATGGGGACTTAGGAAACCATTCCAAACGAGCAGGAGAGACCTGTACCAACATCAGAGATGAAGCAAGAGCTGTACATGCAGCAACCCAGACTTTTATCAGCCAAGACACAACTAAATACAATAAAACGGTCATTCTATCAGACTTCAGGAGCGTACTCCAAGCCATCCAAACAAGACAAACTATCACACGAAACAATAAATAACATTCGGTTGCTGTCCTGAAAACAAATCTAGTTCTACAGTGTCCTACAGTGGAGTCGGGTTCACTGTGGGATCTCCGGAAAAGAAAGTGCTCGCGCAAGCCGGAAGTGGTGGTACGCAGACTCGCCATCAACAGAGCTATAAAGAAGCAAAGACACTCATCAAACGATCCATTAGGGCAGAATGGAAAGACCGGTACAATGAACACAATCCATAAAATGACAACATAGACAAACTTGGCAGAGATGGGCAGACAAAGATCTTCAGACTCACAACGGGACATTGCAGATTCAAAGCCCATCTCCAACGGATGGATCTAGAGTCACCGCCACATGGCGATTGGGGAGTATCCAAGCAAACACCAAACCAAAATCTTTTTATGGGACGGGGGATATTGGGTGTAGGGGGGGGGGGGGCAAGGATTACCCTTTTGTATTCTACTGATGGAGGCACGCCCCTTTTCATCAAGACAGCAGTCTTTTCTGCGATATCAGGACATTATAACTAGTGCTAGGATGCGTGTTCAACGGAGGGCCTCATCCTGAGGGTGAGTGTCAGAGTTGTGTAAGTGTGATTGTTGAATATAGTTGTATGAAATGGAGTCTGAGTCAAGTAGTTGAGACAGAGGAGCAAGTCCATTGTGTGTGTGTGTGTGACTAGGACATTCTGCAGGACTACCCTACTTATGCAGACCAGACAGAGGAGCAAGTCCATTGTGTGTGTGTGTGTATGACTAGGACATTCTGCAGGACTACCCTACTTATGCAGACCAGACAGAGGAGCAAGTCCATTGTGTGTGTGTGTGCATGACCAGGACATCCTCCTGACTACCCTACTTATGCAGACCAAACAGAGGCAATCTGGCGCGATGGAGCGACCATGCTCAAAAAGCTGTGGAGACCGGCGAAGACCTGAAACGTGCAGTCTCCCTCGTGAACCTCACCGGACTAGAAGTTTAGCATCAGTTGATCGTGAACCTCACTAGACTAGAAGCCTAGCATCAGTTGATCGTGAACCTCACTAGACTAGAAGCCTAGCATCAGTTGATCGTGAACCTCACTGGACTAGAAGCCTAGCATCAGTTGATCGTGAACCTCACTGGACTAGAAGCCTAGCATCAGTCGATCGATGAAGAAGAAGATGATACTGATACATAATAAATGTGAATACACATTAAATATTGAAAATTTACAGACAATGGCGCAGCTACATTTGAGGACAAGTATATATTGTTGCTTTTATCTTCAGAAATGTGGCTGCAGTTTTATTTATAAAACATGTTGTAAAACAAGTTCATATTTGTTGTAATTATATTAATGCTTCTATTGTTCAGTATCTTAACGTACTTTGTGGAACGATTCAGGTCTACCGGGCCAGTAGCTGTCCGCGGTCCACGGTCCATCACTTTAGGAAGCAATGCTGCAGACAAACCATTTCATGAAGTCCAAGCTACAACAGTTTTTGCAATGCTGTTTTTTATAGTTGTGGTTTTTACAGTGTTAGTTTTTACAGTGGTGGGTTTTAAAGTGGCATTCTTACAGCGGTGGTTTTTTATGGTGGTGGTTTTTGCAGTGGTGGTTTTTTCAGTGGTAGATTTTGTTGTAATTTTTTTTGCAGTGATAATTTTTGCAGTTGTGGTTCTTGCAGTGGTGGTTGATTCAGTTGTGATTTTTGTTCAGTGATGTTTTTTGAAGTGGTGGATTTTAGTTATGGTTTTTGCAGTGATGGTTGTTGCATTGGTGGTATTTTGAGTGGTAGGTTTTTCAGGGGAAATTTGTATAGTAATTTATTTTTTGCGGTTGTGGTTTTTGCACTAAGGCTATATTTAGCAGTGGTTGTTTATTCATTGGTTGTTTCAGTGTTGTTTTTTTTCGCAGTGGTGAAATTTTTCAGTGGTGTTTTTTGCAGTTGTGATTATTTTCAGTAGTGATTTTTCTCAGTGATGGATTTTTCCGTGGTGGTTTTTTCAGTGATGGTTTTATTCGGTGATGATTTTTGTCAGTGGTTGTTTGTGCCAAGATGTGTTTTATGTGATGAGATTGTTACCCCGTTGTGCAATTCTAGTAGCTTTTTTGCAACCTTTTTAAAAGGTTGCAGTGGCCCCATCATATGCTGTTGGTGAACCAAACACGCGTGAACGTGGCTATGCGTTAAATATTATGCAGACGAATGTCCGAGTGTCAAAACTCTGTTTCAGAACTCCTCAGTTATTGCCAAGACTATTGCTCGCCCGCCGTCTGATGACGCAGCAAAGGTCACGACCCACGTGATGCTGTTAGCTGGCCCGGCAGAGGTCGACTGTGGGCCCTGACAAGGCTCCTTCATCTTGTTACTGGCCACAACTGACATTCCACGCAATATATTGTCGCTCTTCATCTGAATTTAAGACTGATATTGTCGGAAACGAGCAGTCATTGGGAGCGTGTTTGTGTTCTCTGTGTGGTCAGTTTACTGGTATTGTCTGCAGCGAGTGGTCATTGGGAGGGTGTCTTTTCTTCTCATTGGTCACAAATAAATGTATATATTTACTGTCATCATTTATTTCCAAGGGGAGACCCGGAGACATATTTGTACTGTGAGTTGATTCGTTACGTTTTTGGGAGTATCTAGAAGTTGATCAGAGTATGAAGTAATCTGAACTAAGTCTGAGAGATATAACTTAACTTAACGTCTTTATACTGGTTTAGAAGACTCTGCAGAGTCTGTATACAACCAGTTCCATTTACAACACCTTCCTCTAGAAGCTGTACGCATCTAATCTGTTCTTAAATGCATTGACCGTCCCATCCTCCACCACCTCACTTGGCAATGCATTCCAAGCATTCACTACTCTCTGGCTTAAGAAATACTTCCTAATATCTAATCTGGACCTCTCCTTAGTCAACTTGTAGCTGTGCCCTCTTGTCCTTGTTGGTGGTTGTACTTTAAAAAACTTGTTATAGTCCACTTTATCCATTCCTCTGATCATCTTATACACCTGTATTAAGTCACCACGAATTCTTCTCTCTTCTAGACACTGAAGGCCAGTTCTTTTTAATCTTTCTTCATAACTGTAATTCTGGAATCCCACTATCAGCTTTGTCGCTCTTTTTTGTATTCTCTCCAGCATGTCTATATCCCCTCTCTGATAAGGACTCCACACCTGTACACAGTACTCCAATCTAGGTCTAACTAATGCTTTATACAGTTTGACTATCACTTCCTTGCTCCTATGTTTAATATTTCTTTTTATCATCCGTAACATTGCATTTGCCTTTTTCACTGCTACCTTAACTTGCTCACTCACCTTTCCTGTATGATGTATCCCTAGATCCCTTTCCTTTTCTATCGTTCTAATATTGTTCTCTCCCATTCTGTAATTGTGTTCCATATTTGATCTACCCATGTGGATGACTGTACATTTATTTACATTAAACTTCATTTGCCAGCTTATAGACCATTCTGGAATTTTATCTAAATCCGACCTCAATATATCTACTTCTGCTTTAGATGAGACACTACTGCATACATCCACTGGCTCCCCTTTATCTTACATTTTGGTAACCTCCTCCATGAATTCTAATAGATTTGTTAAGCATGATCTCCCTCTAGTAAACCCATGCTGACTATTTCTAATTAGATTACATTTGTCTAAATGCATTACAATGTTTTCTTTGATTATTGACTCTAACAATTTACAGACTATGCTCGTTAAACTCACCGGTCTATAGTTTGCTGGATATGCCTTTTTGCCCTTTTTGAATAAGGGGATCACTCCTGCATCTTTCCAATCCCGTGGAACAATCCCTTGTGCAAGTGATTGAGAACATAACACAGCCAATGGTTTTGCTAATTGGTCTCTAATTGCAAACAGCAATTTTGGATGAATACCATCTTGACCTGGACATTTATCCACTTTCAACCCCTCCAATTTTTTAAAAACCATTTCCTCTGTAATACAGATTGATCCTAATCCTGCTGTATCCATGCCTCTTTGAAAAATATCTACAGGCTCTGGGATCTTGGAGCAGTCCTCTTTTGTGTACACTGTGCCAAAGTAGTGATTGAGTAGATTTGCTGCCTCCCTATTTTCACTTATTTTGTTCCTGTGCTGTCTATGAGAGGGCCTACTTTGTCCTTTGATCTTTGTTTATTTCTAACATAAGAGAAGAAGCTTTTACTATCAGTCTTGATCCTCTGAGCAAGTTTCTTTTCGAAGTCTATTTTTGCTGTTTTATTTGCTTTCTGAGATATGTTCTGCTTGTCCAAATATTTTAAATATGTTTCTTTTGATTTACCTGCCTCTATATATTTTTTCCATGCTTTATTTTTAGCTCTTCTACATTTAACTACAATTTTAGTGATCCACTTTTTACGCTTGGGGTTTACTTCCCTATATGGAACACATTCCTCTTTTAGCGTTTCGAGAACTGCTTTAAAACTCACCCACTCCTGTTCAACATCTGTTCCTCTGACAATATCTTCCCAGATTATGTGGTTCGTTGCCTCTTTCATCCTCTTAACATCTGTCTTAGAGTAGTCATATGTTCGCGTGTTTATGTTCACTTCTTTCCCTGCAATAAGATCCCATCGGATGATTTGATGGTCACTTGAGCCAAACAGTTCCCCTTCGGTAACGTTTTCAATTATATTTTCCTCTGTAGTAAAAACTAGGTCGAGTATGTTTTTGCCTCTGGTGGCTGCTACTACATGTTGAATTAAAAAATTTTCAGTTATGCACTTAACAAAAGGTTTTAACTCTACAAGTGCTTCTGCCATATTCCATTTTATTTCTGGAAAGTTGAAATCCCCCATTAATAATAAATTCCTATCACTTGCCTTTACTATGCTATTAATCAGCTCCTCATCTTCCTCCTTTTGACTTGATGGACATCTATAGCACACTCCAATCACTGTTTTTTCACCCCCACTTTGTATTTCACCCCATACACTTTCATTTTTGTTACCACATGATAATATATCGAACACTCACATCGTGATCAGCATAAATTATCCGTGTGGCTCCACTTGGACCATAGGGATTTAACTGATGCTCTCCACCTGCTTCTATTCTGTGCCGTCTTCCTCCCCTCACACCAGATGAACTGACTTCCTTCTCAAGCTTTCACTGACATATGTTCCCTGATCTGTCTACATATCGCTTTCCCTGTTGGTTCCAATCCAAAGCATATTTGGTTATGACGTTCCAGTAATTTTAGGAAGTTTATCCTATCAGCCCCCGTTTTCTCTCCGTAATCTCTTGCCGTATTGGCTGCTGCTGTATCGTGCCCCGGATATCTGTGTTAACTAGTATCTCTGACCCCCTAACACGATGTGTGGTGGGACGAAACTTGTTAACGAATCTCTTCAGTCTGGATGTTATACCCTTAGTCACGGGACGATGAGACTAACGTCTGGTCAGGCTAAACACACTGATCAGAGAATGTTAGCCAGGGGCAGGCTAAACACGGTCATTAGCCAGGGTCAGGAGAAATATACTGACTAAGACCGTCACCTGACGGGACGATACGGATAACGTCTGGTCAGGCTAAACATACTGATCAGAGAATGTTAGCCAAGGTCCGACTAAACACACTCATCAGAGAATGTTAGCCAAGGTCAGACTAAACACACTGATCAGAGAATGTTAGCCATGCTAAACACACTGATCAGAGAATGTTAGCCAGGGTCAGACTAAACACACTGATCAGAGAATGTTAGCCAGGGTCAGGCTAAACACCGTCATTAGCCAGGGTCAGGAGAAATATACTGACTAAGACCGTCACCTGACGGGACGATAAGGATAACCTCTGGTCAGGCAAAACACACTGATCAGAGAATGTTAGCCAAGGTCAAACTAAACACACTGATCAGAGAATGATAGCCAGGGTAAGAAGAAATATACTGACCAAGACCCTCACCTGACCTCCTCATTGGTCGTCCTGGAAACGGGATGTTGTCGAGGACAACAGTCTGGCTAACAAGGTGATGTTCGACGTGATCTCCGTAGTAATGAGCGAGACGTAGATGAAGACAAGCATAGCACAATCGCCTGGAGAACCCCGGTCCACCTTCATCATAACGTCCTTTTCAGTGCGCACATAAGAGTAACCTACTCATTGTGAGCATTCAAAGCAGCAAGAACCGTTAGTCACATGCAGTGTCTAAGATCCATATAGCAGGATTACATTCGTGTTAAAACAGCGTAATCCTATTCTCCGTCGAGATTACTGTCGAGTTACATATTCGGTGCAGAGATCTGAGAGCTAATCTGGTCTTGTAAGTCCCACAGTAACACATTATCCTCTCTTGCTTCGTCCGTATTCATGTTATTTTCCAAATAGGTAAAATGTTGAACCGCTTTTACGATAGATAAAATGTTGAACCGCTTTCAAGATAGATGAAATGTTTAACCGCTTTCAAGATAGATGGAATGTTTAACTGCTTTCAAGATATATGAAATTTTGAACCGCTTTCACGATAGATGAAATGTTGAACAACTTTCACGATAGATGAAATGTTTAACCTCTTTCATGATAGATGACATGTTGAACCGCTTTCACGATAGATGACATGTTGAACCGCTTTCACGATAGATGAAATATCGTTTAAACAAAACAAATGACAGGAAGTCAAGCGCAAGTATCAACCCAAAGAATTTACTTTGAACCGATATTTGTAGTTCTTGCAGTTGGCAGTTGCAACTGCGTTTCCACAGTTTGGTCATTCCTCAGGACTGGATCCGTGTTTAGAGTCAAGTGATTTGTTAGGGCAGACAAAGTTAGACAGGGAGACCGACTATTTCATTATGGTTCTCGTGCTTAGATATAATCAAATGGTCTCTTGTTTGTATACGAGTATGAAATGCCATAATCTTCGTTAAAATATGTCTTAACAAAGGCAGACGAATGCACAGACATAAACAGAGAGAGAGGCGTACTGACAGACAGAGATAAACAGACAGACACAGAGACCCATCACAACAAGACACACACAGACATGAACACACATGCAGACACACACACACACACACACGGCACGCATAAGGATACACTAGATTCAATAATTTTTGGAACAAGCTACATCGGTTTTAAAATTAATTGTAAAATGCTTAATGAATCAACACTACACTCAAACCTATACAATTCCCTGTGGGGCATCGGTACACCTCAACTTGAGGCGCATAAAACTGAAAGAGAGAAACAGGTAAGCAAGCAAGACATCGTATGTTTGATCACCAGGCGCAGTGCACACGAATGGCATCTAGACGGTTTTTCTTAGTCACCTACAGATTAATCCCGATATACGCAGCATCAAAAAATGGATGGACGTGGATCGAGCTGCGAGAGGAACCTAGGGCTGGATATAACTTGCATTACGCAACATGGAAGTCACTAAATAGCCCCCGAACTGGTGTATCAGGATGCATGAAGAACTTAAAGATATGATGGATACAGAGATGATGGATACAGAGATGATGGATACAGAGATGCTGGATACAGAGATGATGGATACAGAGATGATGGATTCAGAGATGATGGATACGGAGATGATGGATACAGAGATGATGGATACAGAGATGATGGATACAGAGATGATGTATACATAGATGATGGATACTTAGATGATGCGACATACGACTGTGGAGCAAGACACAGACCACCTGATGATATTTCGAAACGTTCTGGAAAAATGCAAAATGAATAATAAGGCAAGCTACGTGGCTGGGCATTGGACACATGATTTATGAAGTAAAGCAAAGACAGGCCAAGTTCTCCAGTTCTCCCTTATAGAAGTACAGGTCGACTAAGGCCAAGTTCTCTTATTCTCCCTTATAGAAGTACAGGTCGACCAAGGTCAAGTTCTCTTATTCTCCCTTATAGAAGTACAGGTCGACCAAGGTCAAGTTCGTATGTTCTCCCTTATAGAAGTACAGGCCGACTAAGGTCAAGTTCTCTTGTTATCCCTTATAGAAGTACTGGTCGACTAATGTCAAGTTCTCCTGTTCTCCCTTATAGAAGTACAGGTCGACTAAGGTCAAGTTCTCTTATTCTCCCTTATAGAAGTACAGGTCGACTAATGTCAAGTTCTCCTGTTCTCTCTTATAGAAGTACAGGTCGACTAAGGTCAAGTTCTCCTGTTCTCCCTTATAGAAATACAGGTCCACTAATGTCAAGTTCTCCTGTTCTCCCTTATAGAAGTACAGGTCGACTAAGGTCAAGTTCTCTTGTTATCCCTTATATACGTACAGGTCGACTAATGTCAAGTTCTCCTGTTCTCCCTTATGGAAGTACAGGTCGACTAAGGTCAAGTTCCCTTATTCTCCATTATAGAAGTACAGGTCGACCAAGGTCAAGTTCTCTTGTTCTCCCTTATGGAAGTACAGGTCGACCAAGGTCAAGTTCTCCTGTTCTCCCTTATGGAAGTACAGGTCGACTAAGGCCAAGCCAAATTGTTGAAGTAGCAGACTTAACAAACTGATAATGAATCAGAAAGATTTACGAGCTCAACTATATGGAGGACTCTCAGGTGAGGTACAATCACAACTCTACAATGAGAATGTCCATGCAGATAAAACAGTCATAATACCTTGAAAGTTTCAATCCGGTCCTCGATATATCCAACATAACTACCAGGACGCGATGGCAATAGTGAATACGTTAGGTCGATCAGACATATTGATCACTTTCACTTGTAAGCCAATCTGACACGAGATTAAACATGACATGTAAGAAACTTGAAGATAGACCTGACATACTTGCCCTGGTCTTTAAAATGGAGTTGTCTGAGCCATCGAATTATTGTTTTAAAACGGAATATGTTGGGAATTATAATGACATACTTATACGTTATTCAATTCCATAAAAGAGGTTACCTCATATTCCTATCGTCTGCTGATTTGAATATCAGTGCCCAGGTGATAGATCTAACTGCTAACTCTAAGACTGGATGAGATTGAGACAAAATGAATGATTCGTGCGCCCTGCAGAAATAACCGATCAATCTCACGAGGAAAAGTTCATTCCGTTATAGATATAGCAAGCAGATTGTAGATTCAGCTACAGACAATTCCAGGGCTACTCTTTTTACATAAGAACCGAAAAACCTGTTTTAACATTAGAAACTATCAAATCGATAATCAATTGATCGTTTCGTACAATCATTGACTATTTAAAAAAATGCAATACACATATTAATGTTCACGTGTGTGTATCTATTAGTTTAGTTAAATATCTTTACAAATATGTACTGTAGGGAGACTGCTTCATCAGATAAATTTTAAAGGAAAAGTATTCAGGAAATAACGAACTTATAGGATTCAGATTTTTCTTGACGAGCACCGATATCTAATAGCTGTCCATCGTTGTCGATGAGGACCGCCGACATCATCCTTGTCACAGATTTCCCTGTTGGGTGTGGGTGCGCATGTGGCTGAACAGGTCAATGCGGGCACGAAAACATCTGCTACATATGGGCACACGAGGTTTGTAGAAGGGGATGGTGTTACCGCTGTTCGGGATTTCCGCGTCTCGCGTCTGCTCTGGGCTTTCACAACACGGTCGTCTTCGCCGGTATCTACACCTGATTTGACTGCGCTTCTCCAGTCAGATCTGTTTTGCGCAAGACATTCCCAGGTGTCGATGTCTATCTGGCAACTTTTTAGTGAGTCCTTCAGACCGTCTTTAAATCGTTTCTTTGGGCGCCCTCTCTCGCGCCATCCCTCTCTCAGCTCGCCGTAGAGAAGCTTCTTTGGGAGCCGCTCGTCTGACATACGGACGAGGTGTCCGGCCCATCCTAGTCGTGCTTTTTCTAGCAGTGCATGGATGCTGGGCATGTTAGCTCTCGAGAGAACCTCGATGTCAATGACACGATCTTGCCATCGGATGTGGAATATTCGCCTCAGGCAACATGTGTGGAAGTGGTTTAACCGCCTTGCATGTCCAGAGTATACAGTCCAGCTTTCGCAAGCGTATAGTAGGGTTGGAATGATGGTTGCACGGTAGACTTTGAGTTTCGTCTTGACGCTGATGCCACGACGTGCCCAGACCATCGAGCGCATTCTACCAAAGGCTGTGCTGGCCTTTGCTATTCTGCTTGCCACCTCATCGTCTAGGCTGACAGATCTCGACAGCGTGCTGCCCAGATATGTGAATTTGTCTACGATATTTAACGTCTGCCCGCTGACTGTAGTCTCTGGTTTTGTGTACGGCATGCCTGGTGCTGGTTGGTACATGACCTCTGTTTTTTTTGCATTTATTGACTATAAATTGGCCAATATTTTCGCATGCGGCGATATCTATGTAACTAATAAATACAGTTGTCATATTTGAAACGTAACATGTAAACAGATTTTCAATTCAATTATCAATGTACCAGCAGGCATTGGGCAGGAAAAGACAAAAAGAACTGGCAAATATGTATTTACAGATGTTGCTTTGGTTGTTATGCAGGTGTGCAGCTCGGTAGGTGGCCATTAATTTTCCGTTCAGCACCGTAAAGACAAACACCCGCGTCTACCAAACGAGGTGAGTGAGGATTCGAACCGTCAAGCATTGTCTGTAATAACGAAGCGTTCACGACATCTGATATGTGTGAAGTGTTTCAGCAAAACATTGAGTCGATAGAGGAGTTCACATCTGATATTTGTGAAGTGTTTCAGCAAAACATTGAGTCGATAGAGGAGTAAAAATAGATGCCGACAGAATCTTACATTTACGATTTGCAGGCGACATTGGGCTCATCAAGCCATACCGTTGACGAGGTCCAAAACTCTTTGAACGACCTATATGAGATCACCAGATTAACACACAATAAAACATGCCTGAGCAATCCCTATTGTCCACAGCAGGACATCAAGCTGGCATGTTAAATTATGCAGGATGTCGACCCTGACGCTTACCTGGGCCAAGACACAGGTGCCACTCAAAATATTAATGGGGAAATCTCTAGGCGAAGAACACCGGCTTGGTACATCCTCTATTGCATAAGGCCGATCATCCAATAAAAGAGAACCACCAATGGGAGAGCAGGCACCTTTCATTTCGTGATCAATCCAGTCATTATTTACGACTATGAAATGCGCCACTTGCACGAAGCAGACGCCGAAGAGAGACGTGTTAACCAAAGAGCTTTAGAACGGTGTGCACTAAATATATCAATAAGGGATCAGATCTTAAATGAGGAAATTCGACATCAAACTCGACATTAGTTTAGTTTAGTCGATTAATCAACGCCAATGTACACAGTTTAACCCAAGTGCTATGTTTTTCTTCATATTTTTGTGTGTGGAGAATCTCAGCACGAATTCCGTGGCACCGGCGACGGTCTAGTAATACATTGGGTAGATTATTCAAAATAATTTTGAATTTATCCTAGGTAGCGGACCTTAAGCATGCTCTTTTCGATTTCCAACTGTAGAAGGATTTTTAATGTGCGCGACACTGCACACGAGCGTCCGATCTCTAGGTGAAAAAATGGAGGTCTCTACCGTGATTTGGAGCCGTGACCTCCAGCACCAAATGTTGACGTCTTTCCTGACCATGACTATGAACCACCCAGCCCCCTATCAAACTCTATTAAGGTGTATCGTAGAAATAGCCTTATCGCGCAAATACGAGGGGCTGGTCATCTGGTACGCATGTCTGGCGTCTGATAGAAACGACGAACAGCGTTCTGGTAACCTTTTGCCTGTACACATCCACGAGCCGCCAACCAGATGATGATGCGGGTTGGTTTTAATAAACTAGTCTGCGCCCGCTGTGGTACATCACAGGAGACCATCGGGATAGATACATGACGTTGTTGGCTTTTTCGTGCACCTGCCGCACTGACGCCTAAGATAATGTCAATATTTGGTGGGATAAAACTCGTCAGAGCATCGCTTGCCCTGGAGACTGAAAGATAATTTCCAGAACCGAAGACCCGTCAGAGCATCGCTTGCCCTGGAGACAAAGAGAATTTCCAGAACCGAAGATTCGTCAGAGAATTTCTTGCCCTAGAGACAAAGAGAATTTCCAGAACCGAAGACTCGTCAGAGCATCGCTTGCCCTGGAGACAAAGATAATTTCCAGAACCGAAGACTCGTCAGAGCATTGCTTGCCCTGGAGACAAAGATAATTTCCAGAACCGAAGACTCGTCAGAGCATCGCTTGCCCTAGAGACAAAGATAATTTCCAGAACCGAAGACCCGTCAGAACCGCCGTTGAAAAAAATGAAGGGCTAAATGGATACACATATTTCCAGAACAGATTCTGTCCAGAAATGCAATATTCCGCACAGCAATTAGCTGGATAAAAAGATTTCAAGACAGTTACTTCTCATCAGCTTTCAATTATCAATCAACAGCTTTCAGTGATCAATCAACAGATTTATGTGATCAATCAACAGCTTTCAGTGATCAATCAACAGCTTTCAGTGATCAATCAACAGCTTTCAATCATCAATCAACAGCTTTCAGTGATCAATCAACAGCTTTCAATCATCAATAGACAGCTTTCAATCATCAATAGACAGCTTTCAATAATTATTCAACTGCTTTCAGCCACGATTCAACAGCTTTTAGTAATGACTCAACAGCTTTCAGGCACGACTCAACAGCTTTCAGTCACGACTAAACAGTTTTAAGTCACCACTCAACAGCTTTAATTCACCCCTCAGCAGCTTTAAGTCACCACTCAACAGCTTGAAGTCACCACTCAACAGCTTTACGTCACCACTCAACAGCTTTCACCAACCTATCAACAGCTTTACGTCACCACTCAACAGCTTTCACCCGCATATCAACAACTTTATGTCACCACTCACAGCTTTCACCCGCCTATCAACAGCTTTCAGTCAGCTATCAACAATATAAACAAAAATCCATTCTGATAGCGACAAACAAAGCAGGAAACTCAATCTTGGCGTGTTGGAGTGCGAGACTGGACAAGAGAGACCTGATGAAAGTACCACTGCAAACAAAGATGAAACCGGCCAATTAAAGTGCTCGCAGGAATCCATGAACAGCATAACACCAACAGGGGTGTACCTGTGTACAGACCTTGATTAAAATTAGATTCTGTAAACATATTCCTGAGCAAACTACAGCCTCTAAAATTGAACTTGAAATGTGATGCGACAGGGTGAAATGATTACAAAATAATATAATGCATATCATATTTCAAATTAAATCATTCTGAACATTTTCTCGTTACTCCTGTTTCTTTAGATACAAAAATGTCTTTAAAATTTCAAAGAAAAGAATAGCCAGTCAAATTAGCAATTTCGAGAATTCTGAGAAATTACAAGGACAAACATCAAATCAAATGTGTCCTTGCGTGCAGCTAGCAATATTTAGCAATTGGCTATTATATGGGGTGTCTTTCAGAGTATGGTTATTTCACGAAATCGTTATATCACAAATTGTGTTTATACAGATATTGTAGAAATTATTTTCTTAATATAACAATAGCACATGTAATGATACCTTGAAATACTTCAAGGAATGTGTACGTGGTCCTTTTTGGTTTTTCTAAAATAAATTATCAATTTTTCTAATCCATCAACTTTTGTCTCTACTTGAAACTATTACAAAAATTATTCAATTAAGGTAACATTTTGGATATTGATAATTTTGGGGATTACGCGAATAAATACATTTATTTGCATTATATTTCTGCAATTAAATTGAAGGCTAAGAATGTATTCTTGTTTTACCACCAGTGTTTTATGTTTCCAATGAAAGATTTACTTTTATCACATCCAAATAGCGTTAAGGTTAATATCATTTATTAAAAAAATATTTGGCAAGGCAATGTTTTAAAAAAATGTCAATTTCATGTTTAACGATCGATGGCTCCTTTTAAGATTTAATGTGAAACTGATTTTTTCAAAAAGTTATACCCTATCCACACTTAATATAAAATTGACTTTCCAATGGCTTGCTTCAACGAACAATTTAATGTGAAATTGTTAATGTGAAAATGATTTCATAATGGCTTGCTATTATCAAAATTGTATGTGAAATTGATTTTCTAAAAACTTAACTTAACTTAACGTCTTTATACTGGTTTAGAAGAGTCTGTATACAACCAGTTTCATTTACATCACCTTGCTCTAAAAGCTATCCGCATCCAATTTATTCTTAAATGTATTAGCTGTCCCTGCCTCCACTACCTCCTCTGGCAATGCATTCCAAGCAGACACCACTCTCTGACGAAAAAAATATTTCCTAATATCTAATCTGGACATCTCTTTAGTCAGCTTATAGCTGTGCCCTCTTGTTATTGTGGGTGGCTGTATGTTTTAAAAAAACTTGTTATAGTCTAATTTATCCATTCCTCTGATCATCTTATAAACCTGTATTAAGTCACCACAAATTCTTCTCTCTTCCAGACACTGTAGGCCGGTTTTTCTGAGTCTTTCCTCATAACTGTAATTCTGGAATCCACTATCAGCTTTGTCGCTCTTTTTTGTATTCTTTCCTGCATGTTTACATACCCTCTCTGATAAGGACTCCACACCTGTACACAGTACTCCAATCTAGGTCTAACTAATGCTTTATACAGTTTGACTATCACTTCATTGCTACTATGTTTAATATTTCTTTATATCATACCTAACATTGCATTTTTCACTGCTACCTGAACTTTCTCACTCACCTTACCTGTATGATCTATTATAACCCCTAGGTCCCTTTCCTTATCTATCTTTCTAATATTGTTCTATCCTATTCTGTAATTCTATTGTGGAGCCGCGTAGCGCAGTGGTTAGCGCGCTGGCTTCGCATCTGAGTGGTCCTGGGTTCATTCCCCAGTTGAGGCAGTAAAGTTTTTTTCAGACCGCAATGGCTCCCGGACCCAGCCTTAAATGGGTACCAGTTCAGTCCGGGAAGTAAAACCGGCGAGGGAGAGGAGATGGCTACCGCCCTCATATAGCCGAGCCTTTAATGTTGAAATGTGAGAACAGTAACACCTCACACCCCTACGGCAGTAATGCCTACTTTACTTTATTCTGTAATTATGTTCCATATTGGATCTACCCATGTGGATGACTGTACATTTATCTACATTAAACTCCATTTGCCAGCTTACATACTATTCTGGAATTTTATCTAAATCCGACCTCAATATATCCACTTCTGTTTTAGATGAGACCCTACTGTATAGTGTTGTGTCATCAACACATTTTGCAATCATGTCCAAATCATGTATATACACCAAGAACAAAATTGGTCCCAAAACCGAGCCCTGTGGCACACCACTTTTCACTCCACACCACTCAGAGTACTACTTATTTATGCCCACCCTCTGCCTTCTTCACGTTAACCAATTTTCAATCCATTTGGCAACTTCCCTACTTATTCCATGTCATTTTAACTTTCGAAAACATCTTTGATGAGGTTCTCTATCAAATGCCTTTGCAAAATCTAGATAAATAACGTCCACTGACTTCCCTTTATCTATCATTTTGGTAACCTCTTCCATGAATTCTAATAGATATGTTAAGCATGATCTCCCTCTAGTAAACCCATGCTGAATATTTCTAATTATATTAAATTTGTCAAAATGCATTTCAATGTTTTCTTTGATTATTGACTCTATCAATTTACAGACTATGCGCGTTAAACTCACCGGTCTATAATTTGCTGGATCTGATTATTTGCCCTTTTCGAATAAGGGGATCACTCCTGCATCTTTCCAATCTCGTGGAACAATCCCTTTTGCAAGTGATTGAGAACATAATATAGCCAATGGTTTTGCTAGTTGGTCTCTAATTTCAAACATCAATTTTGGATGAATTCTCACATTTGCATAACAACATTATTGTTTGTAATTTTTGTTCCCACTTTTTGCTTTTGCTATTTCATCTTAGTGTTTGCTTTTCCACTACGTATTTCACACTTCACTGACCCCAACTCTCCGCTTTGACTACATCCTCTATAGCACCCTATTGTAGGCCTATCTTTAGTCTCATACTTCATAGGCCTTACTAGTTTAAGTTTATAACACAATGATTAAACATATACTTCGCTACAACAAACTCCCACTAATGACTTGATCCCACCAACAATTTATTGTGAAATTGGGGTACGGCATGGCCTAGTGGCTAAGTGGCACGGCTCACAACTCGAAGGTGCTGGGTTCGATCCGTATCACAGAACCGGTCGTTACCCCGGGGAAGCAAACCCTTAGAAAATAGAGAAAGTAGACCCTTACATACAATACATGCTAAAGTCGGATACACTGGGTCGACAGGCGCAAAATAAAAACCACAGTACAACGCAAACCGCCTTAGGGATTAGAGAAATAACAAAAACGCAAACAAAATAAAAATAATGTGAAATTGATTTCCTAATGGCTTTCTCCCATCAAAATGTAACGTGAAATTGATTTCCTAATGGCTTTCTCCCATCAAAATGTAACGTGAAATTGATTTCCTAATGGCTTTCTCCCATCAAAATGTAACGTGAAATTGATTTCCTAATGGCTTTCTCCCATCAAAATGTAACGTGAAATTGATTTCCTAATGGCTTTCTCCCATCAAAATGTAACGTGAAATTGATTTCCTAATGGCTTTCTCCCATCAAAATGTAACGTGAAATTGATTTCCTAATGGCTTTCTCCCATCAAAATGTAACGTGAAATTGATTTCCTAATGGCTTGCCTTTCTTGATCTTGATGACCCATTCTTCAGCGTAGCTGTGGGTCCCAACTTCGTCTCCACGGGACCCTGTCTTGGGCCACGGAAGTGCTCCTCTAGAGGCATCTCAGATGTTGCAGCGTACAGCCAGGGAGTCTGACCAACACAGTGGGGGGTCTTCCTCGCGGTTTCTTCTTACCTCGGGTGTACCAGACTGCTGTTGCTGTGCTCCATCGACCATCGTTTCGTCGCAACATGTGACCTGCCTTGTCTGCATGAATTACCACATCCTTCACCTGGAACAATCGTCTTATCTCAGAGTTGTGGAGACCTTACATACGTAGGTTCCGGACAGTGATTCCGACCAAGCGTCTCTCAATGGAGGCATGAGTAACTCTCAATTTATCCTCTAGTGATTATGTTAGTGTCCACATCTCGGCACCGACCACATCGCAGGGAGTACAGAGAATTGAAGAGGGAGGCTCGGAGGTCATGACAACCGCCCAGGACCGTGTTAATAGACGAGAGAGCTGCCCAAACCACGCGGCGACGTCTTGTCAATTCTGGTTCCAGGTTATTCTTCATACTGAAAACTCTCAATGGCTTGCTTTTATCAACACGTAATGTGAAATTTATTTTATGACAGTTTTGACATGATTTGTTTAACGTCAATGTTTGTTCAAGTATTTCCGGTACTGAATGTGACGTTCAGAGGAATATCCAACACACCAACGTTCTTCTATTTTCTGAAAGTAGACTATACATGGGATACATGCAATACTGGTATTCAAACAGTCAGGTTATAGCTGATGCCAGATAGCCGAAACCTATCCGTAGTACGCAAGCTATGTTGTACTTTCTTACCTGTGACTTATCTGGGAGTCGCTATAGCTGAGTGGTAAAGGCGCTACCCTCTCAAGCAACGAAAGCGTGAAATTGTGGGATTTTGAATCCCCTATTCCAAGCGTCCCCTGATATCAAAGGATCAGCGTCTAGACATATCGGAGATTGGTCAAAGTTTCGGAGCCCCTGTGTACACGCTGTGAACGTAAAAGAGCCCTTGGCAGTTACAAATCAATAATCGAAGGATGTTAGCCGTTGTCCGGGCACAAATTCAAACAAATAAAGCTCCTATCCGGTACGCAATCTACCTTTCCCTATGCCTGATGTGCGAATTTTTTCTATTTTTGTAATTCGCATAATTCCCTTCCGCTTTTTGTGAATGGCCCAATTTGCAATGTTATCTTATATGTGACAATATCCAATGATATAATAGAAGGTTGCTTTATCTGGTAAACATGTTCTTATTTCTTGCATCTTGTACGGTGGAGATAGAGGCCAGATGATCCGCACGTAACAGGATGATCAGAGGAAGAGATAAATTATACTATAACAAGTTTTTTTAAAGATGCTGTCACCCACAAGAACAAGAGGGCATAGCTACAAATTAACTAAAGAGAGGTCTAGATTATATATTATCAAATATTTTTATAGTCAGAGAGTGGTGAATGCTTGGAATACATTGCCACGGGAGGTAGTGGAGGCAGATACGGTTAATGCATTTAAGAATATATTGAATGCGCATAGCTTTTAGAGCAAGGTGATGTGAATGAAACTGGTTGTATACAGATTCTGCAGAGTCTAAACCAGTATAAAGACGTTAAGTTAAGATAAGTATCACCTAGTCTAGATTGATGCGTTCTGGTTGTCTCTCTGTCAGATATGTCGGGGCTATGTCTGACAGTTAGATATGTCTTGGCTATGTCTCCAAGTTACCTGTGTCTTGGCTATGTCTCCAAGTTAGCTGTGTCTTGGCCATGTATTCCAGTTAGCCGTGTCCTAGCTATCTCTCTCATTTAACTGTTTCTCAGCTATGTCTCCCAGCTAGCTGTGTCTTGGCCATGTATTCCAGTTAGCTGTGTCCTAGCTATCTCTCCCATTTAACTGTTTCTCAGCTATTTCTCCCAGTTAGCTATATCCTAGCTATTTCTCCCAGTTAGCCGTGTTAAAGGAATATGAATGGAATATGAATGGAAAAGGAATATGAATGGAAAAGGAATATGAATCGAAAAGGAATATGAATACACAGATGATGATACATGTGACGTAATACAGGACCCAGACCATCACCGGCCACAGGAAACATGCAAATGGTGCGACATGCTGGAGGCAAATGGCAAAGCAATCCAGGTCGCTGAAAACTGGATGCATTCTGTATGACGTGGTGCTTGGACAGGGGAAGTGAGTATCATCTTGTTGGCGTGATGGTAATCAGACTGGGGGTAACACTGACAATGGATCAATAATTATGTGCTAAAGTGTACATGGCATAATATTAGTGCTATAGTGTACATAATAGAGCAATTAGCAATATAGTGAACTTTCATTATAAAAGAAAAATGGCCAGAATCTAATCAACGCACAAGAAGACAAAGGACTGGAAGAAACCCATAACGAGAGATATGCTTGTGAAAACAAAATGAGGCTGCTGTGACAGTTTCAGCTGGAGCATAGGCGTTTAGGACAGGGGAGATTGGGTTGGCGACTCTAAGAAACAAAGGTTACTTGAATGCGTTGGACGAACGGAGGTCACGCCAGGGTCGATCATCGTTTCTACATTAGGTCGACAAAGAAAAGATGGGTTATGAACACAATAGGGGGAATACTTTGTCTGGTACAGGGGTAGGTGTCGGAGCTGACCACTCTGGCGTTCAGATTTGACAGCGAGGGGGGGGGGGCGGTGGGGGTTGTTGAGAGTCTGATACTTGCACGGCAGGCTATCAGACTTAGATTGACAGTGACTGGTGGAAAGATAACCAATAACATTTTAGTTGGGGGGTGTGTCAAATTGGAGTGATCGCTAAATCTAACAACCCACAGATGACCATTAGACAGTCATGTTGTTGCTTTAAACTATAAAATACTTTTGCAAGGATAAACTCAGAGGTTGGCAGGAAGACTGGGAGTGATTCTGAAAGTGAGAGTTTGCAGTGTGTGTGTACCATCATCCACCTCGATTTTGGCCAGTCGCGCTCAATAGGTGCTTATGATGGACACCCTGTGAGCAGTAAGAGATCGTAATGTGTGTTGTATGTGCAGGACACCTTGGGAATGTTGTGTGTTCTGGTTATGTGTAAGCGTACAGATTCGTTTCAGTAAGTGAAGTGATCTGATCATATGCACAAATCGACTGAGTACGTGATCACACGTGAGTACTTGACTCGATTATAAGTCTCGTGATCTAATTATATGTGACTCCACAAATCGAATGAATATACGTGAACCGATTGTATGTGAATGTACATATCTTCTGATTATAAATTATCTGATTATATGTGAATTCACATAACGACTGAGTACGTAATCCGATAGTGAGGACGAGTTTGTAATTGTGTGTTGAGAGTGCAGAAGAAAGACGACGAGCTAACTAGAGCCGTTAAGTTGGGGCTAAAATATTTCTTGAGGTTGTGACGTTTTGTTGTTGCAGATATCGACGTAAAACCTGGGTTTGTGGGTAGTTACAGAAGTGTTAGCTACAGGAATTGCTTATATCGTCTGTTTCTGTCAAATATATAAATATATATATATGATTATTTAGTTTAGAAGTTATTTGCTTTTTGTTGAAATTGTGAAACGATAATTCTTGTAATAAATGATATTGTTTTGTTTGATGGTTATTTTTTTATTTTTTATTTTTTTATTTTTATTTTTTTATTTTTTTGCGTTCGCCTTATTTCTCTATTCCCCAAGGCGGTGTGCGTTGCACTGTGGTTTTTATTTTGCGCCTGTCGGCCCAGTGCATCCGACTTCAGCACGCATTTTATGTAAGGGTCTGCTTCCTCCTGCATTTTGTAAGGGTTTGCTTCCCCGGGGTAACGGCTGGTGCTGTGATGGGGATCGAACCCAGCACCTTCGGGTCGTGAGCCGTGCCACTTAACCACTAGGCCACGCCGTCCCCTGTTTGATGGTTATGATAGTGTTGACTGTGTTTGATGGTCAGGATAGTGTTGACTGTGTTTGATGGTCAGATAGTGTTTACTGTGTTTGATGGTCAGGGTAGTGTTTACTGTGTTTGATGGTCAGGGTAGTGTTTACTGTGTTTGATGGTCAGATAGTGTTTACTGTGTTTGATGGTCAGATAGTGTTTACTGTGTTTGATGAACAGTGATAGTCTTTACTGTGTTTACTGTGTTTGATGGTCAGGGTAGTGTTTACTGTGTTTGATGGTCAGGGTAGTGTTTACTGTGTTTGATGGTCAGGGTAGTGTTTACTGTGTTTGATGGTCAGGGTAGTGTTTACTGGGTTTGATGGTCAGGGTAGTGTTTACTGTGTTTGATGGTCAGGGTAGTGTTTACTGTGTTTGATGGTCAGGGTAGTGTTTACTGTGTTTGATGGTCAGATAGTGTTTACTGTGTTTGATGGTCAGATAGTGTTTACTGTGTTTGATGAACAGTGATAGTCTTTACTGTGTTTGATGGTCAGGGTAGTGTTGATTGTGTCTGACTGTGTCGAAGTCGTGTCGTGGTGTAGATATATGTTGTAATTCTGTAGATAAGTAAACTAATAAACTTGAACGCATTACGCTGCCACATTGGCTCCGACAGGAGGATGCATTAAAGAAAAATTGGAAACATCTTGCTTTATCAGAAAGTTTATCAAACAGGTGGCAATGTATGAACGTGAACTGTTAGACTATAAGAGAGGTAACATACTACTTCAATTTAAAAATGGAGGGTCCGAACATCCGCAGTTGAGAAGTAGAGAAAGCGATAAGAAATTTTAGCAAAGAGAAAGCAGCAGGCGCGGATACAATAAATATATAATTAAAAGAATCTCTAGATGAATTCAGTGTGTATAAAATCACTTATCTCTGTAATGGCATTTACATTATTGGATCTACATAGAGCGACCTGATTCAATCTGTTTTTATGACACTATCAAAGACACTTTGTGCGACCCAATGTTCAGATTTTAGAACTATCAGTCTGGTGAGACACACCATTAAGACAGGCTTTCCATGGTACAGAAGATACTTAGGCGCAGAGTAGACAGGAACGTACAGGATTTGAGGAGAAGAGCGGATCAAGAGAACAATATTCCGTATGAGAACACAAGCAGACAGATATAAGTTCTTGTTGTGAATGAGTAAGTTTACTCTGTGTTCGCCCTGAAAAGGATGTTTAGTGGCATGTTGCAATGGCTTTCCTAACATCAAACATGCCGATGAAGGTGGATCGGGATCCTCCAGGCGGTTATGTTATGCTTGACTTCATCTGCGTGTCGCTCACTACTATGGGGATCAAGTTTTTCGCCCACCTCGTTAGCCAGGTTGTCAAGAAGAACAATCCGTTTCGGGAGGACTACGTGGAAGTCGAGAAAGGGTCTTGGTCAATTGGTTGTACCTGATGCTAACTAACATATATAATCAGTATGCTGTACCTGATCCTAACTAAAATATATAATCAGTATGCTCTACCTGATGCTAACTAACATATATAATCAGTATGCTGTACCAGACCCTAACTAACATATATAATCAGTATGTTGTACCTGATCCTGAATAATATGTCTGATCAGTTTGTTGTACCTGACACCGACTAATATGTCTGATCAGTATGTTGTACATGACCCTGACTAACATGTCTGATAAGTATATTTTGCCTGACCCTGACTAACATGTCTGATAAGTATATTTTGCCTGACCCTGACTAACATGTCTCATCAGTATATTTTGCCTGACCCTGACTAACATGTCTCATCAGTATATTTTGCCTGACCCTGACTAACATGTCTCATCAGTATATTTTGCCTGACCCTGACTAACATGTCTAATTAGTATGTACCAAACAAATATTTATATGTGCTGTATAGACCACAAAACAGTCTATGACCTAGTCCATCATGAGAAACTAGTGACATGTGTCGAAAACATATATATGGACAGAAAACACACAAGAGTACTCAGCAACAGTAAACTATACATAGAGCAAACTGCCACTGTAAGCTCTGGCAGACTTTACTTACAATGTATAAAGGGGAGGGGGCGTATGGGGTGGGGTGGGGGGGGAGACCCAGTTGTCTCGGGGTAAGGTGTTCTACTCGGGTGCGGGATGTCGCTGGTTCAAATTACGGTAAATATTTCACCTGATCTCTGACTAGTGAGATCAGACACCCGTGTGCAGTGGCGCGCACATTTAAAATAACATTGCAGTTGGAAATCGAAAAGGGTAATTAATGCTAACGGCCGCTGCTCGGACAAAATTCAAGTTAAAAATCTATTCAAATTATTCTAGAAATATTTGCCCCACATATGTCGCAAAAAAGGGGACTGTGTGGTTGTGACTTCAGCTCTTTCTTATGTGGTTAGCGGAGCGGCTTAGATGGCGTCTGACAGGATGCGGGTCTACCTTGCTCTAATTTACGCTTCCACCTTCTCCAGTCTAAAAAATAGGCGATCGTATATTCGTATGTTCCAGGGGCTAACAGATGCTGGGATTGATCTGGTAAGTCGCCAGTAGGTTTTCACCTGCTAAAAAAAGAAACAAATGAGGTGACACCTTCACACGACGTCTAACGACATAAGTGGACTTATGATAGGATAGGACAGGACAGGACAGGACAGGACAGGACAGGTTAGGATAGGACAGGTTAGGTTAGGATAGGATAGGATAGGATAGGATAGGATAGGATAGAATAGGATAGGATAGGATAGGACAGACAGACAGACAGACAGACAGACAGACAGACAGACAGACAGACAGACAGACAGATAGTACAAATGTGTTTAGACGGATAGCGGAAGTAGCTTGTCTCGATTTAGGTGTACTATTAATAGATAATCTCAGATATCCGAATGACACAGTTCTGCTGGCCGAGTGCTGACAGAAGCTACAAGAATTGACGTGCTAACAAAGAACAAACGATGCTTGGACATTGAAAATGAGAAAACAAAAAAATCTCTTATCTTGAAAATATTCTTAATTCTTAGTAGACCAGTGATGACGAAGAAGGTCACTCTCTTTCTTTGGTCGTGTGGACAGTCTTGATGAAGGCTACTCTCTTTGTTCTGTGGTATGGATAGTCTTGGTGAAGGCCACTCTCTTTGTTCGGTGGTATGGACAGTCTTGGTGAAGGTCACTCTCTTTGTTCCGCGGTTTTGGATAGTCTTGGTGAAGGCCACTCTCTTTATTCGGCAGTATGGATAGTTTTTTTTCTCTTGCTGTGTACGCTGAAATTGGTGACCTGCGCGGTGATTTGGATTAAAGTGTGGAAGAAACTGTGCCTTTTGTCAACCTCCCTCTCTGGTCCAGAGCTACCTTTGGCAAGTGGCAAGACTTTATCGAGACTACTAGAGATAGCACAGGATGCAGATTTTTCATCAGGGTTTACTCCCTAAGCCTTTCCCGTAAACAGGTATCCCGCAAGGCAGTGGAGGGGGATGATATCTATTGTTGTATGTCGTGCCTTTCCTTAATTACAAAAGAACGTAGGCACATCTCTCCGACAAGTACTTCTTCAGGGGCGGGTGAAATGTGGAGGACCCATCTTTGGCATTAGCTGGATGAAACCGAGATGAGGATTTTCTGCTTAGCGGTATAGGTTCGAGAGGCTAATAGAATGTGTAAATGATATTGCTCTTCAACAGGTCCACGATTTCAAGCCAGTATTTTTTCTGCACACGGTAGGGCTGGACAGTGAAATCAAGACTAGGTATCAGAAAGCATTTGCGGTAACTTATCAGATGTAGCCACTGCTTAGGTACCCGAGCATTTGTTTGGGAACAAAGTAACAGCTCATAAACTCTATATTTATGCCAACCCTGTGTTGCCAGTGCCAAACATGACCTATGTCCACGGCGTGTGAGAGTAGAATGTTGACGTGTGAAATGAAGTGTTTCTTCTTCTTCTTTTTCTTTTTTCGTTCTTAATTTCCCACTACCAAACCCTGAAAATGCTTAAGTAGCAGAATGTAGTCCAGAGAATGGAATGCATTGTGTCGTAGTTTACAGCTTGACTGCGATATTTGCACCTTTCGGTCCAACACATGCGACTTCAGCAAGCATTTTTTGAGTACGGGGTTAGCATTCCCTCTTCGATCCCTTCTCCTTAGCCAGTCTGCCCTGCTGCAGCCTGTTATCCAGGATCACCGCATGGAGGTGTATAATGGTCTTGGCAGCTCTGGTTCGCTGGCCCTGACGCTAGCAGTCAGCCATGGGTCGCTGACCACTGCAGCTCATACTCTGCTCACCATCTTGATCCCAAATGAAGTGTTTAAGGAAGGTCATCGATGTTTCCAGCAGAGACTACGGCACTACGGTTGCGCAGAGTACAATTTCAGGCACAAAATTCGTTGGTTCAGCCATCTTATGTGCACCCTTAACTTCCGCTGGTGGCTTAAATCGCTGGTAGATCTGGCTATAAGGCAAGGAGGTGGCCGTGAAGCAAGTGTATAGATGATTGAGTGATTGTGCAACGATACGGATTCACAATGACCGACGCAAAGCACTTGGCGCAGGACAGATGACTTCAGCTTCACATGTGGCCCAGCTGCATAAGAAGAAATAAAACTAACTTACCTACAAGGCATGTTCTATGTAATAAGGCTCCACGGAAGGATATGCGTGGTGCTAGCTACCCGTCATGTAGAAGCTTTAAGGCACATAACTTCAATAAATAAGGTAGGGCAATATGGGATAACTTGACGTGCATTTGTTGAAGGCCTATGCTCCAGTAATATAAAATGATTTAATTGATTGATTGATTGATTGGTCGGTTGGTTGATTGATTGACTAGTTGATTGATTGAGTAATTGATAGGTTTATTTATTGATAATTTGATTTATTTATTTATTGGTTGATTGATTGATTAATCGATCGATTTATTGATTGATTGATTGATCTGTTAATTGATTGATTCATCGGTTGATTGATTGATTAATCAGTTGATTGATTTATGAACTCGAAAAGAGCGATCGATAAAACTGTGACAAACTTGCGCTTCCTGGCCTCTCATTGGTAGATTGTGAACTTCTAATGTAGACACAATATGGAATATATGTGCCGTGTGCATGTCTGGACATAAGAGGTCATCTCTCCTCCAGGAATGTCACATGTTAAGTGTATTGTGATGACCCGGTGAGTGTGTGAGGTGTCAAGACCAGGTCTGGGCTTTGAATAGAAAGCACACATCCCTGGTCGAGCTGTCTGTCGCTGCCAATAACCAGGCGTGTCTATGCATTCCTCCACTGAACCTTCTATTGTGACGCGAGACAAGGGACAGTCTCACGAGGGAACAGATTTGAGCAGTGGTTCCCGACAAGGTACGGCTTGGCGGGCCGCTAGAAGCCAGGGGGGTGGAGATGAAACTAACGTCTGATCAGGCATAAACATACTCAGCGAACATGTTAGGGTCAGGCAGAATATACTGTCCAAAACCCCCTTCTCACTTCCACGTAGGTCATTTTCGAAACAGGCTCTTTTCATGGCAGGCTAAATAGGCGAAAGATCGACGTAATCCCTGTAGTAGTGAGCGACACGCAGATGAAGCTGAGCATAGCAAAGTCGCCTGGAGGGCACCAGCACACCTTCATTAGTACACTCGGGGTGGGAGTAAAGTAACTGTAACACGCCATTTCAGGTCCTTTCAAGGTCGCACAAAAGATCAATTTTATTATGGTATGTCTTCAACAGCATGGACGTTCATTTTCCAGATAAATCGTTGAATTGGCTCAGTTTTCATGTGATTAGTCTTGTCTATTCAGTAGTTGATAAAGATCTGATGGGTCGAAACCCTGGTTAACTATGTTACTCTTATCTTGTGAAACTGATTTTCAACTTTGTATTCCTGGCATGATTATTGATACTGAGTGGAACCATTAAACATTATTAAATATGATAGGGTTGGTAATCCATTATTATACAGGATAGGGTAGGTAATTCATTATTATACGGGATATGGTCGGTAAGCCATTATTATATAGGATAGGGTAGGCACGCCTTTATTATACAGGATAGGGTAGGTAATCCATTATTATACAGGATAGGGTAGGTAATCCATTATTATACAGGATAGGGTAGGTAATCCATTATTATACAGGATAGGGTAGGTAATCCATTATTATACAGGATAGGGTAGCAAGTCCATGTCCGCTTCCTACGGAATGTCTGCAGGTTCAATCAATCAATCAATCAATCAATCAATCAATCAATCAATTAATGAAAGCCTGTCGCTACTCTCGGTGCATAGGCCATTAGTAACATTCCGCCAGCGTGCACGGTCCTGGACTGCTCTTTCTGCCTCTCTCTAGGTATGATTATTTAATCTTAGTTTCTTCTGCCTCTCTACAGGTATGATTATTTAATCTTAGTTCCTTCTCACATTATATTCTCAACGTCTCTCGCTATCTCTCTCTCTCTTTCACATCTCTCTTTCCCCCTCTCTCTCGCTCTCTCTCTCCTCCCATCTCTCTGCCTCTCTCTCCCCTCTCTATCTACCTCCCTCTCTCTCTCTCTCTCTTTCTCTCTCTTCCTTGAGGATTCACTGTAAGAGTATGTCTGGCTATGTTAGACTGCGCCTTTCACAGCGTATTTCCTATCCAGTCCCATCGTCTTTTCTTAAGATATTGTTCCAGTGCCTGTTGTTGGCTCCTTTTCTATAGATCTCCATTCCTGACCATGTTCTGCCACTGAATGCAGTTATCCTTCGTAGGCACCTGTTTTCGACAGGTGAGTCTTTGATGTATGACCTTGGTCCCTCTCCATGTCTCCGCTCCATACAGCTGCACAGACTTGAAACTGACATTGAATATTCTAACTTTGGTGTGAATCTTGATTTCTTTGGATCACCATGTGTGGTTTCGCTCCAGAAGTGCCCTTATTGATTTTCCAATTATGGTTCTTTCACTTGTATCTCTACCTCCTGGTATGTCAAATGGGCTGCCCAAACAGAGAAAAGTACCCACTTCTTCCAACCGTTTTCCTCTCGGGATGGTTTGTTCAATGCTCTTAGTATTGATTTTAAGGAGCTTGCTTTTCTTCATATTGATAGTCAGTCCCAATGTTTTTGATCGTTTTTTGTTGATTGGGTGATATGGCGTTTGGGTGATATGGTGATAGGGTAATATGATGATAGGGTGATAGAGTGATAGGGTGGTATGGTGATATGGTGATATGGTTACATGATGATAGGGTGATATGGTGACAGGGTGATATGGTGATAGGGTGGTAGGGTGATATTGTGATAAGGTGATATGGTAATAGGGTGGTAGGGTGAAATGGTGATAGGATGATAGGGTGATAAAGTGATATGATGATATGGTGATAGGGTTACATGATTATAGGGTGATATGGTGATAGGGTTTTATGGTGATAGTGTGATATGGTGATATGGTAATAGGGTGGTAGGATGATATGATGAAAGGGTGATATGGTGAAATGGTGATATGGTTACATGATGAAAGAGTGATTTGGGGATATGGTGATATGGTGATATGTGATATGGTGATATGATTATAGGGTGATATGGTGACATGGTGATAGGGTTATATGATGATAGGGTGAGATGGTGATATGGTAAGATGGTGATATGGTGAAATGGTGGTAGGGTGATATTGTAATATTGTGAAATGGTGATAACGTTACATGATGATAGGGTGATATAGGGATAGGGTGATATGGTGAAAGGGTGGTAGGGTGATATGGTAATATGGTGATAGAGTGATATGGTGATAGGGTTACATGATGACAAGGTGATATGGGGATAGGGTGATATGCTGATAGGGTGATATGCTGATAGGGTGATATGGTGATATGTGAAAGGGTGATATGTGAAAGGGTGATATGGTTAAAGGGTAATATGGTGATATGGTATTTGGGGATATGGTGATAGGGTGATATGGTGAAAAGGTGATAGTGTGAAATGGTGAGAGGGTGATATGGTGAAAGACTGAAAGTGTGATGTTGTTGTTGTTTCGAATTCTCACATTGAGTAGGATTACTCATGTGTACGCCCTGAGAAGGTTGTTAGTTGGTGGGTTGCAGTAGCCTTACTCACATAGAGCGTGCTGATGAAGGTGGATCGGTGTCCGCCAGGTAGTTGTTCTGTGCTTGGCTTCATCTGTGTGTCGCTCACTACTACGGGGATTACGTCGATCCCTAACCTCGTTAGCCAGGCTGCCATTAAAACAGTGCGTTTGTAGGGAGGGTTACTTGGAGCAAAGGTGAGGGTCTTGGTCAGTATGTTGTGCCTGACCCTGACTAACATGTCTGATCAGTATGATGTGCCTGACCCTGACTAACATGTCTGATCAGTATGTTGTGCCTGACACTGACTAACATGTCTGATCAGTATGGTGTGCCTGACCCTGACTAACATGTCTGATCAGTATGGTGTGCCTGACCCTGACTAACATGTCTGATCAGTATCTTGTGCCTGACCCTGACTAACATGTCTAATCAGTATGTTGAGCCTGACCCTGACTAACATGTCTGATCAGTATGTTATGCCTGACCCTGACTAACATGTCTGATCAGTATGTTGTGCCTGACCCTGACTAACATGTCTGATCAGTATGTTGTGCCTTACCCTGACTAACATGTCTGATAAGTATGTTGTGCCTGACCCTGACTAACATGTCTGATCAGCATGTTGTGCCTGACCCTGACTAACATGTCTGATCAGCATGTTGGGCCTGACCCTGACTAACATGTCTGATCAGCATGTTGGGCCTGACCCTGACTAACATGTCTGATCAGCATGTTGTGCCTGACCCTGACTAACATGTCTGATCAGCATGTTGTGCCTGACCCTGACTAACAATGTGATCAGTATGTTTTGCCTGACCCTGACTAACATGTCTGATCAGTATGTTGTTCCTGACCCTGACTAACAATATGATCAGTACGTTAGTCTTCCTCCCCGGTGATAGTGTGATAGGGTAAATGAACAGCCACCTATGCCTAGCAGGTTGCAGAATATGTATTCTCTTCCTTGTCTGTCGTGCCTCGCTAACATACTTGCGAGCATGATAATAATTTCTAACACTTTATCACCGACGGCAGTTTATGTTTCGCAAGTACCGCTACCGTTTGTATTGTTTTGTTTTTAAAATGAAAATCATGGAAAAAATAGCATTGCCAACATCTTTCCGATGGAAATGGTTTCCAACAGAGCTTGATTCATGAGCTAACATGTAAGCGACTTTAATGTTCTCTTCTGATCTCAGAATCGACTTCAATGCACTTTAAGCAGATTCTCGCAGCAGACACCAGAGGATGTGAATCCCGATTGTTTCTTTTCTCCCGCTGGTTGTACACACTTCTGATCTGTCCACTCATGCACCCAACTCGTCTCGACGCATTTAAAAAAAATTAATTTCGTTCGCCATATTACTCGTTTTCCCAAGACGGTGTGTGTTGCACAATGTTTTTATTTTGCGCCTTTCAGCCCAGTGCATCCGACTTCGGCATGCATTTCATGTAAGGGTCTCCTTCCTCCTGAATTTTCTAGGCGTTTCCTTCCCCGAAGTAGCTGCCGGTTCTGTGATTAGGGAGCGAACCCAGCATCTTCTAGTTGTGAGCCGTGTCACTTACCCTCTAGACCATGCATTCCCCAAGATTGATATCAGAGATCTGCAGGGCGTGAATTGTTCATTCATCTATGGCGGTGAAATCATCCTACAGGCAGTCACTGGCAGGCTTCAAGTGGTTCCTTCCATTTATAACTAGTGCACCCAAAACGGGGGCTTGTGAGCCCAAGATGGCAGCTCTTTCATTAGGCTGAAACTAATCAAAACCATGGCAGTAGATACAGAGCAGTCAGCTCTAGAGATAAGAGGCAAAAGGAAGAAGGGGATTTCAGGCTACATCAGCCAGCACTGGGGATTTCAGGCTACATCAGCCAGCACTGGGGATTTCAGGCTACATCAGCCAGCACTGGGGATTTCAGGCTACATCAGCCAGCACTGGATATTTCAGGCTACATCAGCCAGAACTGGTGATTTCAGGCTACATCAGCCAGCACTGGATATTTCAGGCTACATCAGCCAGCACTGGATATTTAAGGCTACATCAGCCAGCACTGGATATTTCAGGCTACATTAGCCAGCACTGGATATTTCAGGCTACATCAGCCAGCACTGGATATTTCAGGATACAGCAGATTGCACTGGATATTTCAGGCTACATCAGCCAGCACTGGATATTTCAGGCTACATCAGCCAGAACTGGATATTTCAGGATACATCAGCCAGCACTGGATATTTCAGGCTACATCAGCCAGCACTGGATATTTCAGGATACAGCAGATTGCACTGGATATTTCAGGATACATCAGCCAGCACTGGATATTTCAGGATACAGCAGACTGCACTGGATATTTCAGGATACATCAGCCAGCACTGGATATTTCAGGCTACATCAGCCAGCACTGGATATTTCAGAATACATCAGCCAGCACTGGATATTTCAGGCTACATCAGTCAGAGCTGGATATTTCAGGATGCATCAGCCACCACTAGATATTTCAGGATACAGCAGCCAGTCCTAGAAGTTTGAGGCTACAGCAGCCAGTCCTAGAGATTTAAGGCTACAGCAGCCAGTACTAGTCTTGAGGCTACAGCAGCCAGTCCTAGAGGTATGAGGCTACAGCAGCCAGTCCTAGATGTTTGACGTAATGGCAACCAGTCCTAGAGGTTTGAGGCTACAGCAGCCAGTACTAGTCTTGAGGCTACAGCAGCCAGTCCTAGAGGTATGAGGCTACAGCAGCCAGTCCTAGATGTTTGACGTAATGGCAACCAGTCCTAGAGGTTTGAGGCTACAGTAGGCAGTCCTAAAGGCTTAAGGCTAAAGTAGCCAGTCCTAGAGGTTTGACGTAATGGCAGCCAGTCCTAGAGGTTTGAAACTGCAGCAGCAAGTCCTAGAGGTTTGAGGCTACAGCAGCCAGTCCTAGAGGTTTGAGGCTACAGCAGCTAGTCCTAGAGGTTTGAGGAAATAGCAGCCAGTCCTGAAGGTTTGAGGCGACAGTAGCCAGTCCTGGAAATTTGAGGCTACAATAGCCAGTCCTAAATGTTTGAGGCTACCGCCGCCATCCCTGGAAGTTTGAGTCTACACCAGCCAGTCCTGGAGGTTTGATGCTACAGCAGCCATTCCTGGAAGTTTGAGTCTACACCAGCCAGTCCTGGATGTTTGAGGCTACAGCAGCCAGTCCTGGATGTTTGAGGCTACAGCAGCCAGTCCTGGAGGTTTGATGCTACAGCATCCAGTCCTGGATGTTTGAGGACCCTGCATCTCTTCTCCCCTTAAGCATTGGACGTGCCCTTCGGTACTTTCCGAGATACCGACTTGGAGTCTGACACGTTGATCGCCCCTAGGTCTCAACCATCTCAGAGGTAAAGTTACTGCTTCCATCTTCATGCTCATACCGGATGTCACATCCTGATCTCCCACTTCAACATAAGTCTTAATCTGTCACTATAGCAGAAGCCCTAATCTTTCCATCATACAGAAGTCCGGATGTCACACTCAAAGAGAAGCCCTAATCTTTCACTCATGCATAAGTCCGGATGTCACACTCTAACATAAGTCCTAATCATTCCCTCATACATAAGTCCGGATGTCACACTCTAAGAGAAGTCCTAATCTTTCACTCTAACAAAAGTCCTAATCTTTCACTCAAACAAAAGTCCTAATCTTTCACTCAAACAAAAGTCCTAATCTTTCACTCAAACAAAAGTCATAATCTTTCACTCAAACAAAAAACCTAATCTTTCACTCAAACAAAAGTCCTAATCTTTTACTCAAACAAAAAACCTAATCTTTCACTCAAACAAAAGTCCTAATCTTTCACTCAAACAAAAAACCTAATCTTTCACTCAAACAAAAGTCCTAATCTTTCACTCAAACAAAAGTCCTAATCTTTCACTCAAACAAAATTCCTAATCTTTCACTCAAACAAAAAACCTAATCTTTCACTCAAACAAAAGTCCTAATCTTTCACTCAAACAAAAAACCTAATCTTTCACTCAAACAAAAGTCCTAATTTTTCACTCAAACAAAAAAACCTAATCTTTCACTCAAACAAAAGTCCTAACCTTTCACTCAAACAAAAGTCCTAATCTTTCACTCAAACATAAGTCCTAATTTTCCCCTCAAACATAAATCCTAATCTTTCACTCAAATATAAGTCCTTGTTTCTCACTAACTGAATCCCTTATCTCTCACTCCAACAGAAGTGCTAATCTGTCTCTCCAACAGAAGTGCTAATCTGTCTCTCTAACAGAAGTGCTAATCTGTCACCCCAACAGAAGTGCTAATCTGTCACCCCAACAGAAGTGCTAATCTGTCTCGCCAGCAGAAGTGCTAATCTTTCTCTCCAACAGAAGTGCTAATCTTTCTCTCCAACTAAAGTGCTAATTTGTCTCTCCAACAGAAGTGCTAATCTGTCTCTCCAACAGAAGTGCTAATCTTTCTCTCCAACAGAAGTGCTAATCTGTCTCTCCTACAGAAGTGCTAATCTGTCACCCCAGCAGAAGTGCTAATCTCTCTCCAACAGAAGCCTTTAATCTCTCACCGTAACTGAGAAGCCTAAATCGGATATTCCACTTCGCATGAGTTTATCCATCGGTATATTTGATCAAGTTAAATAATATGATTACATATGGTTATGTCATTAATTTTAACATTTTACTTGCCAAATGTATATGCAAAAATACATTAAAAATCTCCTAATGTTTAAAACCTATATATTTTTTAGCCTTTTCCCCCACAACTCATCAGCTGTAATAACCAAAAATCAGCGAATCACAAATCCCGGAAGGAATGCCAGTCTTTGGTTTGTGTCAAGCAAATGCAGGTTGGCCATCTTGGCGTAGAATAACGAACATTTGAACGGTCAGCTTAAACTAGTTACGGTTACAAAGATGGGTTTTCGGGGGGGGGGGGGGGGAGAGGGGGGGAGGGGTAGGGGCGGTTAGAGGGGGGAAGAAAGTTGTTGGCCTGCTAACGGCCAACGTGGCAACTGCTCAGGACCAGCTTATTCGTTTCTGTAAGGGGACCGCCAATGTCGGGAGCGGTGGAAGTGAAAAGAAAACGTGTATTTGATTTTTATTTGTGTTTGTTTGTTTTCTCATCGTTTCAAATTGCAAGCTTTCTTAATTTGCATGCATCAGTTTGCAATAATTAGCTGTTGAATGATGCATGAGGACTAAAAATTGTCGCAGGAAGAAGGAAAGGCCAGGAGAAGTTCAGCAAAAACATTTATCGCATCCAGTTAACGTCCATAACAAAGACATTACGTTCAGATTAATCGTGGCAACAAACATCACACAGTTAACTTCATCAATAACAAACATCACACAGTTAACTTCATCAATAACAAACATCACAGACAGTTAACTTCATCTATAACAAACAGCACACACAGTTAACTTCATCAATAACAAACATCACACAGTTATCTTCATCAATAACAAACATCACACACAGTTAACTTCATCAATAACAAACATCACACACAGTTAACTTCAACAATAACAAACATCACAGAGTTAACTTCATCAATAACAAACATCACACACAGTTAACTTCATCTATAACAAACAGCACACACATTTAACTTCATCAATAACAAACATCACACACAGTTAACTTCATCAATAACAAACATAACACACAGTTAACTTCATCAATAACAGACATCATACGGTTAACTTCATCAATAACAAACATCACACATAGTTAAATGTATCAACAACAGACATAACACAGTTAACTTCATCAATAACACACATCAAACACAGTTAACTTAATCAACAACAGATATCACACAGTTAACTTAATCAACAACAGACATCACACACAGCTAGCTTAATCAATAACAAACATCACACACAGTTAACTTCATCTATAACAAACAGCACACACATTTAACTTCATCAATAACAAACATCACACACAGTTAACTTCATCAATAACAAACATAACACACAGTTAACTTCATCAATAACAGACATCATACGGTTAACTTCATCAATAACAAACATCACACATAGTTAAATGTATCAACAACAGACATAACACAGTTAACTTCATCAATAACACACATCAAACACAGTTAACTTAATCAACAACATATATCACACAGTTAACTTAATCAACAACAGACATCACACACAGCTAGCTTAATCAATAGCAGACATCACACACGGTTAACTTAATCAATAACAGACATGACGCACAGTTAATTTAATCAATAACAAAGATGACATCCTCAAATATTAACCTCACATCCATACGACATCCTCAAATATTAACCTCACATCCATACGACATCCTCAAATATTAACCTCACATCCATACGACATCCTCAAATATTAACCTCACATCCATACGACATCCTCAAATATTAACCTCACATCCATACGACATCCTCAAATATTAACCTCACATCCATACGACATCCTCAAACATTAACCTCACATCCATACGACATCCTCAAATATTAACCTCACATCCATACGACATCCTCGAATATTAACCTCACATCCATGCGACATCCTCAAATATTAACCTCACATCCATACGACATCCTCAAATATTAACATCACTTCCACTTAGCATCATCGACAACAAAAATAACATCCAAATCAATCTAGGAACATCAAAGTGATGAACGTTACAACAAATCAATAACTTATAAATGGAAGCTGCGACGGTAGAGAAGATCAAAAGTTGGTTACAACATAAACACACATGCCTCAGACACGTCTCCTAACAAAGAACCACGAGGCAAGCTACGCTACACCCATGGCTGCCCCATCCTCTCATCGCACTGTCTCTTTCATCATTGCATCCCGATGTGGTGCAGTCCATATTAATTTTTGTTTTGCAATTCCTTAGATCTTTTCATTTGTGTTGTAATGTGTACCTGACATTGACCTTCTGGCTGGGAACGAATCTTTCCTCTTGTTCCTGTTCCCGTTCGGTAATTGAGGCATGTTTGTTTACGTTGCTGTAAAGTAATAACATTGTGCAAAGAATTGCATCAGATGGGGGTCTGAACGTCAGAAGATTCCCCAGTCATGGAATGGTGCCGTCGGGGAGGTTCCTTCACACTAATGTAGCAGATCAACTGATCGTCATTTTCTTCTTCTTCGTCATCATCTTTATTATTTTCTTTTCCATGTTCTTCTTCTACGTTATCATCTTCTACATCATCATTTTCTTCATCATCTTCTTCATCTTTTTCTTCATTATCCTTTTCTTCTCCATCTTCATCTTCTTCGTCATCATATTCTTCATCAACATCTTCTTCGTCATTATATTCTTCGTCAACTTCTTCATCATCATCATCATCTTTTTTGTCATCTTCTTCTTCATCATCATCTTCTTCGTCTTCGTCTTATTTGACTTTTTCTTCGTCATCATCTTCTTCGTCTTATTTGCTTCATGATCATATTCTTCATCAACTTCTTCTTTGTCATCATCTTCTTCTTCGTCTTCATCTTCTTCATCATCATCTTCTTCTTTGTCTTCATCTTCTTCGTCACCATCCACTTCTTTTTATTATTTGACATCTTCTTTGTCATCATCTTCTTCCTCAATTTCCTATTTCTCTTCACGTTCTTCTTCTCCGTCATCTGTTTTTCTTCATCATCTTTTTCTTCTTCTTTATCATCTCTTCTGTATCGTCTTAGTCATCTTCTTCATCATCTTCTTCTTCAAAGTATTCTTCTTCATCTTCTCTGTCGTCGTCTTCTTCTTCATCAGCACAATCTTCTTGTTCGTCTTCTTCATAATCATCGTCTTCGTCATAGGCATCCTGGCCTTATTTTTCTTCTTATTCTTCTTTTTAGGTTATTCCTTAATATCTTCCTCCTATGTCCTCTTCCTTCTCCTTCCCTTCCCCCTCTTCCCGTACTCTCCTTCCCTTCCCCCTCTTCCCGTACTCTCCTTCCCTTCCCCCTCTTCCCGTACTCTCCTTCCCTTCCCCCTCTTCCCGTACTCTCCTTCCCTTCCCCCTCTTCCCGTACTCCCCAGGTAACCAAACGGCCCGGACTTGTTTGACTCATGATTTCTAACCAAAACCACACGATAACTAGCTCTCACCTTTTTTGGAAGCAACAAATCCGTCACGGACAGGTAGAGTCTGGATATCATATACAAGTTTGGTGCTGGCCAGCAGTTCTCTGTCGTGGTTGATACGGTAGATGGCGTACCGGAAGGCGTTCTCAATGCTCACATGTTCATCCCCATCGCCAAACAGACCTCCTGGAAGCATAAGATGTCAAAGATATATGCGTCAGTCAAACATTTCAATCATAGACCGTCTTAAGTCATTTATTTTTAAATTCATTGTTGGTGACTTTTGGGAAATTTGGAAACTAATTTTCGATGTTCCCAGTCAAACGCTGAATTTTGACAGAGCCAGAGTCACGTAGGTCGGAGATATGTAGGTCAGAGTCATGTAGGTCAGAGACATATAGGTCAGAGTCATGTAGGTCAGAGTCATAGTCATGTAGGTCAGATACATGCAGGTCAGAGTCATGTACGGCAGAGACATGTAGGTCAGAGTCATTTAGGTCAGAGACATGTAGGTCAGAGTCATAGTCATGTAGGTCAGAGACATGCAGGTCAGAGTCATGTAGGTCAGAGACATGAAGTCGTTGTTATTGTTGTTGTTTTGGGTGGTGGTGGTGATGTTGCTGAACTTGTTGCTGTTGTTGTTGGTAATAATGCTGGTGATGTTGTTGTTGGTGATGTTGTTGTTGGTGATGTTGTTATTGGTTATTATGTTATTGGTGATGTTGTTGTTGTTGCTGATGTTCTTGTTGGTGATGTTGTTGTTGGTTATGTTGTTGTTGGTGATGATTGTGTTGGTGATGTTGCTGTTGGTGATGTTGCTGTTGGTAATGTTGTTGTTCGTATTGTTGTTGTTGGTGGTGATGTTGTTGTTGATTGTGATGTTCTTGTTGGGGATGTTGTTGATGATGTTGTTATTGTTGATATTGTTGTTGTTGTAGTTGGTGATGTTGTTGTTGGGGATGTTCTTGTTAGTGATTTTGTTGTTTGTGATGTTGTTGGTGTTGGTGATGTCGCTGCTGTCTTTATTGGTTTTGTTGTTGTTGATGTTGTTCTTGGTAATGTTGTTGTTGGTGATGTTGTTGTTGCTAATGTTGTTGTCGAAGATCTTTTTGTTGGTGATGTTGCTATTGGTTATGTTGTTTTTGGTGATGTTGTTGTTGGTAGTGATGTTGTTATTAGTGTTGTTTTTGAGAACGAAGTTGTTGTTAGTGATATTGGTGTTAGTGATTTCGTTGTTGGTGATGATGTTGTTGGTGATGTTGTTGTTGTTGATGATGTTATTGTTGGTGATGTTGGTGTAGGTATTGTTGTTATTGGTGACGTTGTTGATGGTGTTATTGGTGTTGTTGATCTTGTTGTTGTTATTTTTGTTGTTGGTTGTGTTGTTGTTGGTGATGGGGTTGTTATTGTTGGTGTTGCTATTGTTGGTGTTATTGTTGGTGTTATTGTTGGTGTTATTGTTGGTGTTGTTGTTGTTGTTATTGTTAGTGTTATTGGTGGTGTTGTTGTTGGTGTTGTTGTTGTTGTTATTGTTAGTGTTATTGGTGGTGTTGTTGTTGGTGTTGTTGTTGTTGTTATTGTTAGTGTTATTGGTGGTGTTGTTGTTGGTGTTGTTGTTGTTGTTATTGTTGGTGTTGTTATTGTTGGTTCTGTTGTTGGTGTTGTTATTGTTAGTGTTATTGGTGGTGTTGTTGGTGGTGTTGCTGTTGGTGTTGTTGTTCGTAGCTACTCATGCCAGCCTAGCGAACGTTTAAGGACGCTTTTTGCTAGAGATTACACTATATTACTAAACATCCCGAAGCGTATATATGAAAGCTGATTTGAATTCTCCTGGCTGTAGTGCAATACAGAACTCCTCAGAAAGCTTCCCCATATACGGATTACATTGCCGACTTCCACCTGTTTGTAGGCTGGCGGGGACATAGCCCATTTTCTGAGCACGAACAGTGGCTTGAGGTGCGGCCCTCATCAGTTGGTTGCTCTCCACCTTTTGTTCTAAAAACGTTATACGAGATCCCCAAGAGTTCAGAGCAGAGAAGACCGAAATACTTTCATCGTATATGAGGGACAAAGAAACACGTATAAATACAGAGAGATGGCGAGAGTTGACGAGCGGTAACTTTGTTTTTGTAATAGTGTAAGACAGAAAGAGAAAGAGTGACAGAGAGAGAGAGAGAGAGAGAGAGAGAGAGAGAGACATAGAGTGACAGAGAAAGACAGACAGACAGACACAAAGACAGACAGAAAGAGAAAGAGTGATAGAGAGGATAGATAAGATAAGATAAGATAAGATAAGATAAGATAAGATAAGATAAGATAAGATAAGATAAGATAAGATAAGATAAGATAAGATAAGATAAGATAAGATAAGATAAGATAAGATAAGATAAGATAAGATAAGATAAGATAAGATAAGATAAGATAAGATAAGATAAGATAAGATAAGATAAGATAAGATAAGATAAGATAAGATAAGATAAGATAAGATAAGATAAGATAAGATAAGATAAGATAAGATAAGATAAGATAAGATAAGATAAGATAAGATAAGATAAGATAAGATAAGATAAGATAAGATAAGATAAGATAAGATAAGATAAGATAAGATAAGATAAGATAAGATAAGATAAGATAAGATAAGATAAGATAAGATAAGATAAGATAAGATAAGATAAGATAAGATAAGATAAGATAAGATAAGATAAGATAAGATAAGATAAGATAAGATAAGATAAGATAAGATAAGATAAGATAAGATAAGATAAGATAAGATAAGATAAGATAAGATAAGATAAGATAAGATAAGATAAGATAAGATAAGATAAGATAAGATAAGATAAGATAAGATAAGATAAGATAAGATAAGATAAGATAAGATAAGATAAGATAAGATAAGATAAGATAAGATAAGATAAGATAAGATAAGATAAGATAAGATAAGATAAGATAAGATAAGATAAGATAAGATAAGATAAGATAAGATAAGATAAGATAAGATAAGATAAGATAAGATAAGATAAGATAAGATAAGATAAGATAAGATAAGATAGTAAGATAGTAAGATAGTAAGATAGTAAGATAGTAAGATAGTAAGATAGTAAGATAGTAAGATAGTAAGATAGATAGATAGATAGATAGATAGATAGATAGATAGATAGATAGATAGATAGATAGATAGATAGATAGATAGATAGATAGATAGATAGATAGATAGATAGATAGATAGATAGATAGATAGATAGATAGATAGATAGATAGATAGATAGATAGATAGATAGATAGATAGATAGATAGATAGATAGATAGATAGATAGATAGATAGATAGATAGATAGATAGATAGATAGATAGATAGATAGATAGATAGATAGATAGATAGATAGATAGATAGATAGATAGATAGATAGATAGATAGATAGATAGGTTCCGAAAGTCAGAAGTATGACCGATGAAAGTAATACAAATGTGGTTGTAGAGGTTGCAGTAACGCCAGAACATCAGCAAACAAACCAACCCTTCCTCCCTGTCGGCAATACACGATAAAGGACTACATGCACATCAAATTACATATAAGAAATATCGAAGTTTACGTAAAGTGTGAAATCAATTATTGATTTCGGCCTCTGAAATACATGAGGTTCACGTAAAGCGTGAAATCAATTATTGATCTCGGCCTCTGAAATACACGGGTTCACGTAAAGTGTGAAATCAATTGTTGATCGCTACAAATTACAGCTCCTTGTTTTCCCTTCCGCCAACTGATTGCCATCAAGCGATAAAACGTGCCTCTAATGCAGGTACGGCGGGGATCTGCCCTCGCTTGTGTGCCGCCATAAAGAGGAGATTGTTGGTGTAACCCGAGCAGACGGTGACAATTATAAGGAGGATACCCTCTCTAACCTTCAATTTAGGTCTGGGAGTGGAGTGGAGTGGCGTGGGTGGGGGGGAGTGGGGTGTGCAAGTATTTCTTCTAAAGTGAGAGATGTGACTTGTGGGAACTTTATGGGCATATCTGGTTCTGACGTGACGTGATGAAAGTGGAATATGGCTTGGCTTCGTTCGTTTTCAATCTCCCTCTACCAAACCCTGACACGGGGCCAAGTAGCTGAATGTAGTCCAGAGACGGAATGCGTTGTGTCGTAGTTTACAGCTTGACTTAGATATTCATAACCTTTCGGTCTAACACATCCGACTTCAGCAAGCATTTTTTTAGTACCGGGTTAGCATTCCATCTTCGATCCTTTCTCCTTAGCCAGTCTGCTCTGCTGCAGCCTGTTATCCAGGATCACCGCGTGGAGGTGTAGAAGGGTCTTGGCAGCTATGGTTCGCTGGCCCTGACGCTAGCAGTCAGCGATGGGTCGCTAGCCACTGCAGCTCATGTGCTGCTCAGCATCTTGATCCCGAATTAGTGATTCAATCCACATGTTTTCTGTGGCTTTTCTCTGACCCTTGCCAACGATCCTTACCAATGTCACAAAGTTGTCCAGGCTTTTTTCCAAAATAAGTGTACATAAATTATGTTTGTCGACTTCAAATTTTTGCTGGGAGGGATTTTTCAATGTTGTTTTCTTGTAAAGTATCTTCATTCGATTTGCTTGTGGTACACATATAACGACACAGCAGCAAAAGGAAGACAAACAATAAGGAAGCAAGAAAGAAAAGTAGGTGAAGACAAAAAACAAAAATATATGAAGAGCAAGAAGAAGGAAGATGAAAGAAGAAAGAAAAAGAAAAAACATTTAAACAGTGTATTTGAAGACAGACAACATAAAAAATAGAGCAAAAAGTAGAAAAAGATGAAGATAAATAAGAAGAAAAGGAAACAAGAAATAAGAAGGAAGAAAGAAGAATAAATGAATATCTCATGTGGATTCGATGTCATTAGCAACAAGTTATGTCTGGACTTCCGCAAGGTGTAGGCGCAAGCGCCGTTACCCTTGGGACGAAGAAGTAGGGCGTGCGCGGAACGATTGCAGCAATTCTGGTCTGGAGCAACATTGAGAGATCTGGAACATATTACGATCTGCCGGTGAGAGAGCCTGTAACACTAAATGCCACCATGTGACAGCTATTTGGGGAGATCAGATTTGCCTCTGGGAGACGGACGATTTCAGGTAACAATGAGGGGGTGGTGTAGGGAGGAAGACGAGGGAGGAACCTGGCGATTGGGTGCGGAGAGTTACATGATTAGGAGATTCTCACATATTTGCTCTATGATTTCTTTCCAATTTGTGGTGGGACTCTCCGCTTTCAACCTTAAGAAGTTGTCATTCTGGTTACATTGTGGTAATATTAGTTAATATTAGGTTAGCTAATACACTGGAATTATATTTCATCTTGTGGGCTTGATAAATCACATAAATCATATTTCATCTTGTGAGCTTGACAAAACACAAAAATCATATTTCATCTTGAGGGCTTGACAAAACACATTAATCATATTTCATTTTGTGAGCTTGACAAAACACATAAATCATATTTCATCTTGAGGGCTTGACAAAACACATAAATCATATTTCATTTTGTGAGCTTTACAAAACACATAAATCATATTTCATCTTGAGGGCTTGACAAAACACATAAATCATATTTCATCTTGAGGGCTTGACAAAACACATAAATCATATTTCATTTTGTGAGCTTGACAAAAACCATAAATCATATTTCATTTTGTGAGCTTGACAAAACACATAAATCATATTTCATCTTGAGGGCTTGAAAAAACACATAAATCATATTTCATCTTGAGGGCTTGACAAAACACATAAATCATATTTCATCTTGTGGGCTGGGAGAATGATACACATGAATCATATTTCATTTTGTGGGCTGGAGGAATTAAACACAGGAATCATATTTCAAATATTAAAATACACAATGGAGACCATTATAGTGTCGTACCTCATAAGGAGAAATTGGTGGTTGTGGACACACGGAAAACGAATGGTAAATCCAACTGTACAGTTGACAGGGGATGGAAGCGGTTAGACGGAACAGACAACATTTCTAGAAGAGCTATTACAACAAAAGACTGATGCACTGCAGGTAGGATTGGAAGGGGGTGGGGGAGGAGGGACAGATATCAAAGGCTAAGGATGTAGCCATCAAACAAATCTATGCTGGAAATGGACACACTTAACCCGCCGGGCGCAGAACATAGTAAGACAGGACAGACATTCAGTTGTTGGGACCTTTGATGTTGGAGTCTGTTGGTGAATTGGGAAGGCGTGTTTGGCTGTCCAGTATTATACTCAAGGGAACATTCACAGAAACCAGATTCTAGTAAACAAGATGAAAAGGTCTGCCATGTTCAGAAATAGACGGAGAGGGGTCATAAAGGAGGCATAAACGCCGGATATGGCCAGATTGAAGCGTAAATAAACAAATAGCTGTGGGTACAAACAAATTGAACGCCCCTTTCCGTTATGAGAAGATGAAGAAATGGTTCACCCATGCGAAGAATGCACATCGCTACGAGACACACACGATTTTATTATATTTAGACAACTAAACACACCTTAATTTTTATTTAAATAATTTTAAAAAAAATAGTTTATCGTGAATGAATATGGCTTTTATTGATACTAAAATTATTCATATGCTTTATGGCCAAGAGATTGAATTACAAACCGTGGAGCTTATTTTGTTTAACGAGGTCATGTGAGGTAATACAACAAAAGTCAGCCTCTTGGGAAAACATTTCATCGTGAAAAGAAGTTACAATATGTGCATAGTTGTATGTTAGTACTGCGGTCTGAGACTGAGCATAGTTTTATGTTAGTGTTAGGATCTAAGATTGAGTATAGTCTTGTGTTACTGTTAGGGTCTGAGACAGTATAGTTTTCTGTTAGGTTTAGTGTTAGGATCTAAGACTGAGTATAGTCTTGTGTTACTGTTAGGGTCTGAGACAGTATAGTTTTCTGTTAGGTTTAGTATTAGGGTCTAAGACTGAGTATAGTTTTGTGTTAGTGTTTGAGACTGAGTATAGTTTTGTATTAGTACTAGGGTCAGAGACTGCATGGTGTTATATGTTAATAAAAGAGTAGGAGACAAAGTTTAGGCTGTGTTAGTACTAGGGTCTGAGACTGCGTAACGTTTTATGTTAATAAAACGGTCTGAGAAAAAAGTGTAGTTTATGTTAGTACTGCGGTCTGAGACTGAGTATAGTTTTATGTTAGTACTGGGCTCTGAGACTGAGTATACTTTTATGTTTTCACAAGGGTCCGAGACTGAGTATAATTTTATGTTAGTACTGTGGTCTGAGACTGAATATAGTTTTATATTTTTACTGTGGTCTGAGACAGTACCGTTTTATATTTGTACTGTGGTCTGAGACAGTATAGTTTTATGTTACTACTAGGGCAAGCATTCGAGCACGTTGGCTAATCCTCTCTATCCAAGTGGTTTTAGATTCAAGGGCACGAGCACTTCAACAGTGAGAAATGTTGTACGACTATGTTCATTCTAACCCTTCTCTCATGGAGGAGTGAGCGAGCAAGATGATCAAAGCACACTTTAGGAGGTGACTTACAATCAATCTTTAATGAAAAACTTTCAGATCTCTGTGGGGCATAGGTCTTCGACAAATACATCTCAAGCCAGGAGGTGTTGACCGGCCTGTATCGAAGGTTCTGAGGGCGCAGTTTGTACAGGATATGGTAGTCGGCTCCATTCGAAATTCTTCTTAATCTTTTCTTAAAACATACCTTGAAGGTTACAGTGGCACTATTCTTTGTTGCCGTTCCGGCCTCCAGCAAAACTCTAGTAACTTATAGTGCTGTCTTATCCTGTGTTAGATAGAAGAGTGTGCGAGAGACAGAGACGGGGCATGTCTTGAGAAGTGAGTTATAGTGCTGTCTGATCCTGTGTTGGATAGAATAATACAATAACGTGAGATATAGAAGGGTGTATGGTGGTCGAAATAGGCGAACAATACTGCTATCTAAATCCCTCTTGGCTAGAATACTCCCCAACTGATTGTACTACAAGTACCATAACTCAAATAGTCTTGACACTATGAAATAGATTTACGGTTTTGCTATAAAACCAGGAGACCAGATTCAACCATTGCGACTCATGAATTAATAAATAACTAACTTTCGTCCCCGGAGACATGAATATCATTGCAGTATGGGGTAGACTTGGAAGATGAAATGAGAGAACAATGGTGGCTTGTGATTGGTCCGCGTCTGACAGCCATGTCCCTCAGCTGTTACTGGACCGGACCATATTTGGTAACGGCTCTAGGAGAAGAGACAGGACAGAGATAACCTTCGCTTGAACCAACACACAATTATCTGCCCTTGTCAAATAAACATGAAGTAGGTACATTAAGGTAAAGGTCATCTTACAGGAGACACTGCCTTCGGGGATGAAGTGTTGACTGTACTAGGTCCTAGTTTTTTATGAGATGGGAATGGGGAGAGGGGCTGCCACAGGTCGTTTCCTCGCTAGGTATTGGAAAGCTAGGTATCACTAACAGGTTGGTTCACTAGAGCGTGCCGATTGCAGAGTTGGAATTTGATACCTCTGCCGTGATAAGAGAGCGCTCTAACGGCTACTCCACTCTTCTACTGAGAGGCTCATCTGTAACACATGTATCATTCACGACAGTATCCATACTTGTCATGTTAGTCCACACCTCCACATTCGTCACGTTAGTCCACACCTCCACACTCGTCACGTTAGTCCACACCTCCACACTCGTCACGTTAGTCCACACCTCCACACTCGTCCCGTTAGCCCTCATCTCAACACTTGTCACGTTAGCCCTCATATCAACACTTGTCACGTTAGCCCTCATCTCTACACTTGTCACGTTAGCCCTCCTATCTACACTTGTCACGTTAGCCCTCACCTCCACACTCGTCACGTTAGCGCTAACCTCCACACTCATCACGTTAGCGCTAACCTCCACACTTGGCACTTTAGCCCTGACCTCCACACTAACTAACACATAAACCCTCACCTCTACACATAAACTCTCACATCTACACATAAACCCCCACCTATACACATAAACCCAGACCTCTACACATACACCCTCACCTCCATACCTCACACACAAACCCTCACCTCCATACCTCACACACACACCCTCACCTCCATACCTCACACACAAACCCTCACCTCCATACCACACAAACAAACCCTCACCTCCATACCGCACACACAAACCCCCACCTCCATACCGCACACACACCCTCTCACCTCCATACCTCACACACAAACCCTCACCTCCATAACTCACACACAAACCGTCACCTCCATACCTCACACACAAACCCCCACCTCCATATCTCACATAAAAGACAACCCCACCACCCTAGATCCAGACTTACAATCCCCTCCCTAACCCGTCAGTCTAACTCTTCTTAGAGACGAACAATTACTTCTCCCTCCACAAGGAAGAAAGATCGTTGTCTACCTGACGTTCTGTCTGCATATCCTGGCCCGTTCAGGTGATAACATCTGCAGCAGTGAGTGAACAGAAACGGCTAACCAACAGATTTACATCCTCATGACTATCATATGTTTTACGGTACTACCAAAATATCTCTCGCCAGCACCATGGACGCCTTTACTAAAGAGCTACTCTTACCATTTGTTGGCGAAGAGATGAATTGGTTATTACAAGCCTTCTTTCATCTTCCTCCTTCTTTCATCTTCCTCCTCCTTCCTCCTTACTCCTTCTTTCTCCTTCCTCCTCCTCCTTCCTCTTTCTTCCTCCTCTTTCTTCCTCCCCCTTCCCCCTGTTTCTTCCTTCTTCCTTTTTCCTCTTTATCTTCTTCCTCTTCCTTTTTCTTCTTTTTCTTCTTCTTTTACTTCTTCTTCTTCTTCATCTTCTCCCTATTTTTCTTCTTCTTCTTCTTCTTCTGCGTTCGTTCTCAATTTTCCGTCACCAAACCCTGAACAGGGCTTTGCAAGAAGCAGGATGTAGTCCAAAGAACTGAATGCGTCTTGTGGCTAGATTACAGCTTGAATTGCGATATTTGCACATAACGTTCCGACACATCTATCTTCGGCAGATTGAATTGTTTATGGTTCAACGTCCCTACATCAGCTTCGTGCTTGTTCTCGTGCACTGTACGTGATCAGAGAGAAATGACCAATAATTCTAACTTAGATAAGTTATTCAGTTTTGTTGATCTTGTTGTCTGCATTCGACACAGACAATCAAATTGTAATGTAAATTGTGCTGTATCTTTGCTTGTTTCTAATACAGCAGTTGAGCATAGTCAAATAGGTAAAGTACCTAGACCGCTCATATCAAACTCAGTTTACTAATATATCAAACAAGTGTATGTTTCCCTACCTAACAGAATAAGTGCGCACATCACACTTTATGTATTCGCATTTCAACTGTATTTATGTCTATATAAAACTATATTTATGTCTATATAAAACTATATTTATGTCTATATAAAACTATATTTATGTCTATATAAAACTATATTTATGTCTATATAAAACTGTATTTATGTCTATATAAAACTGTATTTATGTCTATATAAAACTGTATTTATGTTTATATAAAACTGTATTTATGTCTATATAAAACTATATTTATGTCTATATAAAACTGTATTTATGTCTATATAAAACTGTATTTATGTCTATATAAAACTGTATTTATGTCTATATAAAACTATATTTATGTCTATATAAAACTGTATTTATGTCTATATAAAACTGTATTTATGTCTATATACAACTGTATTTATGTCTATATAAAACTGTATTTATGTCTATATAAAACTGTATTTATGTCTATATAAAACTGTATTTATGTCTATATAAAACTGTATTTATGTCTATATAAAACTATATTTATGTCTATATAAAACTATATTTATGTCTATATAAAACTGTATTTATGTCTATATAAAACTACATTTATGTCTATATAAAGCTATATTTATGTCTATATAAAACTGTATTTATGTCTATATAAAACTGTATTTATGTCTATATAAAACTATATTTATGTCTATATAAAACTATATTTATGTCTATATAAAACTATATTTATGTCTATATAAAACTATATTTATGTCTATATAAAACTATATTTATGTCTATATAAAACTGTGTTTATGTCTATATAAAACTGTATTTATGTCTATATAAAACTGTATTTATGTCTATATAAAACAGTTTTTATGTCTATATAAAACTATATTTATGTCTATATAAAACTGTATTTATGCCCACACCAAACCGTATTTACCCCTACACCAAACCGTATGTACCACAACACCAAACCGTATTTACCCCTACACCAAACCGTATTTACCCCTACACCAAACCGTATTTACCCCTACACCAAACCGTATTTACCCCTACACCAAACCGTATTTACCCCCACATCAAACCGTATTTACGCCTATGTTAACCTCTATTATTGCAGACAAGAAACTGTGCCTCCGCTGCTCCTGTTAACACAGACCGTATTAATTCACACATTAGTCTGCACCTAACTTATGCTATTCATTGGACAGACACAGTCTCTGAGAGCATATCCAACGATACGGGGCTGACATTTCTGAATCCCCATCTACTCACCTCTTGTTCGTACTAAATTTCCTTCTGCATAACATGTTAATTAAGTTATAACATTTTATACTATACTGTCATGTTATGTTGAGGAATGTTCTGTAGTGTTTTGTTATCTTATGTTATATTCAGTAATATAATGTTATAAAAGGTTATACAAAGTTATTTTATATAATGTAATACTGTCATGTTATGCTGTTATATGATATGTTACCGTATGTTTTATAATGTTATGTTGTTATGTTATCTTATGTAGTGTTATGTTACGATGTTCTGTTATGTTACATTATGATATGTTAGTATGTAATGGATAAATCAGTGTTAGGTACAACATTCTCATCAAAATCTCGCCTCACTGCATGATCTTACCTCACTTTATGATCTTACCTCACTTCGTGATCTTACCTCACTTCATGATCTTACCTCACTTTATGGCCTTACCTCATTTCATGATCTTACCTTACTTCATGGTCTTACCTCACTTCATGATCTTACCTCACTTCATAATGTTACCTCACTTCATAATGTTACCTCAATTCATGATCTTACCTCACTTCATGATCTCGCCTCACTTCATGATCTTACGTCACTTCATGATCTAACCTCACTTTACGATCTTACCTCAGTTCATGATCTTACCTCACTTCAAGATCGTACCTCACTTCGTGATCTTACCTCACTTCGTGATCTTACCTCACTTCGTGATCTTACCTCACTTCATGATCTTACCTCACTTGAAGATCTTACCTCACTTCAAGATCTTACCTAACTTCATGATCTTACCTCACTTCATGATCTTACTTCACTTCAAGATCTTACCTCACTTCAAGATCTCGACTTTCAAAATCGTACCCCACTTCAAATATTACCTAACGTTAAGATACCACCTCACGTTGGGGACAAGAACACCACTCTGACCAAGACCCCACCTCACGACAAGAACACCACTCTGACCAAGATCCCCACCTCACGACAAGAACACCACTCTGACCAAAACACCACCTCACGACAAGAACACCACTCTGACCAAAACACCACCTCACGACAAGAACACCACTCTGACCAAGACCCACCTCACGACAAGAACACCACTCTGACCAAGACCCACCTCACGACAAGAACACCACTCTGACCAAGACCCCACCTTCCGACAAGAACACCACTCTGACCAAGACCCCACCTCACGACAAGAACACCACTCTGACCAAGGCCCCACTCACCTCACGACAAGAACACCACTCTGACCAAGGCCCCACTCACCTCACGACAAGAACACAACTTTGACCAAGGCCCCACTCACCTCACGACAAGGACACAGCTCTGACCAAGACCCCACCTCACGAAAGGAACACCACGCTGACCAAGACTCCGCCTCACGACAAGAACACCACTCTGACCAAGAAACCACCTCCCGACAAGAACACCACTCTGACCAAGACCCCACCCACCTCACGACACGAACACAACTCTGACCAAGACCCCACCCACCTCACGACAAGAACACCATTCAGACCGGCTCCACCAACCTAACACCCAGATCGGGGACAGACAACCGCTGCATTCATTTCTTGTGGATCTATCTTTAGTGATACGTCCCTGTCTGTTTGCGAAAGATCACAATGTGTAGGTTTACTCATGTGTGCGCCCTGAAAAGGACGTTAAGTAGCAGGTTCGACCACGCTGATGGTTGATCGGGGTCTTCCAGGCGGTTGTGCTATGCTTGGCGTCACATGCGTGTCACTCACTACTACGTGGATCCCGTCGATTTCTCAACTCATTAGTAAGGATGCCATGAAAACAGCCCGATTCCATGGAGAGCTACTAGGAAACCGAGGTGAGGCTCCAAGCCAATATCTTTTGCCTGACCTTGACTAGCATGTCTGGTCAGTATGTTTTGCCTGACCCTGACTTACATGTCTGGTCAGCATGTTTTGCCTGACCCTGACTTACATGTCTGGCCAGTATGTTTTGTCTGACCCTGACTAACATGTCTGGCCAGTATGTTTTGTCTAACCCTGACTAACATGTCTGGCCAGTATGTTTTGTCTGACCCTGAATAACATGTCTGGCCAGTACGTTTTGTCTGACCCTGACTTACACGTCTGGTCAGGAGGATTTGCCTGACCAGACGTTAGTCTGTCTCCCCCAACTGGTGATACAGACCACTCACTCTGTCCACTAGACATATTTTCTTTCAATTGTCCAATTCGAATGTGAACGAGGAGGCTCAACTATAGGAGCCGGTTCACCGAGGTGAGGATCTACATTGTGATCTCTTTGTAATGAGCAGACTGGGAAGCCTTACATTGCACTACAGACACGAGGAGACAGTTACATCTTCTTTAATGTTGCTCGAAAAAGAGAAACCACTGTAACCAGCAACAAGACACATCTCATCAGAACTGGCTACGAACAACAATATCCGGTAACACTGACGTCTCGTCTGGTGCATGGCTTACGTCACAAGAGATGCGTTGTAGTCAACACGTAACACTTGCATGTATAACACATCATGCACAGACGCACCAACCACAGCCTACTTTAGATACAGGCCTTCTCACGGAGAAATGTCTTTGAAACGTCACATTTCACGACTGATTGAATAGCCCAATTTGCATGTGTCAACTATCAGTGCAACTATAATAGCGTAATGTGGAAACAAAGATGGGTATGCAGTTGGTTTCAGAGCAAGATTCCGTGAAATGGTCACTCTTAACAATAAACTGTTGTGTTCTGTACCGTGAATTTGTTTTGTGTCTCTGTGTGAAGGTTGGATTGATGAAAAGCCTTGACGCAATATGAGTTCCGTTATTTAGTCCGCAGTGGAATTTGACGTTTCAAGGGTTTTTAACTGGAGAGCCAGACGGCCTATATAAAGTATTCCAGGCACTAATACATGCATTTTCAATGCTTCGGAATGTACAGAAGGTTTGTTAAGGCGTAAGTAGATGGTAGTTGCACGGGTCTCAAAACGGCAGAGGTTGTGGATTTACTGTGCTGGTCTTTCTGAGGATCAAAGGAACTGACATTCTCGTATCACAAGCACCAACTACAGGTTACACCAGATATGGATAGGAGTGATAATTTGAAGTCTATCGATCACCGACTGAGGAATGACGGCCTTGGAATAGATGAACCTGCAATGAATTGAATGCTAAAGTGTGGAATCGAATAGGGTTCGAGCGGGGTGGGCCGCAAGAGAGCGCGGAGTGGGACACAGAGGGCGGAGTGGCGCGCAAGTTAGAACGAAGTAGGGCAGAAGAAAGAAGGGTTGTGACGCAAGAGAGCGGAGTGGGGCACAAGATATGCCGTAGTGGGCACAAGAGAGCGGCATGGCGCGCAAGATATGTCATAGTGGGCACAAGAGAGCGGAGTGGGGCACAAGATATGCCGTAGTGGGCACAAGAGAGCGGCATGGTGCGCAAGATATGTCATAGTGGGCACAAGAGAGCGGAGTGGGGCACAAGATATGTCGTAGTGGGCACAAGAGAGCGGCGTGGCGCGCAAGAGAATGGCACACAGAGGGCGGAGTGGGGCACAAGATATTTCGTAGTGGGCACAAGAGAGCGGCATGGCGCGCAAGATAATGCGCAGTGGCACACAGAGGGCGGAGTGAGGCGCAGTTTAGAACGAAGTAGGGCACAAGAAAGAGAGGATGTGATGCAAGAGAGTGGAATGGGGCGCAAGATAGGTCGTAGTGGGCACAAGGGAGTGGAGTGGGGCGCAAAATAGAACATAGTGGGGATGCAATGGAAAGCTAGTTTGGCGGAATAGAGAGTGGGGCTCAAGAGAGAGTGGGGCTCAAGAGAGAGAGGGGCTCAAGAGAGATTAGGGCACAAGAGAGAGTGGGGCTCAAGAGAGAGTGGGGCTCAAGAGAGATTAGGGCACAAGAGAGAGTGGGGCTCAAGAGAGAGTGGGGCTCAAGAGAGAGTGGGGCTCAAGATATTAGGGCACAAGAGAGAGTGGGGCTCAAGAGAGAGTGGGGCTCAAGAGAGATTAGGGCACAAGAGAGAGTGGGGCTCAAGAGAGAGTGGGGCTCAAGAGAGATTAGGGCACAAGAGAGAGTGGGTCACAAGAGAGAGTGGGATACAAGCGAGAGTGGGACACAAGAGAGAGTGGGACACACGAGAGAGTGGGACGCAAGAGAGAGTGGGGCACAAGATAAAGTGGGGAACAAGAGAGAGTGGGACACAAGAGAGAGTGGGGTGTAAGCGAGAGTGGGGCACAAGAGAGTGTGGGGCACAAGTGACAGTGGGGCACAAGATAGAGTGGGGCATAAGAAAGAGCGGGACACAAGAGAGAGTGTGATACAAGCGAGAGTGGGACACAAGAAAGAGTGGGACTCAAGAGAGAGTGGGACACAAGAGAGAGTGGGACACAAGAGAGAGTGGGGCGCAAGATAGTTGGGCTCATGAGAGTGGAGAACAAGAGAGAGCGGAACAGAAGTGTGTACAGTCAACGGGTTGCAGGAACCATCAGTATCTACATCCTTCGCCATTTGCTGAGAGGCCTGAACACATATGGGTATGCTCAGATTAGAGTGAAGTCGGTTCTTAGGAACGCAAGTAAAGCGACAACAGGTACTAGAACATGGACACCCACAACTCCTGTCCCATCTACCGCCCCCCCCCCCCCCCCCCACATGTGAGAGCTTGAAGTTAGTGACGAAGATGATGATAGGTCAGATAAATGACAGCGACTTGTGTGAAGACAAAGTTAACTTAACGTAAAATGGAAAATCAACAAGAAGTAGACGGATAGAAAATCGTGAGCGTGCAGCACGAGGTATAATTGGATTTGTCGCGAGACAGCTGATCCTCCATAGGCGGATCTGAAGGTTGGGCCACTGGCAGGAATTAAGAAGGGAATTCCCCGTGCTGGATTTTAAAAAAAGGCTGACTAGGCTGCAGCCTAGGGCTTCAAATTTTCAGTCCTCATTTTTGACTTTACAGTCATAGAACACAGTGTCGACATACAGGAGACAGAGCTGGACAAAACTCACACGCCACCACGCCCATGAAATACAGAAACTGACACGCCAATGGTGATGAGGCTGATGATTGATATATAGATAATAACAACAATGATAATAACAATAGTTCCTCAACTGTAACGTTGATGGCGAAAGCATCTTTTCTGTGCTGTTAAATCTTATTTCATGTGGCTGTAGAGCCAAATCCTGACCCACATTCTTTGTCCTACTTGGAGCAAGCGCCTGATGTGTTGGCTGTCAAGTCCTTGTGCGTTCTGTGCGTTGGGGTGGCTTGCTTTCTTTTGGGCATCGGCGATGATATTCCGCTCTGAGATCTGCGCACCTTGTGTGATGCGTCAGTGGAACGGTTATGTGCAAGCATCCTATACGAGCTGATGACAGTCCTGGAGATTTTCTGGCATATTTTCGTGATTAAGATGCTGAGAAGTGTATGTGTTGCAGGGACCAGCGACATAATCCTGCCAGCTAGCTCCAGTGTCAGCGGCCTAATCCTGCCAGCTAGCTCCAGGGTCAGCGGCCACGAGGTGCATGTGCAGACCGAGGATGCGATGACTATGGACCTCTCATAGGAATGATCCCATTTCAGCTTCTGCTGTGAGATAGCAATGCCTGGTGGGTACGGGGCCTGGGCGAGAGAGATGGTGATCGAGCGAGAGGGTGGCTGGGCGAGAGGGTGGCCGAGAGAGAGGGTGGCCGAGAGAAAGGGTGGCCAAGTGAGAGAGTGGCTGGGCGAGAGGGTGGCTGGGCGAGAGGGTGGCCGAGAGAGAGGGTGGCCGAGAGAGAGGGTGGCCGAGAGAGAGGGTGGCCGAGAGAGAGGGTGGCCGAGAGAGAGGGTGGCTGGGCGAGAGGGTGGCCGAGAGAGAGGGTGGCCGATAGGGTCGCCGAGAGAGAGGGTGGCCGAGTAAGAGAGTGACCGGGCGAGAGGGTGGCCGAGAGAGAGGGTTGCCGAGAGAGATGGTGGCCGAGAGAGAGGGTGGCCGAGAGAGAGAGGGTGGCCGAGAGAGAGAGAGGGTGACTGAGAGAGAGGGTGGCCGAGATAAAGGGTGGCCGAGTGAGAGAGTGACCGGGCGAGACCGTGGCTGGGCGAGTGGGTGGCCGAGAGAAAGGGTGGCCGAGAGAGAGGGTGGTCGAGAGAGAGGGTGGCCGAGAGAGAGGGTGGCCGAGAGAAGGGGTGACCGAGTGAGAGAGTGGTTGGGCGAGATGGTGGCCGAGAGAGAGAGCGTGGCCGAGAGAGAGGGTGGCCGAGAGAGAGGGTGGCCGAGAGAGAGGGTGGCTGGACGAGAGAGTGGCTGAGCGAGACCGTCGCTGGGCGAGAGGGTGGCTTGGTGAGAGGGTGGCCGAGAGAAAGGGTGGCCGAGAGAAAGAGTGGCCAAGAGAGAGGGTGGCTGAGAGAGAGGGTGGCCGAGAGAGAGAGGGTGGCCGAGAGAGAGGGTGGCCGAGAGAGAGGGTGGCTGGACGAGAGAGTGTCTGAGCGAGACCGTGGCTGGGCGAGAGGGTGGCTGGGTGAGAGGGTGGCCGAGAGAAAGGGTGGCCGAGAGAAAGGGTGGCCAAGAGAGAGGGTGGCTGAGAGAGAGGGTGGCCGAGAGAGAGAGAGGGTGGCTGGGCGAGAGGGTGGTCAAGCGATAGGGTGGCCGAGAGAGAGAGGGTGGCTGGGCGAGAGGGTGGTCAAGCGAGAGGGTGGCTGAGCGAGAGCGTGGTCAAGCGAGAGAGTGGCTGAGCGAGAGAGGGTGGCCGAGAGAGAGAGGGTGACCGAGTGTGTGGGTGGCCGAGAGAGAGGGTTGCTGAGCGAGATGGTGGTCAAGCGAGAGGGTGGCTGAGCGACAGGGTGGTTGAGTGAGAGGGTGGCTGGGCAAGAGGGTTGCTGAGTGAGACGGTGGTCAAGCGAGAGGGTGGCTGAGTGAGAGAGGGTGGCTTGGCAAGAGGGTGGTCAAGCGAGAGGGTGGCTGAGCGAGAGCGTGGTCAAGCGAGAGAGTGGCTGATCGAGAGAGGGTGGCTGGGCGAGAGGGTGGTCAAGTGAGAGGGTGGTCAAGTGAGAGGGTCGTCAAGCTAGAAGGTTGGCTGGGCGAGAGGGTGGTCGAGCGAGAGAGGATGGCCGAGCGAGAGAGGATGGCCGAGCGAGAGGTTGGACGAGCTAGAAGACGTAAAGACGATTTTTCTGTGGACACGAGTTGACGACGTCAGAGGGAGCGAATCTGGTCCAGTAGAGGCGACTGAGGTCCTTCCCCACGCCCAACAGGGTACAAATCGACTGAAAACAAACTAACTAATTGATTGTCTAACTGACTGACTGACTAACTGAACTGCAACGCTGTTTTGTTGCTGTTATAGGCGATTATTCATACAACCAGTCACTTCACATTTGTCAGTCAGGACAAAGTCCTCCATATTTATCAGTCAGGACAAAGTCCTCCACATTTGTCAGTCAGGACAAAGTCCTCCACAAAGGTTATTCAGCACACACTCATGACTTTAAGATTCTACCTTAACTACAAAAATGTTGAGGAATTGTACACAATATGATCTAACACTTCATCTCCGACAGCGGTGTCTCTTTTGGAACTACCTTGACCTGATATGGCTTCTACAGGGGATGCATAAAGCCCTCATTAAACTGCTGTCCAAAGATAAAATTGACACACACGGTACGCCACTGGGTTCCAACTACCCCCGCCTCCTCCTCTGAGCTGATATCCTTTGAACCGCTCACAACTCAGAGCCTGGTCTGGCCTGGTCCGGCCTGGTTGCTAGGGACCGATAACCCTCCGATCGGATCTAATTAGGCGAAAGAATGTCTCTGCTGAAATATTTCAGCAATGTAAACCTTACTCTCATACACAACCGAATTACACGAGCAATGGGCGAAGGCAGGTGGCTAGCAAGAGATAAGGATAATAAATGTTCAATTATATTTGAACACCCAAGCCTAAAACTGATTATACACCGTCCGTCCTTTACAAAAACCGTCTTCATAATCAAAAACACGTTTTACTGTAAAAAGAAAAATTTCGACCAATTGTTTCCGGCTGTTATTGTCTATTTAATTTAATATTTTTACGACATCGTAGATGTTTTTCGATGTTATATTTCAGGCTAGATACGTTCGGATATTGAAATAATTGGAGGATCGATTACAATCGTTGCACATTGTAAGCGAAGATGGCGTCTGCTTCAGGATTGTGCTAGGAGATGTAAGCAACTCACACCAGACACAAATAACACACACCAGACACAAATAACTCACACCAGACACAAATAACACATACCAGACACAAATAACACATACCGGACACAAATAACACACACCAGACACAAACAGCAAATACCAGACTCAAACAACTCTTACCAGACACAAACAACACATACCAGACACAAAGAACAAACACCAGACACAAACAACTCTTACCAGACACAAACAACTCTTACCAGACACAAACAACTCTTACCAGACACAAACAACAAACACCAGACTCAAACAACTCTTACCAGACACAAACAACAAACACCAGACTCAAACAACTTTAACCAGACACAGACAACAAACACCAGACTCAAACAACTCTTACCAGACACAAACAACAAACACCAGACTCAAACAACTTTAACCAGACACAGACAACAAACACCAGACTCAAACAACTCTAACCAGACACAGACAACAAACACCAGACTCAAACAACTCTAACCAGACACAAACAAGAAACACCAGACACAGACAACAAACACCAGACACAAACAACAAACACCAGACTCAAACAACTCTAACCAGACACAGACAACAAACACCAGACTCAAACAACTCTAACCAGACACAAACAACAAACACCAGACTCAAACAACTCTAACCAGACACAGACAACAAACACCAGACTCAAACAACTCTAACCAGACACAGACAACAAACACCAGACTCAAACAACTCTAACCAGACACAGACAACAAACACCAGACTCAAACAACTCTAACCAGACACAGACAACAAACACCAGACTCAAACAACTCTAACCAGACACAGACAACAAACACCAGACTCAAACAACTCTAACCAGACACAGACAACAAACACCAGACTCAAATAACTCTAACCAGACACAGACAACAAACACCAGACTCAAACAACTCTAACCAGACACAGACAACAAACACCAGACTCAAACAACTCTAACCAGACACAGACAACAAACACCAGACTCAAATAACTCTAACCAGACACAGACAACAAACACCAGACTCAAATAACTCTAACCAGACACAGACAACAAACACCAGACTCAAACAACTCTAACCAGACACAGACAACAAACACCAGACTCAAATAACTCTAACCAGACACAGACAACAAACACCAGACTCAAACAACTCTTACCAGACACAAACAAGAAACACCAGACTCAAACAACTTATGCATGAGCCAATTTATTCTGCGGATCATACACGGTTCATGTTGGCAGTGACTACGCGTCTGAGAGATCTATAACTCATAATCTCCTGTGACAAATGTTCAATTCCCTTTGTGACATATGACATTTGACAATCCGCTCCGTCCTATGATCAAAGCTCACACAAGGGGCCAGCAAAACATCTCAGCAAATATGTGTAATCAGAAATGGGGGTTATTCTCCGAGTTGCAGGTTAAAGAGAAAACAGCCACTGTAAAGAACTTACTTACATTTTGTCAATAGCAATTGAAGAAGATTGTGCTTAGGGTTAGCAAATTCACCATATGAAACCTTTGTTTATCAATCTCCAAAACATCAATTCTACGATATAGGCTTCACGTTTAACTGCAGTTATGACACCCTGCTCCACTGGGAGTGAACAGATAAAAGAATGAGTTAATCAGTTAGGTATTATAGGATATGCTCACCCCGCGTGGATCTCGTGCAAATTTATTGGGATATACAAATTGGGTCACTGAACTTAACCACGCATGCAGTTCACATGACAAAGGTAGGTTGTGCCTGTCGCTAGCCAACTCATCATGCAGGAATACATACTCCCAGAAGCAACTACTAATGGAGTACACAAGCATTTAAGCGTACATCAATCTTTGTTCTTAGAACCTGGCACATGCGTATAGAAGTTTCAAATCTGAGACCTGAGTATAGAAGTTTCACAACTTGCACATGTTACGCCGACTAAATGTGTGAGCTTCATCTTTACCCTTTCCTCCTTGGGGTAAATATACCATCGACCAACCCTCTCACTTTACCTTTATCATCTTGGGCTACATAGACCATCAACTTGCCATCTCACTTCAACGTGTGGTACAACGACCCTCAACTTACCTCCTCACTTCAACGTGTGGTACAACGACCCTCAACTTACCTCCTCACTTCAACTTGTGTTAGGTACATAGACCATCATCAACCAACTCTCTCCAAGCACAATGACCACCTGCTATTTTCTCAAAGTCTTGTGTCGTCAACCTGTTTTTCTTGTATTTAACTCTCATTCTCTTCTTCCTTAGCATTCCTTTGCTTCTTTTTCAAATGTGTTCCACGATAACGACTGCGTGGATAAACTTGCTCTGAGCTTACCCAACTAAGCTGGGACCTGAGTATAGAAGTACCCCTGCTAACGGCCTCCACCCTGCTGGCTGGAAGCGCCGGAGAGATCGTCCTCGAAATACGTGGCTTCAACAGGTAGCAGCCTGCCCATCTGCCTTAGGGGATGCCTGGCAGCAGGCAGTTACAACTGGACATGGTAGTGGTCATCCAACGCAACAGGCCTCAGACGCCTAAGCGAACATTATTATATTACCCAACTACTGACCTTATCAGTGTCAGTCTATTCGTTGGATTCTCTGCTCCATGTGTAGCTTTGTGTTCTCTTTCATTAACTTTCCTTTGTAACATTGTATAACAGCTGGAGGCCAAGAATCTATCTACAAAAAAGAGCGACAAAGCTGATAGTGGGATTCCAGAATTACAGTTATGAGGAAAGACTCAGAAAAACCGGCCTGCAGTGTCTAGAAAAGAGAAGAATTCGTGGTGACTTAATACAGGTTTAGAAGATGATCAGAGGAATGGATAAATTAGACTATTGTTTTTTTCAAAATACAGCCACCCCCAAGAACAAGAGAGCATAGTTACAAATTAACTAAAGAGAGGTGTCGATTAGATATTAGGAAATATTTTTTTAGTCAGAGAGTGGTGAATGCATTGCCATAGGAGGTAGTAGGCAGGGACGATTAATGAATTTAAGAATACATTGGATGCGCATAACTTTTAGAGCAATATGATATAATTGAAACTGGTTGTATATAGAATTTGCAGAGTCTTCTAAACCAGTATAAAGACGTTAAGTTAAGTTTGTAGTAGTAGTAGTAGTAGTAATGGTAGTAATGATAGTAGTAGTAGTAGTAGTAGTTGTGGTTGTGGTAGTAGTAGTAGTAGTAGTGGTAGTAGTAGTAGTAGTAGTAGTAGTAGTAGTGGTAGTAGTAGTAGTAGTAGTAGTAGTAGTAGTAGTAGTAGTAGTAGTAGTAGTAGTAGTAGTAGTAGTGGTAGCAGTAGTGGTAGTAGTAGTGGTAGTAGTAGTAGTAGTAGTGGTAGTAGTAGTAGTAGTAGTAGTGGTAGCAGTAGTGGTAGTAGTAGTAGTAGTAGTAGTAGTAGTGGTAGTAGTAGTAGTAGTAGTAGTAGTAGTAGTGGTAGTAGTAGTAGTAGTAGTGGTAGCAGTAGTAGTAGTAGTAGTAGTAGTAGTAGTAGTAGTAGTAGTGGTAGTAGTAGTAGTAGTAGTAGTGGTAGCAGTAGTGGTAGTAGTAGTAGTAGTAGTAGTAATAGTAGTGGTAGTAGTAGTAGTAGTAGTAGTAGTGGTAGTAGTGGTAGTAGTAGTAGTAGTAGTAGTGGTAGCAGTAGTGGTAGTAGTAGTAGTAGTAGTAGTAGTAGTGGTAGTGGTAGTAGTAGTAGTAGTAGTAGTAGTAGTAGTGGTAGTGGTAGTAGTAGTAGTAGTAGTGGTAGTGGTAGTAGTAGTAGTAGTAGTAGTAGTGGTAGTGGTAGTAGTAGTAGTAGTAGTAGTAGTGGTAGTGGTAGTAGTAGTAGTAGTAGTAGTGGTAGTAGTAGTAGTAGTGGTAGTGGTAGTAGTAGTAGTAGTGGTAGTGGTAGTAGTAGTAGTAGTAGTAGTGGTAGTAGTAGCAGTAGTGGTAGTGGTAGTAGTAGTAGTAGTAGTAGTGGTAGTAGTAGCAGTAGTAGTAGTGGTAGTGGTGGGTTACTGGCTGTGGCTGTGGTTGTGTTACTGGCTGGAGCTGTGTTGCTGTCTGAGGCTGTATTGCTGGCTGGGGCTGTGTTGTAGGCTGGGGCATTGGCTGGGGCTGTGTTGTATGCTGGGGCTTTGGCTGGGGCTGTGTAGCTGGCTGGGGCTGTGTAGCTGGCTGGGGCTGTGTTATAGGCTGAAGCTTTGGCTAAAGCCGTGTTGCTGTCTAGGGCTGTGTTGCTGGCTGGGACTGTTTTGCTGGCTGTGGTTGCTCTTAATTCAACAATTTATATCTTTTCTGGATTGATCGTCAGACCACCCTGCGGGGGAGATTATGTCTTCTTCTGCATTTGAAATTAACTGAGATAGAAAAGTTGTGTCGCCTGCACATTCCAAATCTTCTAGCTGCTTAAATAAGGTACACGTATACTCGTTTACATTTCATGCATGGATTATGCAACGAGAGCAGGTCGCCACATAAGAGAAATAGATATTTCGGTGCCGGGAGCAAAATATTAAAATCTCAAGCATTAAATCACGGCACGGAGGCTTAACAAAATGTCTCTCATGTAAAATAAATTGGAGTATTTAGTTTACAGAGTAAAGAGTGAATGCTACATATGAAACAATTGGTTTGCTGTGAAATTGTAGTATGTGGATCGGTATAATAATAAGAGAGTACGTGGACACTGATAAGAGAGGAAGTGGACAGAGATAAGAGAGGACACGGACACAGAAAAGAGAGAACATAGACACAGATAAGAAAGGACGTGGACACACAGATAAGAGAGGACATGGACACAGATAAGAGAGGACATAGGGGACGGCGTGGCCTAGTGGTTAAGTGACACGGCTCACAACCAGAAGGTGCTGGGTTCGATCCCCATCACAGCACCGGCCGTTACCCCGGGGAAGCAAACCCTTAGAAAATGCAGGAGCAAGCAGATCCTTACATAAAATGCATGCTGAAGTCGGATGCACTGGGCCTACAGGCGCAAAATAAAAACCACAGTGCAACGCACACCGCCTTGGGGATTAGAGAAATTAGGCGAACGCAAAACAAAACAAAAAAAACCAAAAAAAAACAAACAAAAAAGAGAGGACATGGACACAGATAAGAGAAGAGAGGGTGGGGTGTGTGTGTGGGGGGGGGGGGGGGGCATAATAGCTTTCTGCTTTTGACCGACAGAGAAGAGTTCAAGCCTGCACTGAGTTGAAGGGATGTTTAGACATTGAAGGTCTCGACTTTTTGGGTCGCTTCATTACATATGACGGAACCTGGGTGTATCATGACATGTGACGAAATATGGGTGCATCATGACATGTGACGAAACCTGGGCACACCATTACATGTGACGAAACTTGGGCGCATCATTACATGTGACGAAACCTGGATGTATCATTACATGTGACGAAACCCGGGCGTATCGTGACATGTGACGATATCTGGGCGCATCTTTACATGTGACGAAACATGGGTGTATCATGATATGTGACGAAACATGGGTGTGTCATGACATGTGACGAAACCTGGGCGCATCATTACATGTGACGAAACGTGGGAGTATCATTACATGTGACGAAACCTGGACGTATCGTGACATGTGACGATATCGGGGCGCATCATTACATGTGACGAAACGTGGGCGCATAATTCTACTGCTGAATCAAATCGAGCACCCAAGCAGTGGAAATATACGCAATCATGACACCAAAAACATGTCGGACAATATCGTCTGCAGGTAAAGTGATGGAGAGTGTGTTCTGGAACAAACTTGGTATTATTCGTGCTGATTGTCTACCCCGTGGTGCCACTATCAACAGTGAACAGTGCATACGCATTCAGAGTGATGTGGATAACCGTTTGTGGACACAAAAACGGCCTGGTTTGATCACAAATTTCGTCCTATTTCTGCAAGATAACGTTCGACCTCATACGACTCGCCAAACTATGTGCCATCTCCTGCAACTCCCCTGGAAGGTATTGTCACATCCATCTTACAGGCCAGTTCTCGCTCTAAGCAATTTTCAAACGTTTGGATCCCTAAAAGAATTCCTGTAATGTCAGCATTTCAGCACTGACGACGAAGTGAAACAGGCTGTCCTGGATTGGTTCAAACATACTGACAAATCTTTCTACCATGAACCTTTTAAAGAATAATTTAAACGCTGAGATAAGTGCATACACGTTGCAGAAGATTATATCGACAAATAAATTGGCATTTTGAAAATTTTAAAAACATATTTTTCCAGCACCAAAAGAAGTCCCGGCTTGACTTGAGCGCCCTTGGGATTTTAACCAAATCCTCCATAACCTAGACAGGTGAATTTGTGTATACAACCTCGACCTATTCCTTATATTTTGGATGCTGGACAGGTCATTTACAAGTTTATAACCGAAACACAAAGTTCTTCATATTCACTATTAACTATGTTAAGTCTCACTGACTCATAGTCTCGTGAGACATCGTGACCTAGTTTCATAAAGTTACGGGTTGAAGAATGAGCCGGTTTTGCTCGCAGCCCCCAAAACAAACAGAACACATGTAATATAAATACAAGCGTTTACCTAAAAAAGTAGGTTAAAAAAAACACATTTCATAAAGAAACAAATTGTGCTACTAGTGCTTACAAATGGATATCAATTTATTTTAAACATAATTACTGAGTTGAATGAGCACAAATTAAAAAGAACATATTTAAACATAAAAAACTACATTACCACCAACAAGTCTTCATCAGTGAAACGCGACAACACAAATCACAACAGCGAAATCAAGTGTTACCCAAGTTCGACGTGATCAAAAAAGTAAGGTATTCGCTTCTCCATGCAATGTAAGGAAACAGTGGACGATCGAATCCCGCAAGTTTCAAGCGATCCCTGGTCTCTAGAGAGATGGGACCAGAGTGCGTGCATCCATAGTTACCTCCAGTCGTCTTCTCTTATGTCTTACGACTGATCCAATGCAGCTCAGTGCCAGAAAATGAGGATGTCCAGCGCACTTTCTTCCTCACTATAATCCACATACAGCGCAAGACAAAACCGTCTGACAGTGTCGTCATAACCGCGATGGGTAACAAACGTATTTCTACATAGGCTCGCAATAGCCAGATCAGGTCAGGTCATCCCGTAACCGGTGAGGTCGTTGGGGCACACATGAAGACATCCTCACAACTCCACGCCACCCTTCTCTGTCAGTGGCCGCTGCCTGTGACTTTTCTGGTCGGAGATTGGTCCATTCTTTTGTGTTGTCCTCCCGTCTCTTTTTGGGACGGCCTCTTCGTCGTCTCCCATGCACCTTTTCGTGGAGGATTATATTTGCAAGACCATTTGATCTCGATATGTGACCGCACCAAGCGAGTTTCCTTCTTTTGACAGTTGCCAAGAGTTCTCCTCCTCCGTCCCTCCCTCCCTCCCTCCCTTCCTTTCTTCCTTCCTTCCTTCCTTCCTTCCTTCCTTCCTTCATTCCGTCCTTCCTCTTCTTCTTCTTCTTCTTCTTCTTCTTCGTGCGCTGTCGGACGTCAACTTGAATTTGTTCGAAGAAAGCAGCTGTCATCCTGAGGCTGTCGACACTGCCATAGAGCATGTCTAGTGTTGAAACTGGTGATGGCCACATGTGCTTTCTCTGGTCCTCGTATGTCGGGCAATTTGGCAACAGATGTTCACCGCTCATTTTCCCTGTACAACAGGTGCATTCGTTAGTGCCACCTATCTTCAGTTTATTGAATAGATGGTACCTCAGTCTATTGTGGCCTGTGCGGAGTCTGAAGACCATGACCTGCTCTTTTCTGTTCAACTGGTAGTAGGCATCATTTTTTGTGTAGCCAGTATATTATGTTTCCCATTTGGCCATTTATCTGGCTCTAATAAACCTTTTGGACTCTTCGTAGGTCACACTAGAATTTGGTTGTGGTAGTCTTGCACCTTCTTTTTCCAGTCTGTCTGCCTCCTCGTTGCCTTGGATGTTACCGTGGGATGGAACCCAATGTACCACTACTCTTTTTGGTGCAGACTGCCGGCATATGTTGACAGATTACTGCTCTTAAATCATTAAGTTCAGTATTTTTCTGACTTTTTAGTGCTGTAACCACAGCCATCCCATCCTGTAAGCAGGACTATCTGGCTTTCATTGCTTTCGCCTGTTAGCGTTGCTTTTATTGCAACCTTTAGTGCCTCTGCCTCCGCTCTGAAATTGCTTGAGAATTTTCCAGTTGCACTGATAGTTATTTTTCTACTATTTGGTAGGCTCAGGAATACCCCTCCCCCTCCATTATGTGTTGTGTTTGTTACAGAACCGTCGGTGTATGCATGGGTCCAGTCCATGCATGGGTAGTTTTCCGCTATGTACCTCAGGGTTATGTATCTTCTTTCTTTTTCAGTCTGGCTGTTCTTGTTTCCAATACCTGGTATATTTTCTACCACCTAGGAAAGATATGCTGCTTTCATGTGGGTTTGCGTACAGTAGGGATGGGCTTTGGTGTTGTTATGGTGGTCATAGGGTCTTCGCTCATCTTTGCTTTGGCTATTTCTGCAAAGTTTCTCCGCTTTAGTTTCCCTTTTCCAAATCTATTTAGTCTCTGATGCATTGGGTGGTCTTCTTCGTTTACTGCTGGGCTCTGCAGTCTCTTCTGTCGGTCATGGATTGCAGATTTGTAATCTTTTCAAGTTCTACAATCTCATGACTTGGTTTTGAAGTTTGCTAATTTTTTCAAAGTTCGCCTTTGCTGCTGTGTCCATGCCGCAATGCCATGCTCGAGAACTGGTCTCACTCTTCCAGTGTACAGTTTCTTTAGTATACTTTCGTCTGCTCCCCAGCTTGTGCCCAGCAATTTTTCTCGTGATTGATATTCTTTGTTTGGCTCTCATTCTGTTTCTCTCGATCTGACGTTTCCATGTCATTCGCCGATCAAATGTGGCGCCCAAGTAGTTTGGGTTGTCGTTTGGCCGCATATATTTGCCGTTAAGACTTATTTTGGTGTTCTGTGGTTTATTTGAAAGCGAGAATATCGTACATGTTGTTTTTTCTTCATTTATTTTGACCAGCCATGATTTCGCCCACTCCTCCAACGATGTTATTGCCTGCTGCATCCGATTGCTTGCTACGGTCAGATTTTTTTCAGAGGTCCACATAGCCAGATCGTCTGAAAACATTGAGCTGTGGACTCTTCTTGGTATATTCTCTATGATGTTGTTTATATACACCAGGAAAAGTGTGGGTGACAGAACTCACCCTTGGGGTACTCCTTGCTCCAGTGTCACCTTTTTGCTCATCTGCTCTTGTACTTAAACTCTGGCTGTTCTGTTTTCGAAGTAGTTGCTGATCCATCTGTACATTTTTTCCAGATACTTTACTTCTTCGTAGCTTGACTTTAAGTCCCTCTTTCCACACCTTGTCAAATGCTTTCTCTAGATCCACCCACACCGCTACTGTATGATTTTTTTTCTTGGTAAGCATCCTCTATTTCCTGTCCTATGAGAGTGATCTGGTCCTCAGTGGATCTGTGTTGTCTAAATCCTGCTTGCTGTGGAATTTATATGTGTTTTTCTTCCAGGTGCCACATCAGTCTGGTGTTTATCATACGCTCCATCAGTTTACATAAACAGCTCAGTAGACTGTATCCATTTGGATCTGTTCTATCTTTTTACTTTCTTTCGTAAGGTTTTAAGTACAGCATCTTTCCATGCCTGCGGTACAATTCCCCTTTTCCAGCTTTGGTTCAGGATTGACAGTAACTTCCACGTTGCTGTTTGGCCCAACCCCATCAGCATTTCATTTGTTACCCCATCTTTTCCGGCAAGAGCTCTTCAAAAGGCCCTGTTGCTGTTGTAATTCTATCACGTATTTCCTGATTTGCAACTCGATTTTTGTACGTGACGTTTAAAAGTCTTTGGAAACATCTCCTCTCCAATTCCTATATCCTTCGTTGAAGGTCAGCTGTAACTGTCCATGTCTCACAAACATAGGGGAATATTGACAGGACCAGTGTGCGCATTAATCTGATTTTGTGCATAGTGCTAACCGTTTATCTTGCCAGATTTTGTTAAGCCGTGCACGCCTTAACGACAGGAAAGAATAATAACACTGAAACCTTCATGGTATGTCGTAAGAGGTAACTAAGGAGGGTTAGACATAAGCCTGGATGCTTCATCCTTGGCAAACTAACACCTATAAAAATCCTCAACAGATATAGACATATCACATTTGATGGCCTTGGATTGTATCTGCTGCAACCATTCGCACCACAAGAAGCTGGAAAAAGTATTGATGGTAATAAAATGGATGAAATCAAAACAATGAAGTGACTTACCTGAAATGCATGGTACAGGTGAGATGAAGAGAAACACAAGAAGGAATGTTTGCCAAAGACAATATTCAGATAACGGTTTGTCGGATAATTTTAGAAAAGAACAGCCTGTCTGATTGTTTACATTGATTAGAACTGACGAAACCCCACACATCAAACGCACGATTCCAAAGCTCATTTGTCAGGTGATCCTAAACTTCAAAAGCTTCCATGTTTATTTTCACTTTCTAGAATAACTTTAAACTAGACCTTTCACCTTTTCGCTTGATTTAACACGCACCGCTGATTTGATTAACAGGTAAATATATCTACTGCACTCTTCAAGTAATGGCTGGCTTCTAATAAAAACGTCAGAAAATCTCTAACTTTCGCTCCTATTACGGCGACAGTTTAATTAGTTGTGTCACCTTTCCCTGAACTTGTTGAGCGTAGCAGTAAACAGACAGGCTGTATTAACTGTGAATTAGCCGTGTTTTCGTACATGGATGTTTACTGTAAATATTTGGTTATGTCACATTGTCAATTCCGAGTTATTATTTGTAATTTTTATATGAAAAATAACAACAACCAGCCTGCGGCTTTGGGTGTAGAATGTATGTTAATGTTATTGTTGGCATATCTGGATATTTTCTGTTTTAGTTAGCTTATTTAAACAACTCTGCTGTCGTTGCTGTTTCTAAAAGTTGTGCCTCATTCAGGTGCAAGCAATGTTTACGCTGCGTTTTGTTATTGTTCCTGCATCTGTAGTTTCGTGTAGATAGCAAAGTGGTGAAACTAAATTGGTTCACACGTCAAATACACCAGGTTCAATCAACGGTTTCGACACACCCCTTTGCAATTAGGACAAATAAGGCAGCAATTTATAGAATGTGTCCTCCCATTTGAATACAGAATGACATGTCCACTAACTTCAGCACTCCTGTTGCCAACCACTTCAGTAGACCTGAACATTAAGGCAAAGATATACATTAGAGTCAATGGCATCGACTTCTGCTCCTCCAAAGATAGACACCAGTTTGAGCATCGTTTGGTTTTCCTTATGGTTTATATCAACCCTCATGGATGTGAATGCCATTAGATTGCATAATGTTCCCTTCTCTTTGCAAACTCTATTCCCTTTCATCTCTGTCTCTCGCTCTCTCTTTCTCTTTCTGTCTTTCTGTCTTTCTCTCTCTCATTCTATCATTCTTTCTCTTTCTCGCTCGTTATCCTGCTCGTTCTTTCTCTTCCTATCTTTCTTTATCTCTTTCTCTCTATCTTTCTTTCTCTTCCTCTCTTTTTCTCTCTCATTCTCTTTTTATTTCTCTTTCGCCCTCTCTCTCTTTTTCTTTCTCTTTCTTTCTCACTTTCTCTCACTTTCTCTCTCTCTCTCTTTCTCTCTCTTTCTCTTCCTCTCTTTCACGTTCTCTTTCTCTCTTTTTTCTCTCTTCCTTTTTCTCTTTTTTTCTTTCTCTTTCTCTTTCTTTCTCTCTCTGTTCATCTCTTTCTCTCTCTCTTTCCCTCTCTTTCTATCTCTCTTTATCTCTCATTCTTTCTCTCTCCCCCTTTTTTTCCTTTTCTCTTCTCTCTCAATGAATGTAGCCGCAACATGGCCTCGGGGAATTTAGCCGCAACATAGCCTCAGTGAATGTAGCCGCAACATGGCCTTAGTGAATGTATCCGTAACATAGGCTCAGTGAATGCTGACAAATGTTCTTGAGTGTGATGAAATATACCAGCATGAACTGCACGCACGTGTTGTATCGGCAACTCCAGCTTTATCTCCAGGACTAATTACCAGGAGTTAATTGAAACTCCGGGCTAGCATTCAAAAATGAATTCAATAGGCATGGATTATATATATATATATATATATATATATATATATTACGCACTGGAGATGTATACTTTTGTATATGCGAATACCATCTGCACCTAAGCTGTGCACCTATTTTTCACATGAATGGCGAGTATTCTACCGTGATAATAAATTGTGGATTTCGGAGCACTAAGTGCTTGTTAGATAGTGGCCCCTCGCAAGGGATGATGACGACATAACAGACAGCAGTGTCTTGATGATGTAACTTGGGCTGTATTCTGATTTTAGTGAAGAAGCAGCTGCGCTGGTCATCAATCTCACTCTCTGGTCCCGAGCTAACTTGAACCAGAAGCAAGACTTTAGTCGACTAGAGGTAACTCAAGATGCAGTCACTCTGGTCCCACTTCGTTTGAGACCAGGAGTTGATTGAATCATGTGGGATAAGATCGTCCGTTGCTCCGTTCGTCGCTTTTAGAGACGAGAGCCTTACCTCTGGAGCTGTGAGAGAGGAGTGCCTTACCTATCCAGCTGTGAGAGACGAGTGCCTTACCTCTCGAGCTGTGAGAGAGGAGTGCCTTACCTCTCGAGCTGTGAGAGACGAGTGCCTTACCTCTGGAGCTGTCAGAGACGAGGGCCTTACCTCTGGGGCTGTGAGACAGGAGTGCCTTACCTCTCCAGCTGTGAGGGTCGAGTTCCTTACCTCTCGAGCTGTGAGAGAGGAGTGCCTTACCTCTCGAGCTGTGAGAGACGAGTGCCTTACCTCTGGAGCTGTCAGAGACGATGGCCTTACCTCTGGAGCTGTGAGAGAGGAGTGCCTTACCTCTGGAGCTGTGAGAGACGAGGGCCTTACCTCTGGAGCTGTGAGAGAGGAGTGCCTTACCTCTCCAGCTGTGAGAGAGGAGTGCCTTACCTCTCCAGCTGTGAGAGACGAGTGCCTTACCTCTCGAGCTGTGAGAGACGAGTGCCTTACATTTGGAACTGTCAGAGACGAGGGCCTTACCTCTGGAGCTGTGAGAGAGGAGTGCCTTACCTCTCCAGCTGTGAGAGACGAGTGCCTTACCTCTGGAGCTGTCAGAGACGAGGGCCTTACCTCTGGAGATGTGAGAGAGGAGTGCCTTACCTCTCCAGCTGTCAGAGTCGAGTGCCTTACCTCTCGAGCTGTCAGAGACGAATGCCGTACCTCTCGAGCTGTCACAGACAAGTGCCTTACCTCTCGAGCTGTCACAGACGAGTGCCTTACCTCTCGAGCTGTGAGAAACGAGTGCCTTACATCTCGACAACATCACTCACCGTGTGAGCGATGTGTTATTGACATTTAGCCAACCTGGCAGGGCCCACTATCTCCAAGGCGATGTGTTAGTCCATTGTTATTGGCCCGTGTGTACATTTCCCAGTCCCACCAAAACCAGCTCTGTCAGCAAACATGACAAAGGGTGCATGAAGTTTGAAGTCCAGCCTTGTGCACTGGACCATGGAAATACGGCCCAGAACGAGAAGATGATGTGGGGTCTTCAATCCCTATACTCCTCCTAATGAATGATTATCATATTCCTCCTAATCATTATAGTACTTCTAATTATTATATACTCTTAAACGAAGTAGATTCAAAAAGTTCCCGGAATAGTCTACTCGTGTTTGAAAGAAAGATGATGTTAGGTAGAATATATGTATTTATAAGTTGGTAGTGATCTTGACGGAATGACAGAACAGACGTCACCTTCACATATACTCTCGAACAGAAGTTACATAATTTGTGTGTGTGCTGTGGTCGTTGCATCGTCGGAGTTGAAAATGTCCATGATTGAACAACGTACAAATGTCAAATTCTATGTTTTGATTGAAAAATCACCATCAGAGACACAAACATTGCTTAATAAAGCATATGGTGATACCGCAATGAAGAAATCGCAAGTATTTGAGCGGCTCAAGCGTTTCCGTGAAGGTCGTGTTAGTGTCGATGATGATGCACGTAGTGGATGACCGTTAACCTCGATCAACAATGAAAACATTCAGCGTGTTCGAAACGTTGTGTGTCCTGACAGAAGACGTAGTGTTGAGGAAATAGCCTCAGAAGTTGGAATATCAGTTGAAAGTTGCCACAGTATTCTCCACAATGAACTACACATGCACCGTGTTTGTCAGAACGTGCTTCTCAAAATGTTATCGCCTGAACAGAAAGAAACGAGATTGACCCTGGCAGGAGACTTAATCATAATAGCTGATCAAGATAGCAATTTTCTAAAAAACGTAATCACAAGAGATGAGACCATGTGTTCTTTGTACGATCTTCAGACAACACGTCAGTCCTCTGATCCTCAGACAAAACGTCAGTCATCTGGACCTCAGACAAAACGTCAGTCCTCTGATACTCAGACAAAACGTCAATCCTCTGATCCTCAGACAAAACGTCAGTCCTCTGGACCTCAGACAAAACGTCAGTCCTCTGATACTCAGACAAAACGTCAATCCTCTGATCCTCAGACAAAACGTCAGTCCTCTGGACCTCAGACAAAACGTCAGTCCTCTGATACTCAGACAAAACGTCAATCCTCTGATCCTCAGACAAAACTTCAGTCCTCTGGTCCTAAGACAAAACGTCAGTCCTCTGATCCTCAGACAAAACGTCAGTCCTCTGGACCTCAGACAAAACGTCAGTCCTCTGATACTCAGACAAAACGTCAATCCTATGATCCTCAGACAAAACGTCAATCCTCTGGACCTCAGACAAAACGTCAGTCCTCTGATACTCAGACAAAACGTCAATCCTCTGATCCTCAGACAAAACGTCAGTCCTCTGGTCCTAAGACAAAACGTCAGTCCTCTGATCCTCAGACAAAACGTCAGTCCTCTGGACCTCAGACAAAACGTCAGTCCTCTGATACTCAGACAAAACGTCAATCCTCTGATCCTCAGACAAAACGTCAGTCATCTGGTCCTAAGACAAAACGTCAGTCCTCTGTTCCTCAGACAAAACGTCAGTCCTCTGATCCTCATACAAAACGTCAGTCCTCTGATCCCCCGACAAAACGTCAGTCCTCTGATACTCAGACAAAACGTCAGTCTCTGATCCTCAGACAAAACGTCAGTCCTCTGAAAGCAAATCTCCCACATCTCCCGGGACACAGCAATTCTGTTTGGACAAGAGCAAAGGAAAAGTTATGATGGAAGTTTTTTTTTATTCCTAGGGTATTATCTGTCCTGATTTCATTCATGAAGGCCGAACGGTTTACAAGGACATTTACGTTGATATCCTCCGTCGTCTAAGAGATGCAATCAGAAGAAAACGACCAGAAACATGGAGAATGAACAGTTGGATTATGCTGTATGACAATGCACCAGCACATCAATCCCAACTGGTGAAGCAGTACCTCGCAAAACACAATGTGATTACCTTGGAACATCCTCCATATTCTATCGAATTAGAGAATTAGTTAGAAACTGAATCACCCCACTGTGATCAATTCAGGACTAATTCCGTATCACACCCGCCTTGTTTTCAACGGTCTGCTGAGAAAACTATGAGTCGGAGGATAATGCCATTTTGCAAACTTGACGACTGGTATGTGCTGTCATCATGAGCATTGTACGTATGTTCACTTGATGCAGTTAAGTCCGGTTTTAGTTGAAGACGCATTGTAAATAACTTCGTCAGAGCCAATTCTTTCTTATGTTTTTCCTTTCCTATTTTGCCAATTTGAAACACCACATCAATAAGAATGGTTCAGATATAGTTTAAAAGGCTCAGATTCCGCGTAAGAGGCTCAGGTACAGTGTAAGAGGCTCAGATACAGTGTAAGAGGCTCAGATCCAGTGTAACAGGCTCAGATACAGTGTAAGAGTCTCAGATACAGTGTAAGAGTCTCAGATACAGTGTAAGAGTCTCAGATTTAGTGTAAGAGTCTCGGATCCAGTGTAAGAGTCGCGGATTCCGTGTAAGAGGCTCAGATACAGTGTAAGAGGCTCATATACAGTGTAAGATGATCAGATACTGTGTAAGAGGCTCAGATTCAGTGTAAGAGGCTCAGATACAGTGTAAGAAATTCAGATACCGTGTAAGAGGCACAGATGCAATGTAAGAACCAGAACATTAACCAAATCCACGTACTACCCTGAAGGCCTTCATCAGGGACACCAACAGCACAAATGAGAGCAGGTAACGGAACGATGAAATCCCGTACTTCTTCATGTCATTCATCCCGTCTGCAAATTTGTACCCTCTTACTCATTATTTGACGACACAAATGCAGAGAAGTGCTTACATGACGCGAACGCACCCAGAGTATGGCAAATTGGGAATGGATAGAAGGTAAGGTGAGAGGCTGATCACAATCAATGCTCACGTGCTAGGTGATATAACAGCAAACAATAAACATTCAACAAGAGGTGAATCGAACAGGGAGGAATGACAGGAGGGACCAAGTTAGATGGGTACAATTGTACAATACGTTAATCATCAGTGTCATGCCATTTGTATGTTTGTTGAATGAGATCTCAGTGTCTGTCTGAGTTTCTGTTTGTTGAATGAGATCTCAGTGTCTGTCTGAGTTTCTGTTTGTTGAATGAGATCTCAGTGTCTGTCTGAGTTTCTGTTTGTTGAATGAGATCTCAGTGTCTGTCTGAGTTTCTGTTTGTTGAATGAGATCTCAGTGTATGTCTTTCTGTTTGTTGAATGAGATCTCAGTGTATGTCTTAGTTTCTGTTTGTTGAATGAGATCTCAGTGTATGTCTGAGTTTCTGTTTGTTGAATGAGATATCAGTGTTTGTCTGAGTTTCTGTTTGTTGAATGAGATCTCAGTGTCTGTCTTTCTGTTTGTTGAATGAGATCGCAGTGTATGTCTGAGTTTCTGTTTGTTGAATGAGATCTCAGTGTCTGTCTGAGTTTCTGTTTGTTGAATGAGATCTCAGTGTCTGTCTAAGTTTAGGTTTGTTTAATGAGGTCTCAGTGTCTGTCTTAGTTTCTGTTTGCTAAATGAGATCTCAGTGTCTGTCTGAGTTTCTGTTTGTTGAATGAGATCTATGTGTCTGTCTGAGTTTCTGTTTGTTGAATGAGATCTATGTGTCTGTCTGTCTTTCTGTTTGTTGAATGAGATCTATGTGTCTGTCTGAGTTTCTGTTTGTTGAATGAGATCTATGTGTCTGTCTGTCTGTTTGTTGAATGAGATCTCAGTGTATGTCTTAGTTTATGTTTGTTGAATGAGATCTCAGTGTATGTCTGAGTTTCTGTTTGTTGAATGAGATATCAGTGTCTGTCTGAGTTTCTGTTTGTTGAATGAGATCTCAGTGTCTGTCTTTCTGTTTGTTGAATGAGATCTCAGTGTATGTCTGAGTTTCTGTTTGTTGAATGAGATCTCAGTGTCTGTCTGAGTTTCTGTTTGTTGAATGAGATCTCAGTGTCTGTCTAAGTTTAGGTTTGTTTAATGAGGTCTCAGTGTCTGTCTTAGTTTCTGTTTGTTAAATGAGATCTCAGTGTCTGTCTGAGTTTCTGTTTGTTGAATGAGATATATGTGTCTGTCTGTCTTTCTGTTTGTTGAATGAGATCTATGTGTCTGTCTGAGTTTCTGTTTGTTGAATGAGATCTATGTGTCTGTCTGTCTGTTTGTTTAATGATATCTATGTCTGTGTCTGAGTTTCTGTTTATTGAATGAGATCTATGTGTCTGTCTTTCTGTTTGTTGAATGAGATCTCAGTGTCTGTCTGAGTTTCTGTTTGTTGAATGAGATCTCAGTGTCTGTCTGAGTTTATGTTTGTTTAATGAGATGTATGCGTCTGTCTGAGTTTCTGTTTGTTGAATGCGATATATGTGTCTGTGAGTTTCTGTTTTGTTGAATGAGATCTATGTGTCTGTTTGAGTTTCTGTTTGTTTAATGAGATCTATGTGTCTGTCTTTCTGTTTGTTGAATGAGATCTATGTGTCTGTCTTTCGGTTTGTTGAATGAGATCTATGTTTCTGTCGTTCTGTTTGTTGAATGAGATCTCAGTGTCTGTCTGAGTTTCTGTTTGTTGAACGAAATCTATGTGTCTGTCTGGTCTGAGTTTCTGTTTGTTGAATGAGATCTCAGTGTATGTCTGAGTTTCTGTTTGTTGAATGAGATCTATGTGTCTGTCTTTCTATTTTTTGAATGAGATCTATGTATCTGTCTGAGTTTCTGTTTGTTGAATGCGATATATGTGTCTGTCTTTCTGTTTTTTGGATGAGATCTCAGTGCCTGAGTTTCTGTTTGTTGAATGAGATCTATGTGTCTGTCTGAGTTTGTGTTTGTTGAATGAGATCTCAGTGTCTGTCTGAGTTTCTGTTTGTTGAATGAGATCTCAGTGTCTGTCTGAGTTTCTGTTTGTTGAACGAGATCTATGTGTCTGTCTGAGTTTCTGTGTGTTGAATGAGATCTATGTGTCGGTCTGAGTTTCTGTATGTTCAATGAGATCCATGTGTCTGACTGAATTTCTGTATGGTCAATGAGATATGTGTGTCTGAATTTCTGTACGTTCAATGAAATCTATGTGTCTGTCTGAGTTTCTGTGTAAAGAATGAAATCTATGTGTTTGTGATTTTCTTGAGCTGAAGGAGATATATATGTCTGTCTTTCTGTTTGTTGAATAAGATCTACGTGTGCGTCTGAGTTTCTGTATGCTGAATGAGATCTATATGTCTGTCTGAGTGCAGTGTTTTATCTTCTACATAACAGATAACAACACAATAACACGATTTATTACAATGGCAAATTGACCTTAGACGAGCTCGATAATTGATCAGTCCCTGTCACTGATTTAAGAAGCGACGAAAGAGCACGAACTCCGTAGTTTCAGAGGCTACTACGAAATATTCCGACTTCCTCGGGTACCCATCTACAGTTGGGTCAACATAAAGAAGAGATCCGACCATTGAACAATACTCACAACTTCCATAAGAGAGACAACTCTGATCCAAAACAACTGCTGCCTTGCAGATAGGCTGGGGACAGCCAAAGGCTAAGGAGGGCATCCCTACAGAAACGCCTGTTGAAATTGGATGGACGGGGCCACAAGCCTAAAGAAACAGTGCAACGTAAATCGCAGTATGATGACAACACAACCGATCAGAAAAACGTATGGCGCTCATTCTGCGAAGTCCCGCCAGGCAGCGAGAGTGCCGGGCCTCACGCCTCGAAGGGGCACACCCTTGACTACTGGTGGTCACCCACCCATGTGTTGTGGAGTCAAGGCACATGGCTCTAGGGCAATTTCTATTGACCAAAAACTCAAGACCCTCGAAATACTACAGTGGAATGCGGAGGGAGTCATTAACAAAAAGCTTTCCCTAACACATCACTTGCATGAAGGTAAGATTGACGTGGCATGTATCCAGGAAACGCACCTCAACAAAAATCATAAGATCTCAATCAGAGGATACCAGACCTTCTGTCTCGAAAGAGAAGGTCACAAAGGAGGGGTCCTGATACTGACCCGAAACTGCATACTGAGTAGCGCGGTACTTGTCAATCACACCGGACAAGCAGAAATTGTAGGAGTTGACATAATGGCTCAAGAGACGAAGCTCGGCATTTTCAATCTGTACGGACCACCAAATAAAGACCTATCGCTCTCGAGTATGGAAGTCAAAGACTCCAACTGCATAGTAGTTGGAGACTTCAACAGCCACTCAGAGAGATGGGGATACTCTGACACAGACAGCAGAGGTGACGAAGTGGAAGATTAGGAGATAGATACAAATCTCTCCCTAATCAATAGGCCGGAGGATAGCCCTAATTTCTATTCTAGAACATGGCATACCACCTTGACTCCAGATTTGGCCTTCTCCACACAGGACATACACCATAAAATAGACCGCCAGGTGCTAAACCAACTGGCAGGTAGCGACCACAGGCCGATCAGGCTAGACATTGATATGGAAGTAGGCCCACAGGAAACAAAACCGCTCCCACGTTGGAATTACAAACGAGCCGACTGGGACAGATTTGCAATCCTGACAGATGGGCTGTGTGAAACCATCAACACACGAAACAACAAAATAAAGCCCATGGTGGAAAGCCTAAGCAAGGCAATAATGCAAGCCGCCACTGAAACCATGCCAAGAGGAGCAATGAAAAACTATAAGCCCTTTTGGAATGATGAGTTGCAGAAAGCGGAAGACACAATCACAAATGCTAGGAACATGGCAGAGCGAGAACAATCTATGGAAGCAAATGTCGCCCTCAAAGCCGCGACGGCGAAATACAATAACACCCTAAAACAAACAGCAAGAGAGAGCTGGAAAAATAAAACTGAAAGTCTCAACCTAGACAAAGAAGGGAACAAGCTATGGAAGCTAGTCAGAGCCATCAACGACGAAACCCCTTCAAACAAACAAATTACAATCAAGCAGGGCGAAAACTTGCTCACTGGTAAGAAAGCCGCAAACGCTTTTGTAGAACACTATGCCAAAGCAAACCACATCGAGGTCCCTGCAGATAGGCATACAGACATTAGCGAAGAGCAAAAGGGGCACGACAACATCAATACGGCACCAGAAGAGCATATGATGGCCAAATTAACAATGAGAGAAATGGAAGAGGCCATGAGAACATTAAAGAAAAGGAAATCTCCCGGAAAAGACGGGATAACAAACGAAATGCTGATGGGGCTGGGCCAAACAGCGAAGAGGAAACTGCTATCGGTCCTGAACCAAACCTGGAAAAGGGAAAGTGTACCCCAGGCATGGAAAGACGCAGTACTTGTACCAGTACCAAAAACAGGAAAGGACAAAACAGATCCAAATGGATACAGGCCCATAAGCCTTCTGAGCTGTGTCGGCAAACTGATGGAACGGATCATAAACACGAGACTGATGTGGCATCTGGAAGAAAAACGAATACTAATTCCACAGCAAGCCGGCTTTAGACAGCACAGATCCACTGAGGACGAGGTCATCCTCATAGCCCAGGAAATAGAAGATGCCTACCAGGCACGGAAACACACAGAAGCGGTTTGGGTGGACCTGGAAAAGGCATTTGACAAAGTCTGGAAAGACGGACTTAGAGTCAAGCTAAGGAGAAGTGAAGTTTGTGGGAGAATGTACAAGTGGATCAACCACTACCTCAAACAAAGAACGGCCAGAGTCCAAGTACAAAGGCAGATGAGCAAAAAGGTGACACTCGAGCAGAGAGTACCCCAAGGGGGAGTACTGTCACCCACACTCTTCCTGGTATATATAAACGACATTACAGAGAATATACCAAGAAGAGTCCATAGCTCAATGTTTGCTGACGATCTGGCTATGTGGACCTCTGAAAAGAATCTCACCATAGCAAGAAATCGGATGCAGCAGGCCCTAACATCGCTGGAAGAGTGGGCGAACTCATGGCTGGTCAAAATAAACGAGGAGAAAACCACATGTACAATATTCTCGCTTCCAATCAAACCCCAAAATACAAAATTAAGTTTAAATGGCAAATTCCTACAGCCAAACGACAAGCCAAACTATCTGGCAGTCACATTTGATCGACGCATGACATGGAAAAGTCAGATCGAGAGAAACCGAATGAGAGCCAGAGAAAGAATGGCAATCATGAGAAAACTTGCTGGCACAAGCTGGGGAGCAGACGAAAGCATACTAAAGAAACTGTACACTGGAAGAGTGAGACCAGTTCTCGAGTATGGCATTGCGGCATGGACAACAGCAGCAACGGCGAACTTCGATAAAGTTAGCAAACTTCAAAACCAAGCCATGAGAGTTATAACAGGAGGCATGAAGTCAACGCCAATTGTAGAAAAGATTACAAAACTGCAATCCATGACCGATAAAAGAGACTGCAGAGCCCAGTTGCAGTCAGAGAAACTCCGAAGACTGACTGACCATCCAATGCACCAGATACTAAACAATTTGGGAAATGGGAAACTAAAGCGGAGAAACTTTGCAGAAATAGCCAAAGCAAAGATGCACGAAGATCCCATAAACGCACTAACAACACCAAAGCCCATCACTACTGTACGAAATCCTACCTGGAGGCAGGACATATTTCCAGAGGTGGTAGAAAATATACCAGGTATTGGAAACAAAAACTGCCAGACTGAAAAAGAAAGGAGAGATACTACCCTAAGCTTTATATCGAAAAACTACCCAAGCATGGACCCATGCATACACCGACGGTTCTGTAACAAACACTACACAGAACGGAGGAGCAGGGGCATTCCTGAACCTACCAAATTGCAGAAAAATAACACTGTCATTCGCTACTGGTAAGTACACAAGCAATTTCAGAGCGGAGGCAGAGGCACTGAAGGCGGTAGTGGAAGAAATGGTGACACATAAAGAAAATGAAAGCCATACAGTCCTGCTTACAGATGCTCTGGCCGTAGTCACAGCGCTAAAAAGCCAGAAAAACACTGAGCTTAATGACTTAAGAGCAGAACTCTGTCAACATTGCCAGCAGTCCGCACCAAAAAGGGTAGTGGTACAGTGGGTCCCATCACACTGCAACTTCCAAGGCAACGAGGAGGTAGACAGACTGGCAAAAGAAGGTGCAAGACTACCACAAACAGAAACTAGTATGACGTACGAAGAGTCAAAACGGCTTATCAAAGCCAGATACATGACCAAATGGAAAACTGAACATACCGGCTACACCAAAAATGATGCCTATTACCAGTTGAACAGAAGAGAGCAGGTCGTTGTCTTCAGACTTCGCACTGGCCACAATAGACTGAGGTACCACCTATTCAACAATTTGAAGATAGGTGGTACCGACGAATGCCCGTGTGGTACCAGGAAAATGACCGCTGAGCATCTGCTGCAGAACTGCACGACATACGAGGATCAGAGATAGCAGATGTGGCCATCACCAGTGGAACCACAAGACAAGCTCTATGGCAGTGTCGACAGCCTCAGGATGACCGCCGCTTTTTTCGAAAAAATAATGGTTACTGTCTGACTGCGTACGAAGAAGAAGAAGATGAAGAACAATACTCAGGCAATGTTCGATCTATCCAATTGATGGCGATTTGATTTGAACCAACTACTGGTGAGTTAGGGACTGTTCGCCAAACTCACAACACGTGGGGAATGAAATTGGTCCTTTTTTTATGTTAGGGACTATTTAACAAACTCACAACACGTGGGGAATTGAATAGAACCTCTTCGTACGTTAGGGACTGTTCGCCAAACTCACAACACGTGGCGAATGAAATAGGTCCTCTTTGTACGCTAGGGACTGTTTAACAAACTCACAACATGTAGGGTATCGAAAAAGTCATGTTTGTACTTTTGGCACTGCTTACCAAACTCATAACACTTGGAGCATCGACTCTATTATTTTACAATATCCATAACAGTAACTATAGCATACCAAACACAAGTTATATTACCATTCTAACATAAAAACTATTAACATAACAAACACAAAAACTATTATTCTACACATAACTGGCACAGTAGCTACAACCTTGACCTACGCCACCCGACCAGAGCCAACATCCAAAGGCAGTCATTCATTCTGAACTCATACAGGTGCAAGATTCTGACAAATGACAAACTTATTCTTAAAACACACACAAAAACTAACAACGAACCTCACAAATGGCACAGGATAAATTTGAGCTCACAAGTCAGTTTGATCTTGGGGTCAGTTCGGTGTTAGGGTCAGTTTATTGTTGGGTCAGTTCCGTGTTGGGGTTAGTTTATTGTTGGGGTCAGCTCGGTGTTGGGGTCACTTTAATTTTGGGGTCAGTTCCGTGTTGGGGTTAGCTTATTGTTGGGGTCATTTCGGTGTTGGGGTCAGTTTATTGTTGGGGTCAGTTTATTGTTGGGGTCAGTTCGGTGTTGGGGGTAGTTTATTGTTTGGGTCAGTTCGGTGTTGGGGGTCAGTTCGGTGTTGGGGGTCAGTTCGGTGTTGGGGTCAGTTCGGTGTTGGGGTCAGTTCGGTGTTGGGGTCAGTTCGGTGTTGGGATCAGTTCGGTGTTAGGGTCAGTTCAGTGTTGGGGTCAACTCAGTGTTGGGGTCAGTTCGGTCTTGAGGATCAGTTCATTATTGGGGTCAGTTTAGTGTTGGGGTCAGTTCAGTGTTGGTGTCAGCACGGTGTTGGTGTCAGCACGGTGTTGAGGGTCACTTCGGTGTTGGGGGGTCAGTTCGGTTTTGGGTTGTCAATTCGGTGTTTGGGGTCAGTTTGGTGTTGAGGGTCAGTTCGGTGTGGGAGGTCTGTTTGGTGTTGGGGGGTCAGTTCGTTGTTTGGTGTCAGTTCGGTGTTGGGTGATCAGTTGGGTGTTGGGGGGTCAATTGGGCTGGAGGGGTGGGGGGGGGGGGGTTAGTTGGATGTTTGGAAGATGTATAGATCTCAAGACACCAGATACAATTTATTAGAGGCCAACCGGTTTAAGCCGTAGACGTTTTGAGTTTCTCTGCCAGCACTATTTTGCAGCAGGCCACAGAGTACAGCACATTAATTTATTTGTGGCCAGGTCAATCGCGTTTGTTTGACACATAAATTGCCCTAAGGTAGAAGACTCCAACTCAGGGCACTGCTCGTGTCTGCCCTCCATACAAATCAAAAACGTTGCGGAGTTGTCATTTTGGTTTTAAAACAACCGCTCTGTAAACGAATCTAAAAATGGTGAGTCAAGTTTTAGTAATTGATAATGAGTTTCCCAGAGGATCAAAAATAAAATGATGAAAAAGAAGAAGATGAAACAAGATGTAGAAGAAGAAAAAGCAGTAGGCATAGATTTCTACAAACAGTAAAAGTGACTAGCATTAAATCTTCGGATTATGACGTCACTCATTAATTACCTGACGTCACTCAATCACTACCTAACGTCACTCAGTCACTAACTAACGTCACTCAGTCACTACCTAACGTCACTCCGTCACTACCTAACGTCACTCTGTCACTACCTAACGTCACTCCGTCACTACCTCATGTCACTCAGTCACTACCTAACGTCAATCAGTCACTACCTAACCTCAATCAGTCACTACCTAACGTCACTCAGTCACTTCCTAACGTCACTCATTCATGACCTAACGTCACTTGGTCACTACTTGGCGTCACCCAGTCACTACCTAACGTCACTCCGTCACTACCTAACGTCCCTCAGTCACTACCTGGCGTCACTCAGTCACTACCTAACGTCAATCAGTCACTACCTAACGTCACTCAGTCCTTACCTAACGTCACTCAGTCACTACCTGACTTCAATTCGTCACTACCTAACGTCACTCAGTCATTACCTAACGTCCTTCAGTCACTACCTAACGTAAATCAGTCACTACCTGGCTTCACACAGTCACTACCTAACGTCACTCAGTCCCTACATAACGTCACTCAGTCACTACCTAACGTCAATCAGTCACTACCTGGCTTCACACGGTCACTACCTAACGTCACGCAGTCAATACATAACGTCACTCAGTCACTACCTAACGTCAATCAGTCACTACCTGGCTTCACACATTCACTACCTAATGTCACTCAGTCACTACATAACGTCACTCAGTCACTACCTAACGTCCATCAGTCACTACCTGGCTTCACAGTCACTACCTAACGTCACTCAGTCACTACATAACGTCACTCAGTCCCTACATAACGTCACTCAGTCACTACCTAACGTCAATCAGTCACTACCTGTCTTCACACAGTCACTACCTAACGTCACTCAGTCACTACATAACGTCACTCAGTCACTACCTAACGTCAATCAGTCACTACCTGGCTTCACACAGTCACTACCTAACGTCACTCAGTCCCTACATAACGTCACTCAGTCACTACCTAACGTCAATCAGTCACTACCTGGCTTCACACAGTCACTACCTAACGTCACTCAGTCCCTACATAACGTCACTCAGTCACTACCTAACGTCAATCAGTCACTACCTGGCTTCACACGGTCACTACCTAACGTCACGCAGTCAATACATAACGTCACTCAGTCACTACCTAACGTCAATCAGTCACTACCTGGCTTCACACATTCACTACCTAATGTCACTCAGTCACTACATAACGTCACTCAGTCACTACCTAACGTCCATCAGTCACTACCTAACGTCGATCAGTCACTACCTGGCTTCACAGTCACTACCTAACGTCACTCAGTCACTACATAACGTCACTCAGTCCCTACATAACGTCACTCAGTCACTACCTAACGTCAATCAGTCACTACCTGTCTTCACACAGTCACTACCTAACGTCACTCAGTCACTACATAACGTCACTCAGTCACTACCTAACGTCAATCAGTCACTACCTGGCTTCACACAGTCACTACCTAACGTCACTCAGTCCCTACATAACGTCACTCAGTCACTACCTAACGTCAATCAGTCACTACCTGGCTTCACACGGTCACTACCTAACGTCACGCAGTCACTACATAACGTCACTCAGTCACTACCTAACGTCAATCAGTCACTACCTGGCTTCACACAGTCACTACCTAACGTCACTCAGTCACTACATAACGTCACTCAGTCACTACCTAACGTCCATCAGTCACTACCTAACGTCGATCAGTCACTACCTAACGTCACTCAGTCACTACATAACGTCACTCAGTCCCTACATAACCCCACTCAGTCACTACCTAACGTCAATCAGTCACTACCTGGCTTCACACAGTCACTACCTAACGTCACTCAGTCACTACATAACGTCACTCAGTCACTACCTAACGTCAATCAGTCACTACCTGGCTTCACACAGTCACTACCTAACGTCACTCAGTCACTACATAACGTCACTCAGTCACTACCTAACGTCACTCAGTCACTACCTAACGTCAATCAGTCACTACCTGGCTTCACACAGTCACTACCTGGCGTCACTCAGTCACTAACTAACGTCACTCAATCACTAACTAACGTCACTCAATCACTACCTAACGTCACTCAATCATGAACTAACGTCAATCAGTCACTACCTAACGTCACTCAATCACTAACTAACGTCACTCAATCACTACCTAACGTCACTCAATCACTAACTAACGTCACTCAATCACTACCTAACGTCACTCAATCACTAACTAACGTCACTCAATCACTACCTAACGGTAGGAAGGGATCCCACTTGCAGTTCCATTACATGTACCTGCCATGTTGTAGAAATGTGGCACAACATACTGACCAGGAGGTCGCGTCAGGGTCAGACACAACATACTGACCAGAAGGTCGCGTCAGGGTCAGAAACAACATACTGTCCAGGACTTCAGGTCATGGTATGGCACAACATACTGAGCAGGACGTCGTTTCGGGGTCAGGCACAAAATACTGACCAAGACAACAGTCTCTCTTCCATGTAGCCTTCCCTAGAAACTGGCTCTTTTAAGGTATTCTGTCTGACAAAATGTTGATCAATGTGATCCCCGTAATAGTAAGTGTCACGCAGATGAAGTCAAGCAAAGCACAACCGCCTGCACGACCACGGTCCACCTTCATCAGCACGTTCGGTATGTGAGGAAAACTACTACAGCCCGCCACGTAACACCCTGTTCAGGGCGCACAAAAAGAGTGAACCTACTCATTGTTAGCATTCATCAACAACAACAAAAACAACAACAACATGGCATGTAGTTTATATTGTGTTAATATTAACTGTAACGGCTTATTGTTCACATATCGAGCCCTCTATTAACACATCTAAAAGTTGAATCAAGTATTACAGTTCATGTGTACTATGTACAAACAGTGGGTAACTAACACACTCAGAATCCTCACTGTTCATCTGTATGCAGTATGTACACCCAGTGGGTGACTAACACACTCTGTATCCTCACTTTTCATTATTTTCAAAGGGAGACTGATCACCTATAGGTTAGCCAGAACGCACTGCCGTCGATTCTTGACAAAGCAGAACAGAATATAAAACCTAATAACCTGAATTATATTTCAACCATTTTATTATCAAACTGTAAACTGTCCTTCGGTGTTTTCCTATTACTGCGGCAGTCGGTGGGTTTTAAGGCAGATGACTACAGGCCGCTTCGCCACTGCTTTCGCCACGTCGTGTGCTGGCTATGTTTATTTTTTTCTCGCTCAAATAGAAAAAACAACATATACTATTATTATACGCAACATGACTATTATCATACACAACATAACACAACATATTAAATTTATAATATCGAACATACTAACTATTATCATAGTGAACATAACTTACATTGAACGCATCATCATCATCATCATCAGCCCCGTAACCTAGAAGGTCGTTGAGGAACCGTTATTGCAGTTTGTCGAACCAGTTCCCGACAGATGTCTCGACTTTTCGCCAGGGTATTAGTTTCAGCTATAGACCTTCCCGTCCACTCTTTTATATTGTCCTCCCATCTCTTTTTTGTATCTCCCTCTCCCACGCTTGCCAGGCACGGTGCCTCGCAGGAAGGTCTTGGTCAGCCCCACCGATCGTGATATATGTCCATACCATGTCACTTTTCGTGTTTTTACTACAGTCAATTGGTTCGCATTAGTTTTAAAGCATCAATTGGGGACGGCGTGGGCTAGTGGTTAAGTGACACAGCTCAAAACCATAAGGTGCTGGGTTCGATCCCCATCACAGAACCGGCCGTTACCCTGGGGAAGCAAACCCTTAGAAAATGCAGGAGGAAGCAGTCCCTTACATACAATGCATGCTAAAGTCGGATACACTGGGCCGACATGCGACAAATAAAAACCACGCACAACGCCTTGGGGATTGGAGAAATAAGGCGAACGAAAGAAAAACAAAAAGCATCAATTATTATCAAACTAAATTTATCAACTATTATCATACTAACAATATGATATTACCAAACCCAAACACCTTTCACCCACAAAACACATACAGTATTTACCCCCAAAAATCCCAAACAATTATTGTGGAACATTCTGGACATCCCTGACAAGATAGCGACAACAGACACACGAGCCACGTGACAGGAGCAAACATCCCAGGCAGTAATTCTTTCTGCGCTCGCGGAGGTACACAGATGTCACAAATGACACATTTATTTGAATAACTCAGGTCGAGCCCCATAAATGACAAAGGGAGAAACGTGAACTCACAAGCCAGTTCGGTTTTAGCGTGATTTGTAGACCTCAAACGCAAGAGTAAACTGATATCAGAAACTGACGCGTATAAACTCTGACCTTTTCGACTTTCTCTGATTGCAAGATTGACTGCCATGTCGAGGACGACAACAGTTATCCTCTGTGATGTTGGTTACCACGGAAACGTTACATGGATAACGTACGAGGTACTATTTTTCCTGGCCCTTCTGATAAAACATCGCGAGACCTGTTGAAAACACGCCATCTTGACGCTCAGTTACTGGCACGAGCGAGGGGAAATGGTGTGTGTTATAAACATTTGGTATCACTGCACTCGCTGGAAACGTATAGGTACTCTGTCTATACATATATGCGCTCTGTCTATACCAGAAAATCACAAATTGTTTGGATACTGATGATTCCTTTAGCTTAATGGAAGTACACACTTCTGCACTTCAGGCTCAGATGGTCCATTCGTTATTAAAGTCACTTGATACAAAAGATAAAATATCTTGATGGACCATTGGTCGATCCACTGGAATCATCCAACAGTCTGTAATTGATGCCGCCACATCTTTATCAACTAACCCAACAAAGACTACTTTCGAAGACAGAGTACCAGCTCTTTCGTCGTGAAAAACCCTGAGCTGTTTCGAGTCAGCTTCAAAAAATCCCTCCCCCCCCCCCCCAACCTCCTTTTCCCACATAAAAACGTACATTATATGTCCATTGACTGCACACTGTGTGAGCACAGACGTCAATTTGATTTTGTATGGGCAGGCCCATACGACACCTAACATCCGCTATATAAAGCAATCACTTTGCTGAATGTTGGTGTCCCCTAATGACCCCGTTGCCGCTGTTGTTGTTGTTCGATGCCCACAATGAGAAGTTTACTCTTTTGTGCGCCCTGAAAAAGGCATTAAGTGGCTGGTTACAGAAGACAGTAGCTTTTCTCATATCCCGAGCATGCTGATGAAGGTGGACCGAAGTCCTCCAGGCGCTTGTGTTATGGTTGGCTTCAAATGTGTGACGATCAATACTACAGGGACCACGTCGATCCCGCACCTTGTTAGCCAGACTGCCATGAAATAGTATGTTTCCAGAGAGAACTGCGTGGGATATATGTGTTATTGGTTAAATATTTTACATGACCCTCACTAATATTGTCTGATCAGCATGCTTTGCCGGATCTGACGTTAGCTTTGCCTGATCTAGTGCCAGCTTTGCCTGATCTGACGTTAGCTTTGCCTGACCTAGTGCCAGCTTTGCCTGATCTGACGTTAGCTTTGCCTGATCTAGTGCCAGCTTTGCCTGATCTGACGTTAGCTTTGCCTGACCTAGTGCCAGCTTTGCCTGATCTGACGTTAGCTTTGCCTGATCTAGTGCCAGCTTTGCCTGATCTGACGTTAGCTTTGCCTGACCTAGTGCCAGCTTTGCCTGATCTGACGTTAGCTTTGCCTGATCTAGTGTCAGCTTTGCCTGATCTGACGTTAGCTTTGCCTGACCTAGTGCCAGCTTTGCCTGATCTGACGTTAGCTTTGCCTGATCTAGTGTCAGCTTTGCCGGATCTGACGTTAGCTTTGCCTGATCTAGTGTCAGCTTTGCCGGATCTGACGTTAGCTTTGCCTGATCTAGTGTCAGCTTTGCCTGATCTGACGTTAGCTTTGCCTGACCTAGTGCCAGCTTTGCCTGATCTGACGTTAGCTTTGCCTGATCTAGTGCCAGCTTTGCCTGATCTGACGTTAGCTTTGCCTGACCTAGTGCCAGCTTTGCCTGATCTGACGTTAGCTTTGCCTGACCTAGTGCCAGCTTTGCCTGATCTGACGTTAGCTTTGCCTGACCTAGTGCCAGCTTTGCCTGATCTGACGTTAGCTTTGCCTGATCTAGTGCCAGCTTTGCCGGATCTGACGTTAGCTTTGCCTGATCTAGTGTCAGCTTTGCCTGATCTGACGTTAGCTTTGCCTGATCTAGTGCCAGCTTTGCCGGATCTGACGTTAGCTTTGCCTGATCTAGTGTCAGCTTTGCCTGATCTGACGTTAGCTTTGCCTGACCTGGTATTACTCTCCTCTCCGTTAGTGGCACATTTGGAAATTATCAAATACATTTCTCGTCTACTTCATATCAGCGTGTGACCTACATACTGACTTACCCTCATGCGGGTGTGTGAGTGTTTGTGCGTAGCGTGCGTGTGTGTGTCTGTGTGTGTGTGTGTGTCTGTGGAATTACCTGAATAATTGTCCGGCCTGCTGCAAATTCCACACGTGCAGATCCAGTGTATAAAAGTATAATCCCCTGTAACCTACCAAAAATGTCGTTGTTAACGATTGAAAAAAGGATGTCAACTGAGATGTTATTGTGAAACACATTGCTCCAGAAACCACAGACGTACCATTGCACGCATTTTCATCTTTGAAGCGTTAAGCTGCCAGTTGCAATTGGGGCCCTATGTCCATCAGCAAACTCAAGTTGGTCTGTCATGAAGTGTTAGAGGCTGCTGTATAATAGGCCACACCCAGCGTGAGGCTGTGTTGCCATTTCTTTCTTCGCTGCCATTTCCTTCCCTAACTGTCAATTAGGTTCTTATTAGCATTACAGATGGGTCGACTATAGCGTGACGGTTGCAGGAGTTGAGCTCCATACTTTTGCAGTGAAGGTGAGCGCTGTGTCACTACACCAATCACAAGATATATGGTTCCTACGGGATAGATAATAAAATTTGAAAGATAAATATGAAGAATGATCCAACATATATGAATGTTTGCCAACCTCTGGAGACGCGAGGCAGCAGGTGCTCTGTCATGATCGTTCTGTCAAAGAGCCGAGCACATCAAGAATCACTGGTTATAGAGTCGTGTCAATCTGTGACAGGATCGGGTCAGCGCTCGAAAGAAATCCTCGACAGTCGTGGAAACACCATCCATATCTGTCAGTAGTTGTATTTATCTGCTAATGGATCCCATGCCTCGTCTTGGGCAGTAGAGTAGATCATGTGTCTTGGTTACGGATTGCACCGGATTTCTCCATGCGTTTGTCTGTGAGTGAAGTGAACGCGAATAATACATACAGCAAACATTGGTCAACTGTTGGAATTGAAACATTGGCAAACAGAAGAGAGATGCTATCCGGTCAGATCAATCAATTGTGATTGATACTTGGTCGTCATGTGGTTCTTGTCTTCAAACCCTTTCAAGGGTTTATTTTTAATATTGCTAAATAAAGGAGAGGTCGATCTCAGGTTAATGGTGTCGCCAAAGAGATCGCTCTTGTCCGTACAACTTCTGAAACCGGGTTGAACACATGTAAAGAAAGAAGCGCTCAGTTTGTGGTTTAGGAATCTAATAATAATGTTCGCTTAGGCGTCCGGCGCCCGTTGCGTCGGTCGGCCAGATCCATGACTCACGGCTGCGGAGTGGTTATAGTTCTCGTGCAGGGTGGGGAGGAGACTGCTACTTGCTGGAGTCATACTGTTCGGGGGACGGCCTCTTCTGCGCCTCCAGCTGGTCGGGGAAAGACTTTTTGCGCTGAGAAACGACTTTTGTACTATCGTGTGGGCCGGGATTTTTTGGTCTAACCGTACAACATGACCAAACAAAGAATCTCGGCGTCGGTCAAGTATTTCTGAGATTTGGGTGGAGGCCTGTTTTAGAACACAGACCACCATGGTGTGGATGTAGTCATGCAATCGGATGCCCAGGATACGCCACTGGTTACGCATGTGAAAGGCTTCCCGTCTCGACATGTCATGTTTCAACAATGTCCAGGTTTCGGAGATGTAAAGCAGGATTGGAACAAGGCAGGACTGGTAGATGCGGATTGTTGTCCCAAGAGAAATCTTGCCATTTCTGCTCACACGTTAGAGAGGTCCTGCAGAGCGGATGCAGCTAGTCCGATCCGCCTTGACATAGGGACCGCTGCCCTCATCGAATGATATCATTCTACCGATAGATGAACTCCTTGGTGGATATCTTGGCTTGGCTTCGTTCGTTCTCAATCTCCCGCTACCAAATCCTGAAAGGGCTTAAGTAGCAGAATGTAGTCCAGAGAACGGAAGGCGTTGTGTCGTAGTTTACAGCTTGACTGCAATATTTGCACATTTCGATCCAACACATCCGACTTCAGCAATCATTCTTTTAGTACCGGGTTAGCATTCCCTCTTCGATCCATTCTCCTTTGCCAGTCTGCCCTACTGCAGCCTATTATCCAGGATCACCGCGTGGAGTGGTAGAAGGGTATTGGCACCTCTTGTTCGCTGGCCCTGACGCTAGCAGTCAGCTATGGGTCGCTGACCACTGCAGCTCATGCACTGCTCAGCATCTTGATCCCTGATGGATATATAATGACGTGTTTCATACTTAGCGCTCTCAGACATCAAACTGAATACATCGATATAAATCAGTTGTTAGCGTGATGTTATTGACATATCTGCACACAGTGTCATTCTTGGTGCCTCACACGTCACAATCACAGTATCACATTATCTTCGACACCCGTCCGGCAGATGGACGTCTGCGAGGAAGCCAACATAATTCTGTATGAGTCCCGACATTGTGCAACCATGTTCCAATACTGGCCTAGGTCTTTGGGTAGTTCATGTCGCCATCGCCTAGGCGGGCAACCCCGTCGACGTGTACAGTCGTAGGCCACCAAAACGTGGCTTTACGTGACCATCTGTTGTCAGTCGTAGGCCACCAAAACGTGGCTTTACGTGTCCGTCTGTTGACAGTTCCAGGCCACCAAAACGTGGCATTTCGTGTCCATATGTTGTCAGTCGTAGGCCACCAAAACGTGACTTTACGTGTCCATCTGTTTTCAGTCGCAGGCCACCAAAACGTAACTTTACGTGTCCATCTATTGTCAATCCCAGGCCACCAAAACGTGGCTTTACGTGTCCAACAGTTGTCAGGCATGTGTACCACGTGTCCAGCCTGGCATTGCTTGCGTGATATCGCTGCTTCCACAATGCCTCTGTCCAAAGATGGCTTTCGAATTTCTTCGTTTTGGATCATCCCGTATTGAAATAATTAGTACTCTCCGTTCCAACGCTTTGAGTGACTCTTAGGTTTTCATCAACTGCTTTGCGCAAGTTCCACTTCGCATCCATCAATCATTGCTAGAGGGACCATATAATTGAAAGTGTGTGCTCTTGCCATGGTGTCTTTCCTTGTGTCTTGTATTTATCGATTGCAAGAAAACCTTTGACAGTATAAATACCAATGTTGTGGTGAAAGCTTTCAGAAACCAGGGGATCTCTGAAAACCATATCAGCCTAATTGAAGAAACTATACAGCCATCACGAAATACCACCGTTCAGTATATGTCCGACTTCAGGAGGAGTCCGACAGGGCGACATCAGGAGGAGTCTGATATGGGGACATCAGAAGGAGTCCGACATGGTGACAGGAGGAGTCCGACAGGGTGACATCAGGAGGAGTCCGACAGGGCGACATCATGAGGAGTCCGACAGGGCGACATCAGGTGGAGTCCGACAGGGCGACATCAGGAGGAGTCCGACATGGTGACAGGAGGAGTCCGACATGGTGACATCAGGTGGAGTCCGAGATGGCGACATCAGGAGGAGTCCGAGATGGCGATATAAGGAGGAGTCCGAGATGGCGACATCAGGAGGAGTCCGAGATGGCGACATCAGCAGGAGTCCGAGATGGCGACATCAGGAGGAGTCCGAGATATCATCTCCTCAAACCTGTCTATAGCGGCTCTCAAAGAGATCTCCCAACAGTTACATTGCATCGACAGAGGTGGACATATAGATGGACAGTGGCTCACACATTTGCGATCTGCAGATGACACCGTGCACATCAGGCTGAGGAAGCCCAGGAAGCCTTGCACGGTCTAAATGGGGTCACAAGAGCTGCTGGTCTGAAGATAAATCAAAGTAAAATAAACTGGATCAGAAAGCCCTACTGTCCAAACCAGGACATTAAGCTGGGAGAGGAAGTCATCTTGGATGTCAACTCCTACTGTCCAAACCAGGACATCAAGCTGGGAGAGGAAGTCATCGTGGATGTCAACTCCCACATCTACCTGGGCCAAGAAATAAATGCCAAATACGAAATCTCTAGACGGCGTAAATCTGCTTGGTATTGCATGAACTCCATTAAGACAATTATCCAAGAGATAAAAGACACCTCAAATGTCCAACAGAGTATATCCAGATAACATCAGTTGTTAGCGTGATCGTATTCTTATCTACATAGGTTTTCGTTTGTTTTTTTGTTAAATGTTTGCCTCTCTGTAATCTTCTGGTGGAGGCCCGTCTTTTTCCACCCTGAACCGTAGCCCCTTAGGCGATACCAGGACGTATTAACCAGTGCTTGGATGCGTGTGTGCGTCTGTATGTAACTATGAACGTTAGGGCGCTCTTAACTAAGGTGCAATGGAAGGGCCTGGCCATGAGGGCACCTGTTAGTGTGTGTCATGGTGTATGAACTTTCTATGATCCTTGATATTAGGGACTTCATCATGTATCTAAAGGAAGCAGTGACATCATGAGGATAGTTGTACCTCTATAAAGCGTATCCATTGATACCTCTATAAAGCGTATCCATTGATACCTCTATAAAGCGTATCCATTGATACCTCTATAAAGCGTATCCATTGATACCTCTATAAAGCGTATCCATTGATACCTCTATAAAGCGTATCCATTGATACCTCTATAAAGCGTATCCATTGATACCTCTATAAAGCGTATCCATTGATACCTCTATAAAGCGTATCCATTGATACCTCTATAAAGCGTATCCATTGATACCTCTATAAAGCGTATCCATTGATGCCTCTATAAAGCGTATCCATTGATACCTCTTTAAAGCTTGTCCTTCTGCGATGACTTTAATATGTCAAACTTATTTTTAGTATTTCCAATGGCGGAAGCAGTGAGTCTAAGGTTTCATTGAAAAATGTTAACATTATTTCTTGAAAAGGAAACGTCCCATACAGATGATCAAAGGGAGAGAAGAAATGTCAAAACCAGAACAGATAACTAGCAAGAAAAAACAGGTCCTTGAGAAGCAATCCTGGATAGCTGTCGTCACCAAGGAGAAAGTCTGCCAAATAGTCTGCCATCACAACACTTGGCCTTGACAGGAATGTTTGTTGCCCACGTTTGTCGACGTATCTGGGAGCCCGAGGGGGTCTCTGAGAGAGTTGTCTGCGTGACAAAGACAATAGGATCACTGCCAGGCTCAGAGATAGAAGCGTCTCTAAATCATTCCACTGAGTAACCCGCCATTTTTACATCACAAAAATCTACTACGCGTTGAGCAACATTCCAGGTTTTGAAGATGACGCAGGGAGCAAGATAACTGAAATAATTGTTGAATTAAATGGGTTGAAAGAGAAGGGGTGGAGAATGTGAAAGAGGATGCGTCGCCAGGTCAACATTTTGTGTCACAGTGTCGTGTATCAATGCGTCTTGTGTCATTGTGTCTATCTGTCTTATGGCAATGTGTTCTGTGTCACTGTGTCGTGTTTCAATGCGTCTTGTGTCATTGTGTCTATCTGTCTTATGTCAATGTGTTCTGTGTCACTGTGTCGTGTTTCAATGCGTCTTGTGTCATTGTGTCTATCTGTCTTATGTCAATGTGTTCTGTGTCACTGTGTCGTGTATCAATGCGTCTTGTGTCATTGTGTCTATCTGTCTTATGTCAATGTGTTCTGTGTCACTGTGTCGTGTTTCAATGCGTCTTGTGTCATTGTGTCTATCTGTCTTATGGCAATGTGTTCTGTGTCACTGCGTCGTGTTTCAATGTGTTTTGTGTCATTGTGTCTTATGTCAATGTGTTCTGTGTCACTGCGTCGTGTTTCAATGTGTTTTGTGTCATTGTGTCTTATGTCAATGTGTTCTGTGTCACTGCGTCGTGTTTCAATGCGTCTTGTGCCATTGTGTCTATCTGTCTTATGTCAATGTGTTCTGTTTCAATGCGTCTTGTGTCATTGTGTCTATCTGTCTTATGTCAATGTGTTCTGTGTCACTGTGTTAATGAATCTTGTGCTAATCTGTCTTGTGTCAATGTGCATTTTATCAATAAAGTAGTGATAGTAGCCATTTTTCAATAATGCCTATTAGGCTAAAGCGACCTTAGAACTCTCTACCAAGTTTTGGATTTTCCTTTTTCATCCGGAGTTGTCTGTCCACTTTCCTGTGTTGTCTCTCCACTTTCCTGTGTTGTCTGTGTTGTCTCTTCTCTTCACTGTGTTGTCTCTTCTCTTCCCTTCCCTGTGTTGTCTCTTGACTTCCCTGTGTTGTCTCTTGACTTCCCTGTGTTGTCTCTTCACTTCCCTGTGTTGTCTCTTCACTTCCCTGTGTTGTCTCTTCACTTCCCTGTGTTGTTTCTTCACTTCCCTGTGTTGTCTCTTCACTTCCCTGTGTTGTCTCTTCACTTCCCTGTGTTGTCTCTTCACTTCCCTGTGTTGTCTCTTCACTTCCCTGTGTTGTCTCTTCACTTCCCTGTGTTGTCTCTTCTCTTCACTTCCCTGTGTTGTTTCTTCACTTTCCTGTGTTGTCTCTTCACTTTCCTGTGTTGTATCTTCTCTTCACTTCCCTGTGTTGTCTCTTCACTTCCCTGTGTTGTCTCTTCACTTCCCTGTGTTGTCTCTTCACTTCCCTGTGTTGTCTCTTCTCTTCACTTTCCTGTGTTGTTTCTTCACTTCCCTGTGTTGTTTCTTCACTTCCCTGTGTTGTCTCTTCACTTCCCTGTCTCTTCTCTTCACTTCCCTGTGTTGTTTCTTCACTTCCCTGTGTTGTCTCTTCACTTTCCTGTGTTGTCTTATCTCTTCACTTCCCTGTGTTGTCTCTTCACTTCCCTGTGTTGTCTCTTCTCTTCACTTCCCTGTGTTGTCTCTTTACTTCCCTGTGTTGTCTCTTCCATTTCCTGTGTTGTCTCTTCCCTTTCCTGTGTTGTCTCTTCCCTTCCATGTGTTGTCTCTTCCCTTTCCTGTGTTGTCTCTTCCCTTTCCTGTGTTGTCTCTTCCCTTTCCTGTGTTGTCTATTCCCTTTCCTGTGTTGTCTCTTCCCTTTCCTGTGTTGTCTCTTCCCTTTCCTGTGTTGTCTCTTTACTTCCCTGTGTTGTCTCTTCCCTTTCCTGTGTTGTCTCTTCCCTTTCCTGTGTTGTCTCTTACTCTTCCTGTGTTAGTCTCTTCACTTCCCTATGTTGTCTCTACACATCACTATGTTGTATCTTTACTCCCCTGTGTTGTCTCTTCTCTTCACTTCCATGTGTCTTCTCTTCACTTCCCTGTGTTGTCTCTTCTCTTCACTTCCATGTGTTGTTCTTCACTTCCCTGTGTTGTCTCTTCACTTGCATGTGTTGTTTCTTCACTTCCCTGTGTTGTCTCTTCACTTCCCTGTGTTGTCTCTTCACTTCCCTGTGTTGTCTCTTCACTTCCCTGTGTTGTCTCTTCACTTGCCTGTGTTGTCTCTTCACTTGCCTGTGTTGTCTCTTCACTTGCCTGTGTTGTCCCTTCGCTTCCCTGTGTTGTCTCTTCACTTCCCTGTGTTGTCTCTTCTCTTCACTTCCATGTGTTGTCTCTTCACTTCACTTCCATGTGTTGTCGCTTCAGTTCCCTGTGTTGTCTTTTCACTTCACTTCCATGTGTTGTCTCTCCACTCCTCCGTGTTGTCTCTTCACTCCTCCGTGTTGTCTCTTCACTCCTCCGTGTTGTCTCTTCACTTCTCCGTGTTGTCTCTTCACTTCCCTGTGTTGTCTCTTCACTTCTCCGTGTTGTCTCTTCACTTCTCCGTGTTATCTCTTCACTTCCCTGTGTTGCATGAGCTTATTTTTGCCCAGCCTGAGGTGGCTTTTCCGGTTACATGGATCAATCTGCAGCAATGTCTTCCCAAGACGTCAGATCCACACCCAGAGCATCATGTCCAGTGGATATCCAGATTGTGGAACGCCTTATCCTGGAACATTTACGCACAACCAACCTGTCACGAAATTATACAAGACGCAAGTCTTTCTTTCGGTGCAGTGAACAGTATTATTCATGAACATGTGCATTTTCAGAAGGTTAGTGCATGTTGGGCGCATCATTACATGTGACGAAACCTGGGCGCATCATTACATGAGACGAAACCTGGGCGCATCATTACATGTGACGAAACCTGGGCGCATCATTACATGTGACGAAACCTGGGCGCATCATTACATGTGACGAAACCTGGGCGCATCATTACATGTGACGAAACCTGGGCGCATCATTACATGAGACGAAACCTGGGCGCATCATTACATGTGACGAAACCTGGGCGCATCATTACATGGGACGAAACCTGGGCACATCATTATACACCTGAATCGAGACAAGTATCTAAGCGGTAGAAGAATACGCAATTACCAGCACCCACAATATTTTGGACAAATGGGTCTGCAGGTAAAGTGATGGCGAGTTTTTTCTAGGACAAACTTCGCATCATTCGTGCTGATTTCTGCCCCGTGGTGCCACTATCAACAGTGGACAGTGAATACGCATCTTGGGTGATGGGCAAAACCGTGTACGGGAAACAATGGCCTGGTCTGATCACAAAGTGTGTCTGCTCCTGGAAGATAACGCTCGATCTCACTCGGCTCACCACACTATGTCTCATTTGTAGCAACTCGGCTGGGAGGTATTGCCACATCCACCTTACAGCCTAGTCCGCGCTCCATGCAATTTCCACCTGTTTGGACCCCTCAAAGGAGGTCAGCACTTCAGCACTGATGACGAAGTGAAACAGGCTGTCCTGGATTGGTTCAGACAGCCTGACATATCTTTCTACACTGAAGCTTTTCAAGCATTACTTAAACGCTGGGGTAAGTGCATAAAAGCTGCAGGAGATAATATCGAAAAATAAATATGATTTTTACTACTTGAAGAAAAGAATTTCCTAAAAAAATTAAGTCCCGGTTTGACTTGAATGCCCCTCGTAATAAAAACAGTGATAGACCAAAAGGATGATGCACGTACTGTCTTGACAAGACTCGTTGAATGTTTGTCTCGGTGTTTCACAAAGACAACAGGTCAGTTGGTATCAGTCAAGTATAACATAGCACGCAGCGAACTGGCAGAAAACATTGCAAGATATCAAAGAACTTTACAGCAATATGAATTAGCATCAACGAATGAAAAGAACAAATCACTAAAACCACAACTAAATCAAAATGTGAAAGAGGATCCTAATAATACACACGCAAATATCGCTTAACCTCAACTCTCACGGAGAGACCAAGTGATCGTCATCAGACTCGGTACAAGACACAACATTATCTTACATTCAAGATTAGCACTTCGGATAGTTGAAGATGTGGCCCTGATGGCATGACATCTGAATATGGGCCTCAGACTTTTCCAGCGTACATTGGTCAAAGAAGTGACACACGACAGCATTGCGCTTACTTCCAACAGAAACTGTATGACACTTATTTGTCTCATACCTGTCGGTGTCTGGAGAATATCAAAGAAGCAGCCGAAGATATCGCTATTCCAGATACACAACAATAAACTGATGCGTCGACATTCGCTAGCGAGTCGCTAATTAGCCCACATCGGACATCAGATCGATGTTACGGCGTTGGAGTTCTCACGTAGAAATTAGAAGAAACGAGGCGAAGATATCGAAATATTTGTTCATAGTTTCTAAGCACAAAAGACAAGGCGTTGCTTCAAATATATCAGACAATGGTAGGGATGACTTCTCTCTCGTGGCGTGTGGCATTTTGAGGCCTATGTGGAAGTTTGAGCGGACGTATTCTCACCTGACACGACAACAGTTGCATGATATATTTCGTACATCTACCTGTCGACTCTGTCGTCGGCGACATTCTTCGTCAAGCAATGGAGAAATGACATGAGCCTATTGTAGAAGTCATTTGATGTGAAACGGAATAGGCTGAAGGGATTGTTCGGAAGAAAATCTTCTGATTTCTCTAGTCAAAGTATTTATAGCTTGTCTGATTGTTTTCTGTGGTTTGTGTCCCCGGATTGTTTACACAGAAAAAGTTGTTTACACAGTACAAGTTTACCTAGTACAGCTTGTTTACACAGTACATCCTGTTTACACAGTACAGCTTGATAACACACTACACGTTTACCCAGTACAGCTTGTTTACACAGTACAGAGTGTTTACATAGTACAATTTGTTTACACAGTACATCCTGTTACACGGCACATCCCATTAAACGGTACATCCTGTTTACACGGTACAGCCTATTTACACAGTACATCATGTTATACGGCACATCCTGTTAAACGGTACATCCTGTTTACGCGGTACAACCTGTTTACATAGTAGATCATATTTACACGGATAGCTTGTTTACACGGTACATCCTATTTACACGGTACACCCTGTTTACATAGTACACCCTGTTTACACGGTACATCCTATTTACACAGTACATCTTTTTTACAGAGTACATCCTGTTTACACAGTACATCTTATTTACACAGTACATCCAGTTTACACAGAACATCCTGTTAGCACGCTACAGCTTGTTTACACGGTACAGCTAGTTTACATGGTACAGCTTGTTTACACAGTACAAGTTGTTTACACGGTATAGCTTGCGGTACAGTTTCTCTTGCATTGCTTACACATCATGGCTCGTGGATTGTTATCTGAGGTTGTTTTAGTCGGATTGTTTACTAAGACTTTCCCTACTGATTGTTTGTTGTTTGTCGAGAAATTTGCTTTGATCATCTTCACATATTGCTGGTTGTTTGTCGAGTAATTTTCTTAGATTATCTTGACATATTGCTGGTTGTTTGTCGAGTTAGTTTTCCACTCGTCTGCTGATTACACACTTTGTCTGAAGAGATTATTTAGACAGGCCGGTTTGCTGTAATAATCTTGCTGGTTGCCTTGTCGGACTCATCTCTGACATTGTCTTGTTTTGGAATATTTTCATGTGTTGTCATTTTGGATTATTGTCTCCAGTTGTCTTGCTGGGTTACTCTCTCATAAGGTGGATTTTTCTTTCATCTTCTCTTGCCGGATTATTGTTTCATGTTGTGTTGTCAGATTATTCTCTCATCTTCTCTTACCAGATTATTCTCTAATCTTCTCTTGCCGGATTATTCTCTCATCTTCTCTTGCCAGATTATTCTCCAGATTATTCTCTCATTTTCTCTTGCCAGATTATTCTCCAGATTATTCTCTCATTTTCTCTTACCAGATTATTCTCTAATCTTCTCTTGCCGGATTATTTTGTCATGTTGTGTTGTCGGATTATTTTCTCATGTTGTGTTGTCGGATTATTTTCTCATGTTGTGTTGCCAGATTATTCCCTCGTGTTCTGGCATCTTAGATTATTTAGTTAGTGATAATTCTACAACCGGTATAGCTAAACCTTGTCTCGTAGCAAATATTTATGTCAAGGAGGAAGTGTAAAAGACGATTGAATTAGGCCTAGGCTTGTTACTAATGTGGTTTACGGTGGTTAGTTCCCTTCCTCACTATTCTTTGTTCCTCAAAAACAGAACTGGTACCTTTTTCAGCTAGCTGGATTATCCATGTGGATAACGTGGATATTACCAGGTTCCCTTCTGCTAAGAAGCCACAACTCAGATACTCTGGCGAACCTTAACGGTCAAATCGAATTGTAATCCCCATACTGGTTTAGCGTTTCGGATTAACGGTCCCAATGGGGATTAAGGTCAAACCCGGAGACCTTCGCTAACTTTAGCAAGCTGCTACTTTCAAGATTACGACCAAGCGCGTGTAAACATCACCATGATTAATGCCCAGGTCGGCAGATATGCCTAATCATGAAGGATTAATTGTCGGTCCAAGGATGTCATATCCCTGTTAGCTGGAAACAATCCAGAGTTCGTTGTATGCTTGATGACTTCTGGAAAAGAGAGCACGTGTCACCTCAACCGACATCTTGCTTTTTCTCACCTGGAATTATGAGAATTATCGAGATCAACGTGTTCTGGAAGCTTCCGGTTAATTCTGAGCAAACAAAACCACGAGGGGTTACAGTACAGATGTTAACCAAATATTGACCGTGACACGTACTCAACTGGTTGTTAGGAGGATCAAGATTGGGAGCACGCTATCATAACGGACAAAACTGCTGGGTAAACATTTGCAGACTACAATCAAAATAGACAGTTTTGGGCATCCAATATCATGGAAAAGAAGACGATCCAATAGAATGTTGATTTACAACACTCGAGTTAGACGGTAGTGTAGATCCATGATCAACTGCGGCAACCGGTAGAGCACATGATGAACCATCGCTGCAGTAAAATACCAAGGCCAAAATCAAAACACCACCATCGCAGCAAAACACCACCACCCCAGCCAAACACCACCACCGCAGCAAAATGCCACAGCACATTTAAAAAAAACACCGCCGAATCAAAACACCACAGTCATATCAAAACACCAGCACCACATCAAAACACCACCGCCATATCAAAACTCCACCGCCGGAGGAAACACCACCGCCACATTAAAACACAACCGTTAGAGGAAACATCACCGCCACATCAAAACACCACTACCACATCAAAACACCACCGCCACATTAAAACACCACCACCACATCAAAACACCACCGCCACATCAAAACCCCTACAAATTTTAGGAAAACACCATGGTCTCAGCAGAACACCACAACCTCCTAAAAACAACACCACCGCAGCAGAAAAAAACCACAGTACCAAAATACCATCGTCGCAGCAAAACACCACGACCACAGCAAAAAAAAACACCTCCGCAGCAAGACACAAGCATCACAGCAAAATATCACCATAGCATGAAACCACCACCGCCGCAGAAAAAACATCACTGCAGAAAAACACCACCATATCAAGATGCCACCACCACCACAGCAAAATACCACCACAGCAAGAAACCACTACCACCGAAGAAAAATACCACCACAGCAAGAAACCACCATCACCACCGCAGCAAAATTCCACCACTGCAGCAAAATACCACGACCACAGCAAAACACAACCACCACAGCATAACCCCACCACCGCAACAAAACACCAGCAGCAGCAGCAACAGTTCCTTGGTGTCGTCGATTTAAACGTCATTAACATCCCAGAAAAGTGGAACAAGCCACAGTAGTGTACATGCTTACCACTCTCCATCCATCCATGCCTCTGGAATTCTCCTTAGAGAATTTACTACCTTCCATCTCTCACACATATGCCCGCCACCCCAGCTTGTTCAGGATGTCGACATCCTCTCTTACGTCAGAGAGGAACAGACCATTTGTACACACAACTCAACACTATCAAGATGGCGACCGATGCGTGGGGGTTCCCCAACTGTGGGATATGGGCAACGGTTTGAGACATGGGCTCAATTCTCGTCAGATCCCGGACGCATGTTCGGATCGTTTTTTCCACCTGTCAACGATTATACGTGATAGGTAGTATTCTCTGAACGGAATGAGGAATTATGGGATACGGGAAAACCAGATATAAGTCTGTGTGGGTGAGAGGGGTGGAGTGGGGGAGGGGATGGAATCAGATAGTCAGTGTGAGTTAGGAAGAGAACCAGAGATTAGCGTGAGTGAGGGGAAGAACCAGAGATTATCGTGAGTGAGGGGAAGAACCAGAGATTTGTGTGAGTGAGGGGAAGAACCAGAGATTTCTGTGAGTGAGGGGAAGAACCAGAGATTAGTGTGGGTGAGTGGGAGAACCAGAAATTTGTGTGGGCGAGTGGGAGATCCAGAGTTTAGTACGGATGAAAGCCGAAAGCCAAATTCAGTTTGCAGTACTGGATAAAAGTGAAGACACGTGGATTTTTGAGTGTAAATTTCTAAATCAGTCAGTCAATCAGTCAGTCAATCAGTCAGTTGATAGTACGCTTAGGCGACCAGGGCCCGTCGCGTATGACCATGTCCATGACCACGTCTGATGGCCGCGTCCTAGACGGCCTGCAGTTCTGTTGGGGAGATGGCGTTCTGTTTTAGCCATGTGTTGTGAAGGTGGTCCCGAGGACGTCTCCAGGATGAGCACGTCTTCTTCATGTAACACGACCTCACAGCATGTTAGAGCATTTCGTGGGCTGGGACTTCCTTGGAAAGGTGAGCAAAGTGACCGAAGAGGGAGAGGCGACGGCGATCAATCGGTGAGACAATGCCTGCAAGTTGAGTACGTCAAACTACTTAACTAATGGGAATCATGGCATAACTTCGATTCCGTGGACAGATCCGCCTTGTGGAAGGCCTTTTAATACGTGGGTATCCCAGGCACCATGCTGACCCTAATTGAGGAGCTTCACAGTCTCACCAGCACCAACATTCTGCTCGGGCGGGGTCTCACAGAGGAGATCTTATCATCTGGTATCCGACAGGGTCACGGGCGAGGTCTCACAGAGGAGATCTCATCATCTCGTGTCCGACAGGGCCATGAGCGGGGTCTCACAGAGGAGATCTCATGATCTCGCGTCCGACAGGGCCACGAGCGTGGTCTCACAGAGGAGATCTCATCATCTCGCGTCCGACAGGGCCATGAGCGGGGTCTCACAGAGGAAATCTCATCATCTCGCGTCCGACAGGGCCATGAGCGGGGTCTCACAGAGGAGATCTCATCATCTCGCGTCCGACAGGGCCATGAGCGGGATCTCACAGAGGAGATCTCATCATCTCGCGTCCGACAGGACCATGAGCGGGGTCTCACAGAGGAGATCTCATCATCTCGCGTCCGACAGGGCTGCGTCCTCGCCCCTGCACTTTTCTGTTGCGTCATGGACTGTCTTCTTCACACAACCCAGGGCTCCTCGTCGGCGACTTCTGAATAATCGATCTCGCTTACGCTGATGTCTTCGTACCGGGCTACGATTCCCAGGCCCTGGTAGGCCCCCTAGAGGCACTGGGTCGATCGGCTACACACCTAGGCTTGCACATTTCCTAGACGAACGCGAAAATCTAAAACTTCAGCAGTGCTGCCACTGCGCTGAGCATCACCATTAACCACAATCCCGTTGCAGCCACAGAGGACTTCGTCTACCTCGGCAGCAGGCGGTCCTCTGACGCACGCAGCAGCTACGACACAACCTGTAGGATGGGCTTAGCGATTTCATCCATGCACTCGCTCCACACTGTCTGGCGAAGGCTCTCCCTGGAGACCAAGTCTCCTATACGGCTCTAAGTCCTGGGCACTACTATAGCAGGACCGGCAGCATCTTGAGGCCTTCCAGCAGCACAACCACAGGCGAAAATTACTGACTTCGTGTATTATAATTCCAATGGTCCGTCAACAGGATCATGGGCTCCACGAATAAACTCAACTTCTTTAGTGAACAATGTAATTTACTATTAATATAAACAATCCTAGACCTTACAGGGGTTTTGATTACGAGTCACCTTGGTGGAGTTCGGGATGATATTCGTTCGTGTTGAACGCTTCCCTTATGGGTGAACGTTTCTTTAGCTAATGACCGCACTATCTTCATGTAGTGGAGAGTCCCTCTATCTAACACACATGAGCGATGAGGCTAATGTCTGGTTAGGCAAAACACCCGGATCAGGCAATGTTAGCCAGGGTCAGGCAAAACACACTGATCATACAATGTTAGCCAGGGTGAGGCAAAACACACTGATCATACAATGTTAGCCAGGGTCAGGCAAAACACACTGATCATACAATGTTAGTCAGGGTCAGGAAAAACACACTGATCAGACAATGTTAGCCAGGGTCAGGCAAAACACACTGATAAGACAATGTTAGCCAGGGTCAGGAAAAACACACTGATCAGACAATGTTAGCCAGGGTCAGGCAAAACACACTGATCAGACAATGTTAGCCAGGGTCAGTAGAGACATACTGGTCTTGACCCTCACCTGACCTCCTCGTTGGTTGTCCTGGAAACGGGCTGTTGTCGAGGACAACTCTGGCTAACAAGGTGAGGTTCGATGTGATCACCGTAGTAGTGAGTGACACGCAGATGAAGCCAATAATTGCACAACCGCCTGGAGGATCCCTATGCACTTCATCAGCACTCTCCGTATGTCAGGAAAGCTACTACATTCGACCACAAGGTCCGTCCTTTTCAGGGTGCAAAAAAGGGTTACCAACCCATTGTGGGCATTAGCAACCAACCAACCAACCAACCATCCAAACATCTGAAACCCACAAGCGTCTAGTGTCTGAGAGATTCAGTCATACAAACAGCCGCATGCCCTTTAAACTGAAGAGGTTCACTTCGTCTAACAGGCATACACCCTTCATGGGAGAGATTCACTTCGTCTAACAGGCATACACCCTTCATGTGAGAGATTCACTTCATCTAACAGTCGTACACCCTTCATGTGAGAGATTCACTTCATCTAACAGTCACAACTCTCCTCATGTGAGAGGTTCACTTCGTCTAACAGTCATACACGCCTCATGTGAGAGATTCACTTCACCTAATAGTCATACACCCTTCATGTGAGAGATTCACTTCATCTAACAGTCATACACCCTTCATGTGAGAGATTCACTTCATCTAACAGTCATACACCCTTCATGTGAGAGATTCACTTCATCTAACAGTCATACACGCCTCATGTGAGAGTTCACTCCGGCGAACAGTCACAACTCTCCTCATGTGAGAGATTCACTTCATCTAACAGTCATACACGCCTCATGTGAGAGTTCACTCCGGCGAACAGTCACAACTCTCCTCATGTGAGAGGTTCACTTCATCTAACAGTCATACACGCCTCATGTGAGAGTTCACTCCAGCGAACAGTCACAACTCTCCTCATGTGAGAGACTCACTCAGGCTAATTGAATTTATTGGAGGTAATAATGTTATTCATAGATTCAGCGGAACGGAAAATAAAATGATGATAATCCAATAAACAGCTGTGGCCATAGCTGATAAAGTCGTTATCAGCTTTCACATATCGGGGAGGATCAACAAATGTGGGATTGTGTTAAGGAGAGGGGAACACAGGTAGACGGAGAGTGGGAGGGGGTGGAGGAACACAGGTAGACGGAGAGTGGGAGGGGGTGGAGGAACACAGGTAGACGGAGAGTGGGGGGGGTGGAGGAACACAGGTAGATGAAGAGTGGGGGGGGGGTGGAGGAACACAGGTAGACGGAGAGTGGGGGGGTGGAGGAACACAGGTAGACGGAGATTGGGGGGGGGGGGGTGAGAGAAATATATATATACTTTAAATTGTGTGTGGAAGAGAGAGGGCTCAGATGTAATAATGAAAGAAGGGTATTGAGAGAGAGAGAGAGAGAGGGAGAGAGAGAGAGAGAGAGAGGGGGCTGAGAGAGAGAGAGAGAGAGGAGAGAGAGAGAGAGAGAGAGAGGGAGAGAGAGAGAGAGGGGGCTGAGAGAGAGAGGGGGCTGAGAGAGAGGGGGCTGAGAGAGAGAGAGAGGGGGCTGAGAGAGAGAGGGGGCTGAGAGAGAGAGAGAGAGAGAGGGGGCTGAGAGAGAGAGAGAGAGAGGGGGCTGAGAGAGAGAGGGGGCTGAGAGAGAGAGGGGGCTGAGAGAGAGAGAGAGAGAGAGAGAGAGGGGGCTGAGAGAGAGAGAGAGAGAGAACTTTGAGGGAGTGAAAGAGAAAGAATAGGAGGGCGGGTTACAAGGTTGTGGTTGAGATATACCCTTTTCAGAGACAGACATGTTTAGGTTTAAGTGATGCAATTGGTAGGCGGAGAGTAGTAGAGACAAGATTGAGAGAAACAATAATTGTGAGCGGAAGACATGATTAGGAGAGGGAGACAAGATTGAAGAGGAAAGAGAACACCTATTGTGTACAAGAGAAGTTTGGGAGAGAAATGTATGACTTAGATAGACGATATTGAGAGATACATGATGGGGAGAGAGATACATGATGGGGAGAGAGAGAAGATGGGGAGAGAGAGAGAAAATGGAGAGAGAGAGTGAAGATGGGGAGAGAGAGTGAAGATGGGGCGAGAGAGAAAGGGAGAGAGAAAAGATGGGGAAAGAGAGAGAAAATGGGGAGAGAGAGTGAAGATGGGGAGAGAGAGAAAGGGAGAGAGAGAAGATGGGGACGAAGAGAAGATGGGGAGATAAGATGGGGAGAGAAGATGGGGAGAGAAGATGGGCAGAAAGAGAAGATGGAGAGAGAAAATGGGGAGAGAGAGAAGATGGAAAGAGATAGAAGATGGGGAGAGAAGATGGGGAGAGAAGATGGGGAGAGAAGATGGAAAGAGAGAGAAGATGGAAAGAGAGAGAAGATGGAAAGATAGAGAAGATGATGAGAGAGAGAAAGAGAAAGACAGAATATGGGGAGAGAGAGAATATGGGGAGAGAGAGAAGATGGGGAGAGAGAGAAGATGGGGAGAGAAAAAATGGTGAGAGAAAATGGGGAAAGAGAGAAGATGGAAAGAGAGAGAAGATGGAAAGATAGAGAAGATGGGGAGAGAGAGAAAGAGAAAGAATATGGGGAGAGAGAGAAGATGAGGAAAGAAGATGGGGAGAGAGAGAAGATGGGCAGAAAGAGAAGAGGGGGGAGAGAGAGAAGGGAAGAGAAAGAAGATTGGGAGCGAAAGAAAATGGGGAGAGAGAAGATAGAAAGAGAAAGAAGATGGGAAGAGAGAGAAGATGGAGAAAGAGAAGATGGAGAGAGAGAGAATGAGAGGTTGAATTAAATAACAGACACATAGACTAGTACGGGAGATAGACAAAGCGTGTGCGTCTGTGTGTGAGAGAGAAAGACAGAAAGAGAGATGAAATTATTAAAGCGAAACACAATGTGGAATTTAGTGTGGGAGACATTGTCTCTAGGTAAGCGGGGTTGGCTCTAGGTAAGCAGGGTTGGCTCTAGGTAAGCGGGGTTGGCTCTAGGTAAGCGGGGTTGGCTCTAGGTAAGCGGGGTTGGCTCTAGGTAAGCGGGGTTGGCTCTAGGTAAGCGGGGTTGGCTCTAGGTAAGCGGGGTTGGCTCTAGGTATGCGGGGTTGGCTCTAGGTAAGCGGGGTTGGCTCTAGGTATGCGGGGTTGGCTCTAGGTAAGCGGGGTTGGCTCTAGGTATGCGGGGTTTGCTCTAGGTAAGCGGGGTTGGCTCTAGGTATGCGGGGTTGGCTCTAGGTAAGCGGGGTTGGCTCTAGGTAAGCGGGGTTGGCTCTAGGTAAGCGGGGTTGGCTCTAGGTAAGCGGGGTTGGCTCTAGGTAAGCGGGGTTGGCTCTAGGTATGCGGGGTTGGCTCTAGGTATGCGGGGTTGGCTCTAGGTAAGCGGGGTTGGCTCTAGGTATGCGGGGTTGGCTCTAGGTAAGCGGGGTTGGCTCTAGGTATACGGGGTGCCGCTGAAATCAATGTGCAAGACAGACAATTGACAAGGCACAGAGGACGTAGCGGGAGGGGGGGGGGGGGTTGGAAGATAGGTTATAGACTGAACGAGAGTGAGAGAGACAGAGAGAGAGAGAGGCGACTGTGAACAAGAAAGAGAGTGGCACATGATCGTGAACGAGGGAGAGAGAGAGGCGACTGTGAACGAGAGAGAGAGAGAGGCACACGATTGTGAACGAGAGAGAGAAAGAGAGAGGCACACGATTGTGAACGAGAGAGAGAGAGAGAGAGAGGCACACGATTGTGAACGAGAGTGAGAAAGAGAGTGGCACACGATTGTGAACGAGAGAGAGAAAGAGAGAGGCACACGATTGTGAACGAGAGAGAGAAAGAGAGAGGCACACGATCGTAAACGAGAGAGAGAGATAGAGAGAGAGAGAGAGAGAGAAAATTGAAAGAGAAAGACAGTTTGATTAACTTCAATGACATTAGCACCATCCTTTAGTCAACATAGACCACAATCACGAGAGCCCCATCCTTTAGCCAACATAGACCACAATCACGCGAGCACCATCCTTTAGCCAACATAGACCACAATCACGCGAGCACCATCCTTTAGCCAACATAGACCACAATCACGCGAGCACCATGCTTAAGCTATCAGTGCTCGATGATTGCCCCAGACAACATGCACTTTTTTTAAACCAGTTGCTGTGAGTGATCTGGTATAACGAAAAGGTGCACGTCTGTCGATGAACAGTTGCAACTACATCAAAAGACAGTAAAGACATCTAATCAAGAACACACACAGTTGGGATGGAGGAGAGAAGGAGGGCGAGAGAGACACGCAGAAGGAGAGCGAGAGAAAGAGAGAGACGAACACGTTTTTGAGAGAGATGCAGGGTTTTAATGATAAACATTGATTGTGTAAGAGATACCTCGTTGTGTTACAGGACGACACGATATGAAGACACGGAGACTCACACACTGAGAGGAAGGGAGATAATGTGTCTGATGGAAGGAGGGATATACTGTGTGTGAGAGGAAGGGAGATAATGTGTGTGAGAGGAAGGGAGATAATGTGTGTGATGGAAGGAGGGAGATACTGTGTGTGAGAGGAAGGGAGATAATGTGTCTGATGGAAGGAGGGAGATACTGTGTGTGAGAGGAAGGGAGATACTGTGTGTGAGAGGAAGGGAGATACTGTGTGTGAGAGGGAGGGAGATACTGAGTGTAAGAGGGAGGGAGATAATGTGTGTGAGAGGGAGGGAGATAATGTGTGTGATGGAAGGAGGGAGATACTGTGTGTGAGAGGAAGGGAGATAATGTATGTGATGGAGGGAGATACTGTGTGTGAGAGGGAGGGAGATACTGTGTGTGAGAGGCATAGAGATACTGTATGTGAGAGGGAGGGAGATACTGAGTGTGAGAGGGAGGGAGATAACGTGTGTGTGATGGAGGGAGATACTGTGTGTGAGAGGAAGGGAGATAATGTGTGTGAGAGGAAGGGAGATACTGTGTGTCAGAGGAAGGGAGATACTGTATGTGAGAGGGAGGGAGATACTGAGTGTGAGAGGGAGGGAGATAATGTGTGTGAGAGGAAGGGAGATACTGTGTGTGATGGAAGGAGGGAGATACTGTGTGTGAGAGGAAGGGATATAATATGTGTGATGGAGGGAGATACTGTGTGTGAGAGGAAGGGAGATACTGTGTGTGATGGAAGGAGGGAGATACTGTGTGTGAGAGGAAGGGAGATACTGTGTGTGAGAGGGCGGGAGATACTGTGTGTGATAGAGGGAGATACTGTGTGTGAGAGGAAGGGAGATAATGTATGTGAGAGGACGGGAGATACTGTGTGTGAAAGGGAGGGAGAAACTGTGTGTGAGAGGGAGGGAGATACTGTGTGTGAGAGGGAGGGAGATACTGTGTGTGAGAGGGAGGGAGATACTGTGTGTGAGAGGGAGGGAGATACTGTGTGTGAGAGGGAGGGAGATACTGTGTGTGAGAGGGAGGGAGCTACTGTGTGTGAGAGGGAGGGAGATACTGTGTGTGAGAGGGAAGGAGATACTGTGTGTGAGAGGGAAGGAGATACTGTGTGTTAAGAGAGGCAGACGTTTGTTTTAAAGAGATACATTATGTGAGAGGTACATAAAGTGTGTATGCGTGTGTGGGTGTGTGCGTGTGTGGGTGTGTGCGTGTGTGGGTGTGCATGTGCGTGTGTGCGTGTGCATGTGCGTGTGTAGGTGTATACTAAATCTGACAGGAAATTCGATCACCTCTTTAGAAACAAACAAATGAACAAATGAACGGACGAACGGACGAACAGACAGACGGACGAAAGGAGGGACGGACGCAGGAACGGACGGACGAGCTAACGAATGAGCGGACGGACGGAAGGACAGATAGGAAGGACGACAAACAAACGAACGGACGAACGACCGATCGAACGACGGACGGACGAAATGACGGACGAATATACGAATGGACGGACGAAAGGACAGACAAAGTAATGGACGGACAGACGTACGGAAGGACGGATGAAGTAACGAACGAACGGACGGTCGGACCAAAACAGCGGAATGTTGGAATCACACACGTTCCAAGCGTCCCAGGTCTCAAGTATATACACATATCGCTACATCCTCAGGGGTATACGAGGAGAGTCTCAGATACACACACTCAAATTTAAAAAAACACCCAAAAAAAACACATTCCAATGATGGACGGAGAGAGGACGGTCGGACGAATGCAGGCAGGCAGGCAGGCAGGCAGGCAGACAGACAGACAGACAGACAGACAGACAGACAGACAGACAGACAGACAGACAGACAGACAGACAGACAGACAGACAGACAGACAGGCAGGCAGGCAGGCAGGCAGGCAGGCAGGCAGGCAGGCAGGCAGGCAGGCAGGCAGGCAGGCAGGCAGGCAGGCAGGCAGACAGACAGACAGACAGACAGACAGACAGACAGACAGACAGACAGACAGACAGACAGACAGACAGACAGACAGACAGATAGATAGATAGATAGATAGATAGATAGATAGATAGATAGATAGATAGATAGATAGATAGATAGATAGATAGATAGATAGATAGATAGATAGATAGATAGATAGACAAGAAACTGCCTGGCTGACACACAACCAAGAAGTCGAGGATGACAGGATTGTTTAAATGATTGTGAATGTAGTTCGTGTTTCCAAGATTCCAGAAGATAGGAACTAATTGAAGGCCGAATTACTTCCAGGTAACAGCACGCGACTTTGTAGCGCAATAATATCACGACCAATTAGTCGAGTACTCGGTAATCTCCAAATACCTTCCCCGACGACTCAATTAAAATTGCGTTTGCATCTTTGTGCACGTTGCTTGCTCATTTACCTGTTTCTGGTTGTAGACTAAACAATGGATCTTAAACACACGGCCCGCAGAACAACTGAGACCCACCAAGCTTCAATCCTAGTGCCTCTACTAGCTAGGCACATAAAAGAAACTGTTTTTGGGTATTTAAGTTTAAAAGACTAAACTAGTTAATTTTTTCTGAAATGTAAGACTGATTTTCCGTTCTTGCTTTATTATTTTCTCATATAGCAAGTATTGTTCAATTTGTAACTACATAGACAGGAACGTAAGTAGACCGAAGAGTGAAGCCTTGTCTTCTGAGGTAAGCGTCATATCCACTGTCATGGTCAGTCGGTTTTATTGAGGTGGCATGACATAGTTAGTTCTCAATATCCCGCTACCAGGTGCTGAACGTTCTCAATCTCCCGGTACCTGGCCATGAAAAGGGTTTTGCAAGTAGCAGAATGTAGTCCAGAGAACGGAATGTGTTTTGTCGTAGCTTACAGCTTGGCTGCAATATATACACCTTTCGGTCCAACACATCCGCCCAGCATAGAACTTTTGAGTACCGGGTTAGCATTGCCTCTTCGATCCCTTCTCCTTAGCCAGTCTGCTCTGTTGCAACCTGTTATCCAGGATCACCACGTGGAGGTGTAGAAGGGTCTTGGTAGATTTGGTTCGCTGACCCTGACGATAGCAGTCAGCTATGGGTCGCTGACCGCTGCAGCTCATTCGTTCCTCAGCCTACATGATCCCTTTTTGAGTTGTACATCAAGGACTCACTTGACGGGGGACACCCACTTCTCCGTCGCTTCCTTCTGTCTTCGTGTCCCCCAGAATCTCTGCTGTTGTCCAACCTTGGTTCTGGGACTCAACTTGTTCAAATGGGAGCACGAAGAGATCTCGCGATTTACAAATACAAACAAGATAAGGACAGATACCGAGTCTAGCGACACGTCAGCTTGAGATCATGCAGTCTAATATCGCTACGTCGCGATATCAAATATCATATTGTTTAACAAGCGTGTGATATCTGCCGTGGACAGACCGTCGACACTTTAATCTGACTTGCTCACAGATAAATTGGGGTCGGTTTATGCAAGGTCACTACGGTCCTACAAAAATCTGAATCTATCAACCTGGACATGGCGGGGAATCTTAAGTGGGCTTTCATGGAAGGTCTGGGCCTTTATCTTGCGTTGTGTGTCTGGTTGGAAGCGGGCATTGGTGTTGTAGAAAGTTTGGGCCTTTATCTTGCGTTGTGTGTCTGGTTGGAAACGGGCATTGGTGTTGTAGAAAGTTTGGGTCTTTATCTTGTGTTGTGTGTCTGGTAGGAAGCGGGCATTTGAGTTGTAGAAAGTTTGGGCCTTCATCTTGCGTTGTGTGCCTGGTTGGAAGCGGGCATTTGAGTTGTAGAAAGTTTGGGCCTTCATCTTGCGTTGTGTGCCTGGTTGGAAGCGGGCATTTGAGTTGTAGAAAGTTTGGGCCTTCATCTTGCGTTGTATGTCTGGTTGGAAGCGGGCATTTGAGTTGTAGAAAGTTTGGGCCTTCATCTTGCGTTGTGTGCCTGGTTGGAAGCGGGCATTTGAGTTGTAGAAAGTTTGGGCCTTCATCTTGCGTTGTGTGCCTGGTTGGAAACGGGCATTTGAGTTGTAGAAAGTTTGGGCCTTCATCTTGCGTTGTATGTCTGGTTGGAAACGGGCATTTGAGTTGTAGAAAGTTTGGGCCTTCATCTTGCGTTGTGTGTCTGGTTGGAAGCGGGCATTTGAGTTGTAGAAAGTTTGGGCCGTCATCTTGCGTTGTATGCCTGGTTGGAAGCGGGAATTTGAGTTGTAGTGTCAAATGTGTAGTTTAGTAGGTGGTCTACGAGAGGGATGGTCGAGACGTGTGGTCGAGAGGGTGGGCTAGTGGGGCGGTCGAGAGGTGTGGCTCAGTGAGTGTTGTTAAAATGCGTTGACCCAGCTTGAGGTCGAGCGGAAGGTCGTGCAGGTGGTCGAAGAATTAGCACACCGGTTGTCTGACAAAGGGACGCAGCTTCAATCCATAATTACAGGTTTTCTTCACTCATGGATGAAATACAAACATAGCTTTAACATTGTGTGACAACTACCGCTGCAAGCGGCCTTTCAACCTCAGCCTTTTAAATATTCCTGGTGGAATATACATCGAAAGGATCGGTTTTTATTTATAGTTCTATATTGCATCGGTCGATTAGTGGATGATTGGTGGATAGTGAGTGGATGATCGGTGGATGATTTCTGGATGATTGGTGGATGATTTGTTGATGTTTTGTGGATGATTGGTGGATGATTGGTGGATAGTGAGTGGATGATTGGTGGATGATTTGTGGATGCTTGGTGGATGATTTGTGGATGATTTGTGGGTGATTGGTGGATGATTGGTGAATGATTGTGAATGATTGGTGCATAGTGAGTGGATGATTTGTGGATGATTGGTGAATGATTGGTGGATGATTTGTGGATGATTGGTGAATGATTGGTGGATGATTTGTGGATGATTGGTGGATGATTGGTGGATAATGAGTGGATATGTAATGTTCAATTGATTAGAGAGTCATTGAAGCACTGGCTTCTCACAACAAAGGGAACGGCTAGCTCCTGTGTATCAAACTGAAAATGGGTACCCGACATTGAATTAGAAAAAAAAATATGGCATCGAGCAATTGAACAAGCCACTTCAATGAAGAAAGCAACTGGTACCCCGTACAACGACATCTCTGACCTCTCATCCCTGATGGCAGTGTCTGCTAAGCAACTTCCTCTATTTCAAATGTTTATTTTAGTTTTAAATTCAGACTCAGGTTTGTTTTAGCGGAGTTACAGCATCTGTGTGTGGATCGATCTCTCTTCGAACAATTTGTTTACAGTTCTGTAACTTCAATTACTGTAAGCCCTCAACGACAACAGCACATCAATTCACATTCTCTTCCGAGGGGGTACAGCACCAAACAATAGAGACAAGATAGGACACAAGGGTCGAGTACCTAACTTTAGATCAAACCCCCTTTTCTCCAGACATCCGTAGATTACCGCCAGTCAGCTTCCTGACAGATGCTGAAATCAATACGCGGTTGCCAGACCCGGGGAACACTAGACGTCTCAGAGTTAGCTAGCTTAAGAGCATGTAACACTCTCATAGCCATGGTCTTAACATTAAAACACTTTATAGGACAAAAATGAAAAATGTTTTGTTCTTTTCTCTCTCTCTTGTCACGCTTAACATCGACGTAATTATCTAGTTATCCTCACTTAATACCCTAACTACTTTCACACCTCCACGCAGCAAGTCCCAGCAGTCCTGTCCGTTTACCTGTTGCCTTCTTGCCTCTTTACCTGGAGGTATATCTGTTTTCCTACCAACCTGTCTTCTTACCTACCAATCTGTCTGCCTACCAACCTGTCTACCTCTCTGCAAAATCTGCGTGCCTACGTGACTACCGACCTAGCTATTTCTCTCTCTACCACCAAGTCCATCTTACTACACATCAATCTACCTAATTCCCTTTCTGTCTGTCCAGCTATAGTAGTTTTGTTTGAATCTGTACATGTTCATTTCTCACAGGAACACACTCCCTCCCTCACAGAAACAGACCCACTCCCTCACAGAAACACACCAACTCCCTCACAGACACACATCCACTCCCGCACAGAAGTATACCCAATCTCTCACAATAACAGATTTACGTACTGTTACGCATACGTATCCTTTGCTCACTCAAACACACCCCTTTACATATATAACACACACCATAACGTTCACTCAAACACACCCCTTTACATATATAACACACACCATAACGTTCACTCAAACACACCCCTTTACATATATAACACGCACCATAACGTTCACTCAAACACACCCCTTTACATATATAACACACACCATAACGTTCACTCAAACACACCCCTTTACATATATAACACACACCATAACGTTCACTCAAACACATCTTTGCACTTTACACAAACACATTTACTCACACAACCACATCTACTCACTCACACAAACACATCTACTCACTCACACAAACACATCTACTCACACAAACACATCTACACAGTCACGCAAACAAACCGTCTCACTCAAACAAACACATCTACTCACTCACCCAAACAAACCCTCTCACTCCCACAATCACATCTACTCACTCACACAAACACATATACTCACACAAACACATCTACTCACTCACCAAAACAAACCCTCTCACTCACACAAACACATCTACTCACTCACATAAACGGGGCAACGTGGTCTAGTGGTTAGGTGACACAGCTCACAAACTGAAGTTGCCGGGTTCGATCCCAATCACAGCACCAGCTGTTACACCGGGAAGCAATCTCTTAGAAAATGCAGGAGGAAGCAGACCCTTACATAAAATGCTTGTCGAAGTCGGATGCACTGGGGCGACAGGCGCGAAATAAAAAAGCGTAGTGGAACGCTCACCGCCTTTGGGAATAGATAAAAATAAGGCGAACGAAAAAAATCAATAAAAAAAAACAAACACATCCACGCACCCACTCACTCACCCACCAACCAACGCATTCACACAACCCACACGCAACTACCCACTCCCTCACTCAGCCCACCCACCTCCTCACATAACCCCCTACCCCCCCCCCCCCCCCCCCCCCCCCTCAACACGAATCTCATAGCGACTTCCTCACGTCCACGTCATGACCTAAGCTAAACATCCCAATTTAGGCCAATCACAACGCGACACGTTACTGAATGCCCCCTAGCAGAGAGTAAAGCCCATTTTATCTGACGTTAGTAGACCCAACGATATCTGCCTGTACTAACCGACTTAATGAAAATGTCAACCCTGGCTTCCAGTGCTAATTGTATTCAGGTCATATCGTCCAAGGCTGCAGAGAAGTCCAGGAAGGAAGTTCCACTACTGGAAATAGCAATGATATCCTTCGGCCTTGTTCTCAGACGTTTTTTTTTTCTTTTGTTTTCTTTCTCCTGAATATTCTATAACTGTGTTTTAGTAGTTTTGCTAAGTTTTTTGGAAAGAAAGGAAAAGAAATAGTACGTTTCTGGAACAATTCAATGTGGAGAGAGTACTTCTGAAGGACATCAAAACGTGAAAAATACAATATTTTGGTCATGTCAAGCGAAATGACAGTATAGTGAAAGTTATATTCGAGGGTAGAGTAGAAAACAAGAGAGCCAGAAGGAAACAAGGGTACAGATGGACAGGCAACATCAAGATGTGATCGAGGCACAGTTTGACTGAGTGAATCAACCTGGCGCGGGGCCAAGACAGCTGGATCGAGACGGAACTTGATGATGATGTTAGTGATGGTGATAATGATGGTGATGATGATGGTGATAATGATGGTGTTGATGATGGTGATGATGATGGTGATAATGATGGTGTTGATGATGGTGATGGTGATAATGATGGTGTTGATGATGGTGATGGTGATAATGATGGTGTTGATGATGGTGATAATGATGGTGTTGATGATGGTGATGATGATGGTGATGATGATGGTGTTGATGATGGTGATGGTGATGATGATGATGATGGTGTTGATGATGGTGATGATGATGGTGTTGATGATGGTGATGGTGATGATGATGATGATGGTGATAATGATGGTGATGATGATGGTGATGATGATGGTGATGATGAAGATGACTGTGATGACGATGATATGTGGTAGAACTGTTGGTGTAATGTGGATGTTAACCTACAGTGTAGTATTTATCTCATCATAATTATCTGTGTTCTCTGTTAATATTCAAGGGCGGCGCCAGACTATATTGTGTCCTATGACAAGACTATGTATATGCACCACCCCTCTTCTACGCACCACAATCACGCGCTCCCCCTCCCAGCTCTCCACCCAGTCGCGACACGTCAAACCCACAAATAAAAAATTATTCTGCTTCGATTTTTTTTTTAAATGTTTTGTTTTATGTATAAAAAAACATGGCTCTCATTGGCACATGCTTGTCCAAGAAATTGTTCAATTGGTAATCACATTTGCTCAAGTTGTCCAAGCAGAATTTATGTTAAAAATACATCTATCATGTTCTTTGGTGAGACTAATCCCATTTCGATTTTCAAAAGATTTTCAATAAAGAGTATTTAAAAAAAAAAGTTTTGTTATCAATTTATTAACGACAGTTTTGATAGGTCTCTAGGAGAACTTAGAACAGTCAATTTCAAATTTTGAACTGTACATTTCCTCGGAGAAGAATAAAGTTAAGTCTTTTTAGTGTACTGGCTCAATACCCTCTGTATGTATAGGGGTATTGTCTGGCTGCGGAGGAAATCACTGTCAGCTGCAATCAAACGAAGAACCAACGACCTGGCAGTACACTGACTTCTTATTCCTGCAGTAGCCCAGAGAACACTCGGGGGATTGGTCTCATGGCATCATCCATGAAAGCTCTGCGCAGAATTCGGTGTCAGCAGAGGCTGTGACTGGAAACCAAGCATCGTCTATAAACATCCCGTGTCAGTCCAATTATCTTGTACGGCTTTGACACTTGAATGGTCTTAACGGAGATCAGAAGTAGGTCAAGGTCGTCCATATCGTCAACCAGAATCGTATCAGAGTTCGCTGGGAAGACCTAGTTACCAAGATCGTATCAGAGTTTGCTGGGAAGATTTAGTTACCAAGATCGTATCAGAGTTTGCTGGGAAGACCTAGTCACCAACATCGTATCAGAGTTCCCTGGGAAGACCTAGTCACCAACATCGTATCAGAGTTCCCTGGGAAGACCTAGTCACCAACATCGTATCAGAGTTCCCTGGGAAGACCTAGTCACCAACATCCAAGTCGCATGACGTACACAACTTCGAGCATTTTCTACGTAGCTCCCTACCTCAAGCAGTGAGGGCTCGATAGCTTCTGCACCTGCCCCTGTGAATCAAGGGCAGGAATATACCTCATCCTTCGATGAGTCATCTCCGGTCCACCCACACATCAACTGGATGAGACACACTGCCTCCACACCATCTACCCTGCGTGGTGCCTGTGGCAATGCGATCAATCGTAATCACGGAGGTCATCTCAACGTTCCCTGGTTGCCTAAGCGGACTACTTGACTTAACTTAACTTGACATAACTTAATCTAACTTCGCTATAATGGTTTAGAAGACTCTGCAGAGTCTGTATACAACCAGTTTCATTTACATGCCCTTGCTATAAAAGCTTTCAATCAATCAATCAATCAAACAATCAATCAAAGCCCGCTGTTCCTCTCGGTACATTGACAACATCTCGCCAGCATGCTGCTCTTTCTGCCTCTCTCCAGGTCTCATTACTTAACGTTCGCTCCATCTCACACTCTCCTCTCCGTGTATTTTTGGGTCTGTCTCTCTCTTTTCCTTTGAGGATTCCATGTAAGAGCCTGTCTGGCTATGCTAGACTGTGCCTTCCGCAGCGTATGTCCTATCCAGCCCCATTTTCTTCACTTAATCTGTTGTTCCAATGGATGTTGTTGGATCCTTTCCCCCAAGTCTTCATCCCTCACCATGTCCTGCCACTTTATGAACACAAGTCATCATCCCTCACCATGTCCTGCCACTTTATGAACACAAGCCTTCATTCCTCACCATGTCCTGCCACTTTATGAACACAAGTCATCATCCCTCACCATGTCCTGCCACTTTATGAACACAAGTCTTCATTCCTCACCATGTCCTGCCACTTTATGAACACAAGCCTTCATTCCTCCCCATGTCCTGCCACTTTATGAACACAAGCCTTCATTCCTCCCCATGTCCTGCCACTTTATGAACACAAGCCTTCATTCCTCCCCATGTCCTGCCACTTTATGAACACAAGCCTTCATTCCTCCCCATGTCCTGCCACTTTATGAACACAAGTCTTCATTCCTCTACATGTCCTGCCACTTTATGAACACACGTCTTCATTCCTCACCTTGTCCTGCCACTTTATGAACACAAGTCTTCATTCCTCCCCATGTCCTGCCACTTTATGAACACAAGTCTTCATTCCTCCCCATGTCCTGCCACTTTATGCCCATTATCCTTCACAGGCATCTGTTAACGAAGGACTAGAGTTTTTGTTGTATAACCATGTTCGTTCTCCATGTTTCCGCTCCATTCAACAACACTGACTTGACACTTGCGTTGAATATTCCAATTTTGGTGCGAATGTTCATTTCCTTGGATCTCCATATGATGTTTAGTGTCAGGAATACCCCTGGTGCCTTTCCAATTCAGATCCTTACGTCTGTACCTCCTCCTGATGTGTCTATTGTTCTGCCTAAATAGGTCAAGCTATCCACTTCCTCCAACTGCTCTCCCTCCAGCATGAATAGTTCTTTGCTGTTAGTGTTGAGTTTTCTTCTTGTTGATATTCAGTCTCAGTTTGTCCGATTGTTCTTTCACCCTATCAAGTTGCTCTTGCATTTGACTATGACGGTGTGACAAAAGTACCAGATCATCTGAGAAGTCCAGGTCCTCCAATTGTGACAATAGTGCCCACTGATTACCAGCTTTTTCCCCCTTTAATGGATGTGCTCACTATCCAGTCTATAGCTAACAAGAACAGGAAAGCTATGTGCATCCAAAATATTCTTAAATACATTAACTGTCCTTACCTCCATTGCTTCCTGTGGCAATGCATTCCAACATTCACCGCTCTCTGACAACAAATATTTCATAAAATTTAATCTGGATCTTTTTTTAGTTAATTTGGAGCTATGACCTCTTGTTCTTGTAGCTGGTTATATGTGGAAAAACTTGTTATAGTCTAATTGATCCTTTCGTTTGATTATCTTATAAACCTGTATTAAGTCACCTCGAACTCTTCTCTTTTCTAGACATAGCTTCCATCTCTTTACGATTTCCCTCTTGTAGGGCTGTTTACCTCTATTTTCCTACGCCTTTTCCCCCAATCTAACTTTCAGCGAGGGTGTTATATCTTATCATAAGACCGGCATATCTTATCTGTCCGACTTGATTTCGTTTCTAAATTCACTTTCCACCGCTGTATTTGGCAGAACACCTGACATCGAACGGATTACACCTGATTTAATAAAGCGCTGCGAGGCTGCACTGTTGCAACTCTTGTAAATGATGGTTTGTAAGTGCTGGAAAGACGCCACTTTACCTCAATATATGAGAGATGTACATATTGTAAAATTATACACAAGTAAAATCGATTAAAGTCCCTGTTATAACTATCGAGGCGCCTCTCCGCTCAACATTGTAGCCAATATCTTCGCTGGAGTAATCATACTACATTTACTGACACATCATCTCTTCACTAGAGTAATCCTACTACATTGACTGACACCTCATCTCTTCACAAGAGTAATCCTACTACATTGACTGATACATCATCTCTTCACTAGAGTAATCCTACTACATTTACTGACACATCATCTCTTCACTAGAGTAATCCTACTACATTTACTGACACCTCATCTCTTCACTAGAGTAATCCTACTACATTGACTGACACCTCATCTCTTCACAAGAGTAATCCTACTACATTGACTGATACATCATCTCTTCACTAGAGTAATCCTACTACATTTACTGACACATCATCTCTTCACTAGAGTAATCCTACTACATTTACTGACACCTCATCTCTTCACTAGAGTAATCCTACTACATTGACTGATACATCACCTCTTCACTAGAGTAATCCTACTACATTTACTGACACATCATCTCTTCACTAGAGTAATCCTACTACATTTACTGACACATCATCTCTTCACTAGAGTAATCCTACTACATTTACTGACACATCATCTCTTTACTAGAGTAATCCTACTACATTTACTGACACCGCATCTCTTCACTAGAGTAATCCTACTACATTTACTGACACATCATCTCTTCACTAGAGTAATCCTACTACATTGACTGGCACCTCAAGCCGGGTGAGAAGTGACACCAAAACGTTGAGGAATACGACCAAAGACACATGACGACACTCACCACTCGAAGATCACATCATCATGATGTAAGAGGCTACTTCTACTACTTTCATCAATTATGTAAGACATCAAATGATGTAATAGGCTACTTCTACTTTCATCAATCATGTAAGACATCATATGATGTAAGAGGCTACTTCTACTAATTTCATTAATCATGTAAGACATCATATGATGTAAGAGGCTACTTCTACTACATTAATCAATCATGTAAGACATCATATGATGTAAGAGGCTACTTCTACTACATTAATCAATCCTGTAAGACATCATATGATGTAAGAGGCTACTTCTACTACATTAATCAATTATGTAAGACATCATATGATGTAATAGGCTACTTCTACTTTCATCAATCCTGTAAGACATCATATGATGTAATGGGCTACTTCTTCTATTTTTATCAATCATGTAAGACATCCTATGATGTAAGACATCATATGATGTAATAGGCTACTTCTACTCCTGTAAGACGTCATATATGGTATCGTATTTTCCGCGAGTAACTCCCAAATCTTTTATTAATTTATACGAGGCGTGTTCAAATGAAACTGGACCAACGAAAAACTTGACAACGATGTAAAAGGTGGTGAGTGAACGCAGCAGTATACGCCTGACCTGGTCTCGGAAGATCTTACGTTAACTCACGTCCTTCTTTAAACATCGTTGTCCAGTTCTTCACCGTTGTCTTCGACACACTTTTGTCACTATACACTGTCTGCATTCTGCGATGAATGTCAAATGGTCTACATCCTTCATCTGTTAGAAACCGAATCACCGCTCGCTGATCAACTCTGGACAGATTCCGTATCACACCCGCCATGTTTTAAGTCGGAGGATTATGACATTTTGCAAACTTGACGGCTGTTTACACTAAAAAATACGTCATTATGCCTATCGCATGTATGTTCACTTTTTGTAGTTTGGTCCGATTTTATTAGAATACGTCTCGTATATAAGTAGATGTAGGCTTCAAATTATAAGTAGATGTAGGCTTCAAATTATAAGTAGATGTAGGCTTCAAATTATAAGTAGATGTAGGCTTCAAATTATAAGTAGATGTAGGCTTCAAATTATAAGTAGATGTAGGCTTCAAATTATAAGTAGATGTAGGCTTCAAATTATAAGTAGATGTAGGCTTCAAATTATAAGTAGATGTAGGCTTCAAATTATAAGTAGATGTAGGCTTCAAATTATAAGTAGATGTAGGCTTCAAATTATAAGTAGATGTAGGCTTCAAATTATAAGTAGATGTAGGCTTCAAATTATAAGTAGATGTAGGCTTCAAATTATAAGTAGATGTAGGCTTCAAATTATAAGTATATGTAGGCTTGAAATTATAAGTAGATGTAGGCTTCAAATTATAAGTAGATGTAGGCTTCAAATTAAAACCTTAACAGTGAGATAGAAATGAGAAAAACCATGCCTTTGTATTGTAACTGGCTAATATGGTTGCTAAGGATGTCAAGAGTGTCCTGTGCATGCCATCATGGTGTACACGAACAAAATCACGCCACAATTCCAGGTAAAAGATGCCCGTCCTACTATTGACACCAAAGAGAAGCAGTGTGCTATTATCCGTTATTTTGATCAGGGAAGAGGTGAAACCCTTAGAAATTCATCAGCGAATAAAGGTCATGTACGGTGATGTATGCTTTTCATCACAGCACGTGTAATTCACAGTCAAACGGCGATTTTCCTTTACAAATTGGTTAACGGCTGCAATCTTCTCTGGGGCTACTATTTCGAGTGTCAGACCCAGTCGTGAACAGTCTGTCACAGAACTCATCCCGTTTTTGAACTCCCAAGTCGACTCATACACTTGGAGTCATAAGGCATGCAGCACCGTATTGGACCTTCGTTCACCGATTAATTTTTATAGGTTTCAGCCCTTCGCTGCCTTAAAAACTGATAACAGAACGCTGCTACTCTTTCGTGCTCGCCAACAGTGGGGCGGCCATTTCTTCACTACAATTATGACGTAATGGTGTTAGTTTGCACCGTGATGGTACTTCTTCTTCTTCGTACGCAGTCAGACAGTAACCATTATTTTTTCGAAAAAAGCGGCGGTCATCCTGAGGCTCTCGCCACTGCCATAGAGCTTGTCTTGCAGTTCCACTGGTGATGGCCACATCTGCTCTCTCTGATCCTCGTATGTCGGGCAGTTCTGCAGCAGATGTTCAGCGGTCATTTTACAGGTACCGCACAACGTGATGGTACGTACACAACAGTTTTGGTATCCTTAGCAGCAAAATAATAACACGTTTCAACACAAAAGGCGAAAGATTGCAGAAGATTGGATAAATGAAATAATAATTCCAATTTGGAAAAAGGAAGATCACAAATGAGATTGCTCACAATGGAGAGGGATATCGCTCTTGAGCCACACTGGCAAATTATTTGGTAAAATCTTAGAAAAAAGCCTGCGTTACATCATCAAGCCGCTACTTCAAGACACCAAGATCAGATTTACAAAGAACAGAAGCTGTATGGATGTAATTTGTACTCTCAGACAATTGGTGGATAAATCAATTGAATACGATCAGAAACTGTATGTATCATATAATGGAAAAATGCAAGGAGGAATCGATCACAGATGCACTAAAGCAAACCAAATCCTTGGACAGATGTTAAAAATACTGAAGAACAAGCACGTAAAGACTGGCACAAAAAGAGCCATGTTCAACACGAGGTTCATGCCTAGACTATGATTCCAGAGTCAAACTTGGACACTGACAGAAACAAATCAGAGAACAATAGAGACAACAGACATGAAATGCCTGAGACGAATGCTAAATGTGACAAGATGGAACAGAATTAGAAACGAAGAAATCAGGAAACAGATGGACACAATTCAATAGATTGGTCATACATCGCGACAGAAATACAGCAATGTTCCAGACATGGCTCTATCACTTAAACACATCAGTGTCCCAGACATGGATCTATCACTTAAACACATCAGTGTCCCAGACATGGATCTATCACTTAAACACATCAGTGTCCCAGACATGGCTCTATTACTTAAACACAGCGGTACCATAGCTAGAGGCCGACCCCGCGAAAGATGGATTGACGGAATATCCGAGGTAGCCAGTTCCACCTTATACGAAGCGCACAGCAAGACGCTGTCCAGACCCAGATATCACTTATACACCTGACGCTGAAAGGCAAACCAATATCAGACAACATATAGATAGATTGTATGTTGCGTTTATAAATCCAGAAAAAGCTTTTCACCTGGTAGAAAAACAACATAAATGGACAATAGTGGCACACTATGGCGTAAACGATCAACGAATTAACCAATGCAAAACTTGTTACATTGATAACCAGTGCTCTGTTAGAACAATAACCAGTGCTCTGTTAGAACAATAACCAGTGCTCTGTTAGAAGAATAACCAGTGCTCTGTTAGAACAATAACCAGTACTCTGTTAGAACAATAACCAGTACTCTGTTAGAACAATAACCAGTGCTCTGTTAGAACAATAACCAGTGCTCTGTTAGAACAATAACCAGTGCTCTGTTAGAACAATAACCAGTGCTCTGTTAGAAGAATAACCAGGTTCTCGGAAAAATAAAATGTCACATCAAATCTGGAGTACGACGAGGATGTGTGCTATCCACGTTGTTATTCATGCCATATGTACACCAGATTTAGAAAGTCAACCCAAATGAATGTAGCAACATTGATGAACTTTTAAACGAACTTCTTTTCGATAACGGTCAAGCAGTCAAAACAACTTCAGAAATCCATTTGCAACATCATAGTGATAAAATAAATACAACATATAAACAAAACAGCATGACAATGTACGTCAAAAAAATATATAGAATAACCGATTAACTGGAGACATCACTATCTTCCTTAACAAGCAGCAAATCAAACAGGTGAAAGATTCCACGCCATTTGGAACAGGTTATCAGCAGACTGGAGAATCACAGCAGACATGCAACAAAAATGCAATCAGGCAAATCAGATCATCGGACAGTTAACTCCAAAACTTCATTGACAATAATTGTCAAAAGAGCTTTATACAACACGATCTTCGTTCCGACAACATGCTACCAATCTAAAACTGGACACTGACACCAAATGTAAAACAACACATCGTAACAGCAGAAATGAAATGTCTACGAAAAATATTGGGCGTAACAAGGAGAGAAAGGATCAGAAACGATGACATCAGGAGACTAGTGGGAACAACACCAGTATTAGACTACATTAAGAGACAGCAACTGAAATGGTTTGGCCACGTAACGAGGCTACCACCACACAGCACACCCCCCCCCCCCCACACCCCCCCAATAAGCAATGCTACTTAGACACAACGGATTCAAAGCCAAGGGCCGACCACGAAAAATATGGCTAACGGAAATATCTGAGGCGGTGAATGCCACTGTGTATGAGGCATACAGTCTGAGGCGGTGAATGCCACTGTGTGTGAGGCATACAGTCTGAGGCGGTGAATGCCACTGTGTATGAGGCATACAGTCTGAGGCGGTGAATGCCACTGTGTATGAGGCATACCGTCTGATGCGGTGAATGCCACTGTGTATAAAGCATACTATCTGAGGCGGTGAATGCCACTGTGTATGAGGCATACAGTCTGAAGTGGTGAATGCCACTGTGTATGAGTCATACAGTAAAGCTCCTGCTAGAGATCTCTCCATAACATGCCGCTGAAAGGCATACCAGGATAAGCGAATGGAAGAAAATAAAGAAAAACAATGACAATACAAAGGCATGGTTATCTATTTGCTCTCCCACTCTTAAGATTGTCGTTTGGACCGCCCTTCTGCATGTTTATAGATTTCTGACTTTTCTCCAGCTCTTTGCTGATTGTCCATGTTTTCCCTCCATACAGTACCGACGAGTCTAAATAACAATCACGCACATTTTTAATTGATTAATGCTTTGTTGTGTTGTTCGTATTAGTGTTACCTTGACGACAACAGATGTATTCAACCCTATTCCTTATCCTGGTTTCTGTTTCCTACCTTCACCCTGAGATATGGCATGGGCGACAATCAACAACCGAGCTGGTCAGTGACACACGTGATAGTAGTGGGTGGAGATAATCGCCAAACCGGCAGGGCACCTGATGGTTATGATATTCCACCATTCCCCCCACCCCCGATAATACATTTCCAAGATGTGAGACACCGTTGAAGACTTCTAGAATTTAATCATTAATTCTTTTCTGTACAGCGCATTTCTCGTCTACTCGTTTAATTATCACAGTTTTGTTTTCGGTCTTCTTTCAGAGCATTCTTTTATATTTCAAATACTTGAATTGTGTTCTTTACTTCAATCCATTATTCTGTATCTCTTGTTCAGTTTGAGTCCGAAGAAAGCTGTCACCTCGATATCAGATTATTTACTGATACTCGCTCGATAATGAATCCTTACATTTCCTTTCAAAAATGTCTTCTGTGTTAATGTTAAGCAGACAAAGGGACAGTACCCAACCTCGCCGCACTCCTATTGTTTGTTCATCTATTCTCCGTGAGATACCTCTGCCAGATCTGACAGTCAGTTTGTCCTGAGTTTAGGTTCCAGACGATTCGTGTGTCTATGTTTTCCAGACATGTAATTAGTTACTTATACCGGAACAGAATGAGTTCATTAGGTACAGATCTGTGGACATAATTGGTCAATATTTGTTCTGTCTCCCTCTGTCAGTATGTCTATCTCTCCCTGTCTACCTCTATCTGTCTGTTCTTCTTCTTTTTTTTCTTCTTCTTCTTCTTCGTCTTCTTCTTCTTCTTTTACTACTACTACTACGTTCGTTCTCAATCTCCCGCTACCAAGCCCTGGACAGGGCTTTGCAAGTAGCAGGATGTAGTCCAGAGAACGGTACGCGTTGTGTCAGTATTTTACAGCTTGACTGCGATATTTGCACCTTCAGCACCGACACATCCGTCTTCAGCAGCTTCATGTCTGTCAATCGCAGTCTGCCTGTCTATCTCTCTATCTACCTCTCTCTCTCTCTCTGTCTACCTTTGTCTCTGTCTGTCTATCTCTCTCTGTCTGTCTATTTCTCTCTGTCCATTTCTATATATCTCTGTCTGTCTGTTTCTATCTTTCTGTTCTGTCCGTCTGTGTAGCGATTAACAAGTGTCAGGTGGCAACGAAGAAAACTGGTCCAACAACTTTCACAAATCTCAGTCCTGGAACAACTAAATTTCTTACACATCTTCACCGACGGCAGCGCCTACAAAGAGATTACCCTCCCTTTTGTTCCTGTGCGTATTTGTTCAGGTTATGTTAGCATATGTGTTCATACATACCACATGAAAGCGTGGAGTTCACAACATGAAAGATGGAGTTCACAACATGAAAGCGTGGAGTTCACAACATGAACGCGTGGAGTTCACAACATGAAAGCGTGAAGTCAATATCATGAACGCGTGGAGTTCACATGATGAAAGTGTGGTGTTAATATCATGAAAGCGTGGAGTTTACAACATGAAATCTTGGTGTTAATATCATGAAAGCGTGGAGTCAATATCATGAACGCGTGGAGTTCACAACATAAAAGCGTGGTGTTAATATCATGACAGCGGGGAGTTCACAACATGAAAACGGGGAGTTCACAACATGAAAGCGTGGAGTTCACAACATGAAAGCGCGGAGTTCACAACATGAAAGCGTGGAGTTCACAACACGAAAGCGTGGAGTTCACAACATGAAAGCGTGGAGTTCACAACATGAAAGCGTGGAGCTCACAACATGAACGCGTGAAGTTCACAACATGAAAGCGTGAAGTCAATATCATGAACGCGTGGAGTTCACATGATGAAAGTGTGGTGTTAATATCATGAAAGCGTGGAGTTTACAACATGAAATCGTGGTGTTAATATCATGAAAGCGTGGAGTCAATATCATGAAAACGGGGAGTTCACAACATGAAAGCGTGGAGTTCACAACATGAAAGCGCGGAGTTCACATGCTATATAATTGTAATGTTTTGCCTTTTTCGTGTTCGTCTTCTTCTCTTCTCCTGATCCTCAGGGCAGGCTAAGAAATCCCCTAGCAGACACTGCTGTCAGAGATAAAGTGTTAGAGGCTTCAGTGTGATAGTTTCCAGGAGCCGTATGGACATCAGTCCTCGACTAAGAAGCAACGCGTTCAAATCCTATATTTAAAAAAACAGTTTTTTTTAAAAACATAATTGGAGATAGAGTAAAAAGTTAAGCTGTGACTGTTTGGGGCCTGAAGGGAAAGGCGGCCTTTCTTCCTCACCTCTACAAATTCTCTCGCTGGGCCTCGGTAGAAGGAGTAACCATGTTAGTGATTGTTAAATAGAGTATATAGGGACGGCGTGGCCTAGTGGTTAAGTGACACGGCTCACAACCATAAGGTGCTGAGTTCGATCCCCATCACAGCACCGGCCGTTACCCCGAGGAAGCAAACCCTTAGAACATGCAGGAGGAAGCAAACCCGGAGAACATGCAGGAGGAAGCACACCCTTAGAACATGCAGGAGGACGCAAACCCTTAGAAAATGCAGGAGGACGCAAACCCTTAGAACATGCAGGAGGAAGCTAACCCTTAGAAAATGCAGGAGGAAGCACACCCTTAGAACATGCAGGAGGAAGCTAACCCTTAGAAAATGCAGGAGGAAGCACACCCTTAGAACATGCAGGAGGAAGCACACCCTTAGAACATGCAGGAGGAAGCACACCCTTAGAACATGCAGGAGGAAGCACACCCTTAGAAAATGCAGGAGGAAGCTAACCCTTAGAACATGCAGGAGGAAGCTAACCCTGAAAACATGCAGGAGGAAGCAAACCCTTAGAAAATGCAGGAGGAAGCACACCCTTAGAAAATGCAGGAGGAAGCACACCCTTAGAAAATGCAGGAGGAAGCAAACCCTTAAAAAATACAGGAGGAAGCAAACCCTTAGAAAATGCAGGAGGAAGCAATTCTTTGGAAATGCAGGAGGAAGCAGACCCATACATAAAATGTATGCTGAAGGAGGATGCACTGGCCGACAGGCGCAAAATAAAAACCACAGTGCAACGCACACCGCCTTGGGGATAAGAGATCTAGGCGAACGCACAAAAAATAAACAATTAGAGTATATGTGTGTGTCCTTCCTTCTCTTGCATTTAGACATATAAACCGTTTACAGCTGGGTCGACAGGTCGTGACAGAAATGGGAAAATCACGCGTTACTCGCTTTTGTATTCTGATATCATATATTTTTTATTGAGGTTGGTCCCGACGACCCGTTCCTCAGCATAGCTGTGGGTCCATACTTTGTCTCTAAGGGATCCTCTTGTTGGAGCATAAAGTCCAGTGGGTGGTTAGCACTTCTCCAGAGACGTTTTGTCGTGTGTTGTTGGGGGTAGCAAGGGGAGACTGACCAACGCATTGGAGTCCTGTCTTACCTCGGGAACCAGGCTGCTGTCGCCGTGCTCCATCGACCATCGTTTCGTCACAGCATGTCACCTGTTCATGTATGCTGTGCCTTGTCTGTAAAGATTACCGCATCATTCACCAAGGACAATCGTCTTATGTCAGGATTGTGAAGGTTTTGCATACTTTGGTTTCGGAGAGTCATTCCGACAAAGCGCTTCTGAAGAGAGGCCTGGGTCACTCTCAATTTATCCTCCAGTGATTTTGTTAGTGTCCATGTCTCAGCTCCGTAGCACATGACAGGGAGCACAGTGAGACTGAAGAGAGAAGCTCGTAGGTTCTGGTCTTGGCAACCGTCTAGGACCGTGTTGATGAACGAAAAGGCTGTCCAGCCCCCGTCTGCGACATGTCATTTCGTTCCTACCATTGACGAGTCAGCATGTTGTAATCAGCTAAGTACCTCCTCATCTTACTCACCTGGCATCTTCCTACCACTTTTTGACGTATTCCCCCGTTCCTCTTTCATATTTTATCTCATCATTGAGTTGCCCCTAATGAATTCTTTTAGGACGTAACTTAGGATTAGTTTATGTGTTCGACTTAACGCCATATTTGGACTACACCGATTCATATGGGTTTTAAAACCCACTTTATTTGAATTGTTAGTACTGCTGCAATCCCTCCACGTGAAGGCCAGTTCTTTTCAAACAAGTTGATGTAGTGGCAGTTCTTCAAGTTGATGTAGTGGACAGTTCTTCAAGTTGATGTAGTGGACAGTTCTTCAAGTTGATGTAGTGGACAGTTCTTCAAGTTGATGTAGTGGACAGTTCTCCAAGTTGATGTAGTGGCAGTTCTTCAAGTTGATGTAGTGGACAGTTCTTCAAGTTGATGTAGTGGACAGTTCTTCAAGTTGATGTAGTGGACAGTTCTTCAAGTTGATATAGTGGACAGTCCTTAAAGTTGATGTAGTGGACAGTTCTACAAGGTTCCCAAATAACGTTGCATGGAGGTACGCCCCCGTGGGCCAGTGCTCAGTACGCAGTTGTCTAAACATATTACAGTAATGTAGGATATTTGCAGCTGTCTACACCACTTGTCGCCACCTACGTAAAGATGATGGGGCCAATTCTAGTCGGTGTAAGTGGTTATTTAATATGTTGTAATTTTCTGATGTGGAACATTCCAACTTTCTCCACTAAATCAATGCAGTGATAGTTGTCTCTCGTTTGGTGACTTTCCTTATGGCTTGGACACGTGTCTTCTTTAATTGGAAAGTGATGGTTTTATCGGTCCGTTCTGGTGTTGCTTCCTTTGTTCGATAACCTGTCCGCTCTCTCGCTTCGTGATACGCCATAGTGTGCCGATATCCACTGGGGCACTAAGTGTGACGATATCCACCGTGGCACTATTGTGACGATATCCACCGCAGCACTAGTGTGACAATATCCACCGCAGCACTATTGTGACGATATCCAATGTGTCACTATTGTGACGATATCCAATGTGTCACTATTGTGACGATATCCAATGTGTCACTATTGTGACGATATCCAATGTGTCCCTAGTGTGACGATATCCACCGCAGCACTAGTGTGACTATATCCACCATGGCACTACCTATCTCTATGAAGTTTAGTTTCCCTAAGGCTTTTGTAAGTTAAGTTACTTTATTGTTCCTGGAGCTTTCTTTCCAAGCCAGTAGACTATTCCACACTCAGAAGACGTTCTCTTTATGCGAATAGCGGGGTATGCAGTGTCACATATCCGGGAAATTATTGTTATAGCCACAGCTGGGTTTCATCAGTAGGTTAGCCGTATTTTACGACATGCTCTCAGCCTGGCAGTGATCCAATTGTCGTCACATAGATTCACCAAAACCACAAAAAAATTGTGCTCCAATACGAACAATCATTTCCCACGACGCGTTTGAGTGTTGAGGGCCGCTCCAGCAGTTGTCGTCTCGAGTCTGGAACTCCACGTCACGAACAGCATGTGCTTAATTCTCGAACGCGGCTCGTTGCTCTTCTCAAGCTGCTCTGACTGACGTGACCATGTCACAAACACACACGGCAGATAAGCCAGTTCCCCACTTGTCAGAGGCGTGTATTCTGGCTGTGAACGTTTGGATCAAACCAGTCAGGGTTGATGACGATCTCAAGGCCCAATGGTCCTAAACTCACCCAACAAGGAGGCCTGTGTCAGATCAGGATAGGTCACATTGAGGCATTTTAGATGCCCTAAAAACCTCATGACTAATAGTGGCAGAGTGGGTAGGACTCTTGTTCCTCAGGAAAATGGTGCAGGTTATGTTAAAAATTGGCGACAAACTATGGTTTTTGGGATTGGGGAGCAGGGAAGTTCGCTCTCTTATATTTTGATAGGACAGCCTGGACAATCTGGTCCTTCAACATGCAGAATCCAACCCTTCCCATGTGTAATCCGGCACTCGAACATGATTAATCTGGTCCTACAAAAATACATTTTCGGCCTTCGATCATTTAAGTGTATCACCCAACCTACCAACATGTATAATCCCCCCTCCCCCACCAAAATGTATAATCCGGCCTTCAAACAAGTATAATCCGCCACCAACCAAGATGTATGATCCGACCCTCCTGCATGTACAATCCGGCCCACTAACATGTATAATCCGCCCCCCCCCCCCAACATGTATAATCCGGCCCTCAAACAAGTATAATCCGCCACCAATCAAGATGTATGATCCGACACTCCTGCATGTATAATCCGGCCCACTAACATGTATAATCCGGCCCTTCTACATGTATAATCCTCTTTCTCTTCTCCAACGTGTATTTTCCGGCCCTCTAACATGTATAATCCGGCCATCCTACATATATAATCCGGCCCTCTAACATGTATAAACCAGCCCTCCATGTATAATCCGGCCCTCTAACATGTATAAACCGACCCTCCCACATGTATAATCCGGCCCTCTAACATGTATAAACCAGCCCTCCGTGTATAATCCGTCCCTCTAACATGTATAATCCGGCCCTCTAACATGTATAATCCAGCCCTCTAACATATATAAACTGGCCCTTCTACATGTATAATGCGACCACTCTAACATGTATATTCCGGCCCTCTAACATGTATAATCCGGCCCTCCTTCATGTATAATCCAGCCCTCCTTCATGTTTAAACGATCACCACGCCACCCCGAGTGTGTATCTTCCGGCCCTCTAACATGTATAAACCTAACCCAGAACCCAATGTGCACGGTCCGGCCCTCTGGCGCGAATAGTCCTGTCCAACAATGTTTACACTCTGGAACGATAAAGCGTCGATTCCGGTCCTTACACGTACACAGAGCAGTGGAGACAACGTAAGGTCAGGCGACACATACTCAGGATCAGGGTCAGGCAAAACAAACTCAGAGTCAGGGTCAGGCAAAACAAACTCCGAGTCTTGCTAAGCAAACTCAGGGCCAGGCTAAACAAAATCTGGGGTCTTGCTAAGCAAACTCAGAGTCAGGCAAAACAAACTCTGGGGTCTTGCTAAGCAAATTCAGGGTCAGGCAAAACAAACTCTGGGTCTTGCTAAGCAAACTGAGAGTCAGGCAAAAGAAACTCTGGGTCTTGCTAAGCAAACTCAGAGTCAGGCAAAACAAACTCTGGGTCTTGCTAAGCAAACTCAGAGTCAGCCAAAACAATCTCTGGGTCTTGCTAAGCAAACTCAGAGTCAGGCAAAAGAAACTCTGGGTCTTGCTAAGCAAACTCAGGGTTAAGGTCAAGTGAACAAATTGACCAAGATCTTACGTCCCTTCTATGTAGTTATTTATAGAAACGGGTTATTTCTTGGCAGTCTGGATAATCAGGTGGTGATCGACGTGATCCCCGTTTAATGAGCGAGTTGCAGAGAAAGAATAGCATAACACAACCGCCTAGAGGATCAAGTCCACCTTCACCAGCGTGCTCGGGATGTGAAAAGAGCTACAACAACCCGCAAGTTAACACTCTTTTCAGGGCGCACCCAAGAGCAGTAGATGTAGTTGTAGTTGTTCAATGCCCACAAATTGCCTGGTTACTATTTCGTACGCCATTGATTTGGCGAATGTATGTGATGTGCCCCCATTGAGTTAAACTTAATTGGTATAGTACAAACGTATATTTTTTATTCAGTATATAAATATATATTAATCATACTAATATATGCAGTGGTCCGCCGGGGTCTTATGTATGACAAGAACAAGGATAGCACCACTGGCCCACAGAGAGCATGTCGTACGAGGTGACTAACATGGCATAACAACGGTCAGGGTTAAGTGGTTTGTTTAGAGCAGCATAGATGGCGCATAACAGGCTGCGGGTCTGCTATGGTCTACTGTTTGAGTCTATTAAGATGGATTCGGTTAACCACCCTCCGCGGCACTTGTCCCAACGTAGCGGAGTAATACGCTGCTCGAGTCTAGCCCACTACGCAGGAAATCCTCGTCCCTGCTACATCCAGCTCAGACCAGAGCTGGGACCTGCACAGGGGGTAATCTGTCCCTGTAGAAGTACAGGAGGTCTAGGTGGGACCTGCACAGGGGGTATCTGGTCCTGTAGAAGTACAGGTCGTCTAGGTGGGACCTGCACAGGGGGTATCTGTCACGCAAGATGTACGGGTCGTCTAGGTGGGACCTGTACAGGGGGTATCTGTCCCTGTAGAAGTACAGGAGGTCTAGGTGGGACCTGCACAGGGGGTATCTGGTCCTGTAGAAGTACAGGTCGTCTAGGTGGGACCTGCACAGGGGGTATCTGTCACGCAAGAAGTACGGGTCGTCTAGGTGGGACCTGTACAGGGGGTATATGTCCCTGTAGAAGTACAGGTCATCTAGGTGGGACCACCACAGGGGCATTTGTCCCTGTAGAAGTACAGGTCGTCTAGGTGGGACCAGCACAGGGGCATGTGTCCCTGTAGAAGTACAGGTCGACTAGGTGGGATCGGCACAGGGGCATGTGTTACGGTAGAAGTACAGGTCGACTAGGTGGGATCGACACAGGGGCATGTGTTACGGTAGAAGTACAGGTCGACTAAGTGGGACCTACACAAGGGCCCCTGTCCCTGTAGAACTACAGGTCGACTAAGATCCAAGGATATATGCAATTTGTTTAATCGATACTTTTATTTAAAATTAAATCCGCGTGCCCGTCAAGATTGCAATGTGGCCCTCAAATTTTAACACTGCTGATGTAGACGATCCGTCTGGAAACTTAAGTTAGGAATTATTACATGGATACTTTGTATACAATATGTTCAATTTCTCACTCAGCATTGCAAACCCTTACAATTTATTTTTTTTTAAAACTACTATTTACCTAGGATTTGAACGTGTTTATTCTTAGTCAAAGACTAATGTCTAAGCGGCTACTGGAAGCTAGCACACTGAAGCCTCTAACACTTTATCCCTGACAGTAGTGTATGTAATGGGAGTTAATTAACCTGCCCGGAGGATCAGAAGAAGAGAAGAAGACGAACACGAAACAAGGCAAATCATTACAGTTTTATCGTATGTATGTGAACTTCCGGATTTCATGTTGTGAACTCCCCGCTTTCACGTTGTGAACTCCATGCTTTCATGTTGTGAACTCCACGCTTTCACATTGTTAACTCCACGCTTTCATGTTGTTAACTCCACGCTTCCATGTTGTTAACTCCACGCTTTCCTGTTGTTAACTCCACGCTTCCATGTTGTGAACTCCATGCTTTCATATTGTGAACTCCACGTTTTCCTGATGTGAACTCCACGTTTTCCTGATGTGAACTCCACGCTTTCATGTTTTGAACTCCACGCTTTCATGTTGTGAACTCCATGCTTTCATGTTGTGAACTCTACGCTTTCATGTTGTTAACTCCACGCTTTCATGTGATATGTATGAACACATCGGCTAAAATAACCTGAACAAATACGCCCAAGTACAAAAGGGAGGGTAATCTTTTTTGTAGGCACTGCCGTCGGTAACGATGCGTAAGAAATGTAGTTTAAATTGTAAAGCTTTCACAATTTGAAGGCCAGAGGCGATGCTCCTCGTGCTGCATGTGGCCCGTAAACCGCATGACTGTGGCCCGTGTTTTTGGATGATGATAGCCATTAGAGAGAATGGAGAGAGAGAGAGTGTGGAGAGTGAGTGGAGAGAGGCAGCTGTCTTGCGGGGAAAGATCACGTTAGATCAGGATAGTGTTTGAACACCTCGCAACGATTAACCTTCAGCTGCCCGTGCAGGAATCGGAAACTAATGCCAGCCATATCGAGCAGATGGTCTCAATTACGCGCGCTTATAGAGTTCTTGTTGTTGGAGACAGGGGCTATCATTCGGGAGCAGGGAACGTAGGAAGATACCCCAATTACTACGTCTGATACTTCTAGAACCTAATATCTGGTACCCGCCATTAGGGGCTCTTGTTATAATCTGGCGAATGGTAGTTTATCGTGTGATAGGCTGTAGTGCCGTGAGGCAGTATGTCGTATCATGAGGTAGTCTGTCGTGAGGTAGTCTGTCGTATCATGAGGCAGTCTGTCGTGAGGCAGTCTGCCGTGAGGTAGTCTGTCGTATCATGAGTTAGTCTGTCGTGAGGTAGTCTGTCGTGATGTAGTCTTTTGTGAGGCAGCCTGTCATGAGGCAATCTGTCGTGAGGCAGTCTGTCGTGAGGTAGACTGTCGTGAGGTAGTCTGTCGTGTCATGTGTTAGTCTGTCGTGTTAGAATGTTTGGGGAACGTTATAAACAGCAAGGAGGGGAACTGGCGACCACACCTCACATAGGCTGTGGGAACTGGGCACCCCACCGCACATAAGCTGCAGGAACTGGCCACCCCACCTCACATAGGCTGCTGCTTATTCCATACAGATTTTATCTCCATCCCCAACGGCAAATGTTGCCATGGGACCCACCTTCACTTTAAAGTAGGGAACCAACGGTGTTACCGGGACCTGACAGGAATACACAGTAAACACACACTGTAACCTACCGGGCATGTAAGAGGTGACTAAAACCGCTGGGCATGGGGTCGGTAGTCCTACCCTGTAGGACCTACGAGCCACGAGATTTAGAAACGATCTCACACACCGATGCCAATATCGAACTTGTAGCCATAACCATGAACACATTCTACAGGAATGCCCACTCTATAGGGGAAATGAGATGCCAGACCTGGCCAGAGGTTGCGGAGCTGAGACAAAAGTTGTGGGGCAGCCGCTCCGACCTGGTGAAGACCACAGACTTTATCATAGCGACTGGCCTGCAGATATAGCATGACCAAAAGATCCTGAGCGCAAAGAAGAAGAAGAAGAAGAAGAAGAAGAAAAAGAAGAAGAAGAAAGGAAGGCTCTTCACCACGTGGAAGAGGACTCTGCACTTCCTGGTCAGAGCGGAAGTTGTCTATGCAGTTGATGTGTTTGACTTTTCGTTGTCCTACAATTCTTCCTCCGCCATCTTTGGCACGTGATGTTGACAGTATTCAAACACATACCCTCTCGCCCACATTGACACACACACACACACGCACACATACACATTGTCTGCTGTCTGGTATGTGCTTCTAGCTGGATTGTCAATGCCCACTTTTATGCCACATGATTGTGTGTGATGTTTGCTCCTAGACCGTTACTTCAAGATCTGTCCGATGCTTCGTCTTACAGCTGCAGCGCTCTCTGTAAAATGTTAGGCATTGAAACGCTCTCCCTAGGCCTGTCTATATCCCGGGCCAAAACCAAAGTTCCAAACCTCATTTCCGACACAGCACCCCAGGGTATTAAAGCTCAAGGTCACACTGCAACGGGCACCAACGAATTCATTTATCCCGGTAGCATGATATCATCCAATGGCACAGTGGTCCCGATATGTCAAGGCGGATCGGACTAGCTGCGACGGCTATACACGACCTCTAATGTGTGTGAAGTAAGGGCAAGGTTTCCCTCGGGGACAAAAATCCGCATCTACCAGTCCTGCGAGGTCCCAGTATGCGTGGTCCCAGTATGCGTGGTCCCAGTATGCGTGGTCCCAGTCCTGCGTGGTCCCAGTATGCGTGGTCCCAGTCCTGCGTGGTCCCAGTATGCGTGGTCCCAGTCCTGCGTGGTCCCAGTATGCGTGGTCCCAGTCCTGCGTGGTCCCAGTCCTACGAGGTCCCAGTATGCGTGGTCCCAGTCCTGCGTGGTCCCAGTCCTGCGTGGTCCCAGTCCTGCGAGGTCACAGTATGCATGGTCCCAGTCCTGCATGGTCCCAGTATGCGTGGTCCCAGTCCTGCTACACGGCTCCGAAACCTGGACATTGCTGAACCATGACATACCGAGACTGGAAGCCTTTCACATGCGAAACCAGCGGCTTATCCCGGGCATCCGATGACATGACTACATCCACAATGTGGAGATCTCTGCTAAAACAGGCCTCCACCTAATCTCAGAGACACTTGACCACCGCCAAGTTTCTTTGTTCGGTCATGTTGTACGGCTTGACCAGAAAACCCCTGCCCTCAAGATACTACACAAGTCGTTCCCGAGCTCCAAAAGTCTCCCCCCGACCGGTTGGAGCCTCAGAAGGGACCGTCCCCGAACAGTATGGCTCCAGCAAATAGCAGCATCCTGAGCCGTGAACGAGGCAGGGAACCACGCTACAGCAGTGGGTCATGGATGTAGCGAGCCTCAGACGCCAAAGCGAACATTATTACTATTCGCCTAACCTACTGAATGATCCACCCACTGACGTAGTTAGGTGACGTGGCAAAGCTCCAGTCGCGCTCTGTCTTAGACCAGATGTAGTGTTCTGGTTGTTGCAGGCATGCATGGTGTAGGACTTTTCTTGGGGCATCTATCCCTTTTCGACATAGTCATCCTCGTGCTCTAAACCAGATCTTATTGTGCTGTAAGTGTGCAGTGGATGTTGACCAGATTGCATAATAACGAGTTGATCAAACCGTATATTTTCGGTGTCGAAATATATTCAGTACAAGCTCACCACGTATCTAATGCCCTCATAAGTCACCATACATATACTGCCCTCACATCTCACCATACAAATACTGCCCTCACATCTCACCATACAAATACTGCCCTCACATCTCACCATACAAATACTGCCCTCACATCTCACCATATATATATATAATGTTCTCACAAACTCACGATATATTTAATGGCCCCCATTTCTTCCCATGTATCTAATGTTCCAATTTCTCCCCATGTATCTAATGTCCCAATTTCTCCCCATGTATCTAATGTCCCAATTTCTTCCCATGTATCTAATGTTCCAATTTCTCCCCATGTATCTAATGTCCAAATTTCTCCCCATGTATCTAATGTTCCAATTTCTCCCCATGTATCTAATGTCAAAATTTCTCCCCATGTATCTAATGTCCCAATTTCTCCCCATGTATTTAATGTTCAAATTTCTCCCCATATATTTAATGTCCCCACTTCTCACTTCACCTTTCCCGGTTTCCCCAATTAATTGCCTTATACGTTCTATTTGACAAAGCGTTGACTTTCCTCACCTGTACCCCCTGGTAACTACCTAACCAGACTTTGATAGCCCCGCTTGGTATAAACAGACTGCTTATCAGTTGTTGCTTTACTGTCAAGCTAATATTCAGGTACAACCATAGCCGGTAGTTGATAAATGACATCAACGGCTGCGTGGCATCTAGTGTGACATCATGTCTGCCTTCCAACTTATACGAAAATATTTGTCCAGGTATTTGCACTCCTGTGTCTGCTTCAGTTTGAGATTATTCGCATGCAGGTTAAGTGGACTTTGTGTTATGCTAATCATCAAACTTTCTCCCTTTGATGTCGTTAATCGTCTTATGATATCTTCCACATGTATAATCAAGTGCATGAATTTACTTTTGGAGTCTAAATGTATCCTCGTACTTTAGGCTTTGGTTGTCTATAAAGAGTAGTTCATACAGCATAAGGTCATATTTTTTTCAAAGTTCTTATGTCATTAGTTTCTGTCTGATGTTATTAGTTCCTATCTGATATTAGTTCCTCTCGGATGTTAGTTCCTGGTATAAGTTCCTGTCTGATATTAGTTCCTGTCGGATGCTATTAGTCCCTCTTTGATGTTAGTTCATCTTTGATATTAGTTTATCTCTAGTGTAATTAGTTTATCTCTGATGTTAGTTCATGTCTGGTGTTATTCGTTTCTCGGTGGTGTTATTAGTTCCTGTCTGATTGTCTGATGTTGTTAGTTCATGTCAGATATTATTAGTTCATGTCTGATATTATTAGTTCCTCTCTGATGATGTTAGTTCTTTCCTGATGTTGATATTTCATGTCTGATATTAATACCTCTACGATATTACTTCCTCTATGATATTAGTTTCTCTCTAATATTAGTTCCTTTCTGGTGTTATTAGTTCTTCTCTGATGTTGTTAGTTCCTCTCTGATATAGTTTCTCTATGATATTAGTTTCTCTCTGATGTTATTAGTTCCTCTCTGATGTTATTAATTCCTCTCTTATTTTAGTTCATCTTTGATATGAGATCCTCAACAACATGATTTCCTCTTTGATGTTATTAGTTCCTCTCCGGTGTTATTTGTTCCGTTCTGATATAAGTTATCCTATAATGTTATTAGTTCTTTTTTGTTAATAGTTCCTCTCTGATGCTATTAGAGCATGTCTGATACTATTGGTTCCTTTATGATGCCACATTTCATCTCTAATAATATTTGTTTCTCTCTGATGTTATTAGTTCCTCTCTGATGTTATTAGTTCCTCTCTGATGTTATTAGTTCCTCTCTGATGCTATTAGTTCCACTCTGGTGTTCCTCACATCTATTTCGCACGATTAATTCACTCTGTTTTTTTTTTAAATCAAGGACGTCTTATAGAAAGTTCTGCTGTCAGGGATGAATACATGATTGTACTAAGCCTCATCTTCACATAAGCCTCCCCCTCTCATAAGCATCACCCTCTCATCAGCCTCATCATCCCATAAGCCTCATCTTCCCATAAGCCTCATCATCCCATAAGTCTCATCTTTCCATAAGGCTCATCTTTCCATCAGCCTTATCATCTCATAAGCCTCATCTTTCTATCGGCCTCATTTTCCCGTACGCCCCATTCCATTCTCTCCAGGAACGTATTCTGGTCGTCTGGATCTTGTCGATAAAAGACACATAGGTCATACTTGCCTTGAGAAGCGAGAGCTCTGACACTCTAAAAGAGCTCTAACTTTCTGCTATATTGGACCCATCACTTGTATTTAGAAGCAAGCGTTCTGACACTCCAAAATCACTCCAACACTCTAAAAGCTCTCTGCTACTAATACAGCTATGACACTAAAAGCACTCTGACACTCTAAAAGCGCTCTGCCACTCTGAAATTGCTCTGACACTCTAAAAGCGATCTTACACTCTAAAAGCGATCTGACACTCTAAAAGAACTCTGGCACTCTAAAAGCGATCTGACACTCTAAAAGCGCTCATACACTCTAAAAGCGCTCGGACACTCTAAAAGCGATCTGACACTCTAAAAGAGCTCTGGCACTCTAAAAGCGATCTGACACTCTAAAAGCGCTCAGACACTCTAAAAGCGCTCGGAAACTCTAAAAGCGATCTGACACTCTAAAAGTGCTCTGACACTCTAAAAGTGCTCTAACATTATAAAATTGTTCTGACATTCTAAAAGCCTTCTGACACTCTAAAAGCCATCTAATACTCTAAAAGCGCTCTGACACTTTAAACGTTCTGTGACACTCTGAAAGCGTTGAATGTTTTAAAACGCCCGACACTCTGCTACTCAGACGCACTCTGGTTTCTTTATAATGCCCAACGCTTACGTTTTTTTCTCTGCAGTGGTTCTTACCTCATTTGCAAAAATTACTTCCTCTATGGGGTGTATTATAGAGCCCTATTGCTTTCCCCTCGCATAGAGGAGGTATTGTAGGTTCGTTCTGCCGACATATTGAACTTGAGAAGTGATTCTTTGATCCCTTCAATCCATCGTCACCGTGGTCAACCTCTTGCTCCTTGCCCTGAAATGTCCTAGTTGCAAGTTGGTCATGCTCCATTCTTATCAAATGTCCAAGCCTCTTTATTTTATGGGGGACTGGGTTGTCTGGGGTTCAAATCTCGGTGGGGCCTGAGACTTTTTGTCACTTGGACTTTCTGGTATTTCCCCGGATCTCTGGCTAGTAGAGAATGTACCCCCGTTTGCAGTGTAGAGCTCGTGAAAAATCTCTCAAAATTTGAAATTATGTTAAAAATCTATCCAATCTATTACGGTATCCTCGCCAGTGCGTCAGTGTTCATCCATTGTGCTGAGATTCTCCAAAAATATGAAGAAGAACAGATGACTTATGGATTGAATCGTGTACAATAATGTTGATTCTTTGACTAAACTAAACTCAGTTTTATGTTCTGTGTTTCAATATAATAATTAACCGAAATAGTCCCGCACCATTTATTTTAAGGTGCTGTTACAAATTGTTTTTCCAGCCGCACTTCGTACCCAGAACATATAACGAGTCTCAACCTGCCGTTTATTATCCTCCAATGTTTAACAACAATGTAGATATAGTTAGTTCCTCTGTGGTGTAGTTTATCAGATTTAGATTTTTGGGGATTTCTCTGATGTTCTTAGCATGATGTTAATTTCTCTCATATGTTTGTTTTCCAATTCTGGTTCAGCTTTAACGTCTTCTGCGTTTATTTCAAATTATGTTTGTAATTGTTCCTCTGTCTTCTGTCAACACGATTGCAATCATTTTGATTATCGCAAAGGTTATCAACATCGTCATGTAAATTGCATAATAAACCATAGTTTTTGAAGCATTCAACAGGCATCAATTAGGATATTTTTGTAATTGGACTATATGCTCTTGTGATTCTATGCTTTGTTTGAAGCAAAACAGAGAAGTCCGTCCTCGCCGCCATGCAATTTATCCCTCAAATAATCAATTCTATTCATCAATCTTCAGTCTATTTGTGTCTTTAGATGTCCTGGGTAGGTGTGACCTTCTTGTGTTTCATATTCTTTGGGCAGACGAATATTCGCTCGTGACTTGCCAGGTCAATCCCCGTAACTGTTACCAACCGTTAATAGCCCCTGAAATATTCGCTCGTGACTTGCCAGGTCAATCCCAGTAACTGTTACCAACCGTTAGGTTTGTAGCCTCTGAAATATACGATCGCCAATTTTTGGGACAGGCAATGATGGAAGCATACATTAGAGTGAAGTAGACCCGCATTCTGTCAGGCGCCATCTATGCTACTCTATGCCACATAACCAAGACCTGATGTCCCCTTTTTGCGACATATTTCTTGTGAGCCGAGAATCCCTAGAATAAATTGAGTAGATTTTAAACTTGAATTTTGCCTGAGCAAATTGGAGCGTTTGAAACAAAATGTTGCAGAAGAATCCTAAAAATTCCTTTGATAAAGAAAGTCACCCCAAAAAAAAACTATCCTAGGAGACCTGAATGTTGAAGAAAACTGGCTCTTAAATAATGCTATTTTTCGGAAATGGATTGTTTTCGGCCACGTCAAACGTCATGACGGACTAGAAAGGAAGCTCACGGAGGACATGGTACCTTGAAGTCGACGTAGGGGACGATCAAGAGATGGTGGATAAAAGATCTCAAGGACATCCTACACATGAACATGGAGCAGGCGGGAAGATTGACTGCAGACCAAGATTAAAACCGGCTGGCTGTGATGAGAGTGTCGTTTTATAAAGAACATGCTACATGATGATGATGATGATATGTTAAACTGAAATTTTGCCCAAGCTGCGGGCGTCAAGCCTTCTGTTTTTTTTTTAAATTTCCAACTGTCAATCGATTATTAATGTGCGCACTACTGTACACGGGTGTCTGATCTCACTTCACAGACATCATAACATTTGTACTGGATGATCAACGTGAACAAATCTTGGTCTCCTCCGTGATTTGAACCCACGACCTCCAGCACCTGAGGAAAACACCTTACCTAGAGACCACTGGGTCAATTATATTACTGGCAAATCGGTCTGTGACTTACAAATCGGTCAGTGACTGGCAAATCGGTCAGTGACTGGAAAATCGATCAGCGACTGGCAAATCGGCCAGTGACTGGAAAATCGGTCAGTGACTGGCAAATCGGTCTGCGACTGGAAAATCGGTCAGTTACTTGCAAATCGATCAGTGACTGTAACACTTGATGGCGTCTTCACCTGGTAGGTTACAGTGTTACCTCTCTATCTCCGGTAGAACACAGGCGATATTGCAATGGATGTACGGTATGGATATGTCTAGCTGCTGTGTTGACTTTAAATATCAATCAGAAGGACAAACAGAAATCAATAAATACTCACTTCTTAGATGGAAAGACTGGGACTACCAGATAGAGGTTCATGACACGATGGATCAGAAGTGTGTACAACCAGCGAGCAATAGGAACAGCTAGCATCCCTTTTCTTTTCCATTTACTATAATGAGTGATATCCCGCCTGTCAGCTCGGAGGGCTGAGATCTGCGTCAAATCCTCTCTCCCGTGGGTCCTTCCGGTATGAGGTATTGTGGAATCTCGTCCAAGGGATCACGACGCTGACCAGCTCATGAGCTGTAGCGGACAGCGACTCAAAGCGGATCGCTAACGCCAGACCCAGTGCCCCAACCCCGACCACTAGCACCAGACCCAACGACCCAAGACCGACCGCTAGCGCCAAACCTAGCGACCCAACCACGACCGCTAGCGCCCACCACGACCGCCAGCGAAACCCTCCTCTTCCTCTACGTGGTGATCCTGGATAACAGAGTGCAACAGGGCAGACTGGCTAAGCAGAAGGGATCGAAGAGGGAAGGCTAACTCGGTACCCAAACATTCCTGCTGAAGTCGGATGTGTCGGACAGAAAAGTGCAAATATCGAACACCTTCTGTATACTATGATACAACGTATTCCGTTTCCCGGACAATGCCCTGCTCCTTGCAAAGCTTTTTTCAGGGTTTGGTAGCGGGTGTTCGAGAACGAAGAAAGAAAGAAAGAAAGAAAGAGAAAGAGAAAGAGAAAAGCGAAAAGGGAAAAGGGGAAAGGGAAAGGGAAAGGGAAAAGGAAAAGGAAAAGGAAAAAGAAAAGAAAAGAAAGAAAGAAGAAGAAGAAGAATCTTCAATCCAGTGTGCCAGTTATGTGTATAGTTCTGCGTTCAATCTCTTCTCTCATATCTCAGCCCGGTGTGTAGTTATGCGTTCAATCTCTTCTCTCATATCTCAGCCCGGTGTGTAGTTATGCGTTCAATCTCTTCTCTCATATCTCAGCCCGGTGTGTAGTTATGCGTTCAATCTCTTCTCTCATATCTCAGCCCGGTGTGTAGTTATGCGTTCAATCTCTTCTCTCATATCTCAGCCCGGTGTGTAGTTATGCGTTCAATCTCTTCTCTCATATCTCAGCC